>JAWNKV010000361.1:1200000-1800000 GCA_035041805.1 Amiota mariae | reverse complement strand
TTATTATTAGATACAGGAATTGAAACTTTGATATCCCTTAATAAAATGACTTAATATGATTATGATTGCTTGACTACTTTCAATTTCTATTTCTATTTCAGAGAGACTTTTGTTCTTTCATTATCTTCATAGTTATGCATATGCACAAACTCTAAAAGTTCAGAGTCCAAAATGCATTGCGTGAATGCAATTCCAACTAAAGTCCACATCATTTGTCTTCATCAGCAGTTAGATCATCTTAGCTACAAAACTTGTGATAATGTCATCAAAGTTAAATTAGTAATCACTTTTTGAGGCGCCACAAATGCATTAATTGGGTGGGTGAATGCACACAATGCAGTCAACATCATTCCTAATATCAAATAATTACTGCTGAATATAGAAAAAAAACAAAAAAAAAAATAAAATTTAAAAAAAATACAACCAACAACATTCTTGAACATTATAGTATATTTTGAAAAAGATTATATTTCTGAGAGAGAGAAACATGTTTTCACATCAAATATTACATATTCACTTAAGTAACCAATGACTCAAAATGAACAGACTTTCGTCTTTTGTATACCAAAAAAAGCAACATGTGTCCAAACTCGTCATCATCATCATCATCATCATCATCACCATCATCAACATCATAAGCATCAACATCATTCGTTTATAAAAAAACAAAAAAAAAAACAAAAATCGAAAAGCAGAAAATTAATTAAAAACCGCTTTGAATATCAACGCAAAAATTAAACGAAACGCGGCCAGTTTTTTTTTCGTACTCGTAGTACGACAAGTGAAGCTTACGTCGTTCCGTGTGACAAACAAATATGTTGAGCCTACTCATGAACATACTCAGTATATATTTTTATATATATAAATACATAATGTACGAGTAAATGGATGAATGTGTCAAGTATAAATGTTTTATTTTATACCATTCACACAATTATGGTGCCATCATGTATTATTACTTCGAGATGATGTCTGTGTGACTGTTACTAGGCAAATTAATTCTTTAGTTTTGAAGATATCAACCTGAAAATCTGAATGAAGACTTCATTGGATTCATTTCTAAAATGCAACTAATTAAATTTTATTTGAATCAAAGGTAACTGCAGCAACTGTTAAGATATATTTTTGAACTAGACTCTGATATTTAGGCAATCATTACCTAGAGCCACTGGAAATTGCACTCTCAGATGACCACCAATCTTATTAACCAGAAGTACTTGAAAATAATTTCTTAATTTTGAAGATCCCAAGCTGAAGAATTGTCTTTTGGTGTAATAAACAAATATTGTTAATTCTATTACAATTAGATATTCCTGATTACTTGAAAGGAGAGCTCCAATATTATATAGTTTGGTTGGAAAATTAGTTTTTTTTATGAAACACTTCGCACGGGTTGTTTCCTTTCTTAGCATCACTATAGTCTCTCTGTTCCACTTTGACTATCAACAAAAAAACACATTTTGAGTATCAAAAAATTAAAGTACTATTTTAGTTATATTTTAGTATAATCTTAGGGGTTGGGGTTGCTTAAATATCCCAAATCTCGGGATCAAAACTATCCTATGTTCCAGCCGGGAACCAACCATACACATTCACCAAATTTCAATGCAATCAGATGAACAATATGGCAGCCCATAACATACGAACAATTAAAAACACTAATTTTTATATACTCGTACATCAATCTACATTTCATAATAAAATTGAATGTGAATCGTTTCTTAAAATTTATTATTGTATAGTATAAGGTACACGATCTTCTGTTAAACCGAATTTAATATTTGCAAATATTTCCAAACTGATCTCAGTGACACAAGTGAATTTGTGTATCTGCAAAAGTTATTTATTTTAATTGACTGGTTGTGTAATGTACTCGCCCCCAACCACCAACCCATCCAACTTTGTATATTTGTGACACTTCTACCGATTCGATTCGAGTCAAGTCAATGTCCTGTCGTTCACACTACACTAAGGCAGAGAAGACCAACACACACAAACTCTACTCTACTCAACTCGACTCGAATCAGTATAGGAAAATTGTTGAGGCCTCCACCGTTTTATATTTCGCCTATGTAAGTAGATTTTTCATATTGTAAATATTTCATTAATTGAGCTACTCACAAGGAATGAAGACGAGTCGAGTTGAGTCGAGTCGAGTTGAGTTGAGTTACACTTAATACACAATACTATTACTGCTATACGTTAGTACATCGTTATGTCGTCATTTAAATGCTAAAAATAGTTTAATAACTCGCTCATTCGAAATGTCGTCTACATTAACATCATCATCATCAGCAGCAGTAGCAGTAGCAGCAGCATCATCATCATCATCATTAGTATCATCACCATCACCAATTGTCACATGTGTACATTGTATTTGTTAAATACATTTTAATTATTTTGTAGTTTTGACGGTAAATTTACATACACACACACACACACAAACACACAGACACACACAGACAGACAAACAGATAGACAGACATATAAGTTGGAATTTGTTGCAAATTTATTATTATGGCATAAGATCGCAAGAGCTTGGATTACAGACAGCAGTCTGTCAGTTGTTGAAGTCGAAGTCATCGTCATGTCAATCATTAATTGATCTATAGAATTGTCTAATTTGTTTACTTGTAAATAAGTTTGTTGTCTGCCTTTTATTGTTTTTTATTATTGAATTGAATTAATGAGAGCAAACACCAAATTGTGTGAATTTTAAGACGTTGAACACCACCGACCGCATCATTAGTTGAGTTGATTTGTGTTACTTACTAGTAGAATGATGAATCACTTTAGTCTGGTTGATTAGGCGTGGTTTAATGTCATCGAATAAGAAACATGTTCATGTTTCACCTTTAACCAATATTTCGAATTGCTTTCCTTGTTTTTTTCACCCTTTAAAAAGAACATCATATGCTTTGCTCGTACATCGTTCTTACATTTGTCTTTAGTTTTTTTGTTATTATTTTGGTTACTTGTTTTTACTTTCATGTCTGTGAAGGAAGAGTATACGAGTAAAATCAACAAATCCCACAAACTGTAGCTAAACCGTAGCCAGTCGGGAAATGCGCTTTAAATGCCATTTTGTGTAGTAGCCAAAGTGCAATGAGCCATTTCCGTCTGTCTCTTGGTCCATCACAGACTGATCAGGATCAAAAGGAAAGTGGAAAAAGCTAACGAAAAAAATAGTGATGAGTCCACACACACACACAAATGTTAAGCAAAACCACATTGGCGTGCAAAGCTTACAAAATACAAAAAAAATGAACCAAAATAACAAGAAAAAATAAATACAAAAAACAACATAAGCAAAAGTCATGAAAAAACCAAACCCACCAAGGTGCAACAAAAATTGTTCTACTACGATAGCACAACATACCTCCACGGATGAGACCAATCTGGTAGCAGTCATTCAGTCAGTCAGTCAGTCATTTGCTCATTCCTCCTCAGCCCTTTACTATTATCTATTTTCTCCATTGCATACAAGTACAAATTCTGCAACTTTTTACGTTGATATCGTAAACCAATATGTTTCTTTTTGCCAAACTTACCCACTCACCCACTTCACCTCAGTCTCTGTCCATATCCATATGATAGTCTGAATGACTTTGTATCAGTTAGTCAGTATTCTATTGCCTGCAAAAAGGTGGCTAGCTGACTGACTGACTGACTGACTGAATGGCTAAAAGTGTTGCGTGTGCCAAAAAAAAAAAAAAAAAAATAGTAAAGAAAAAATACGACATCCAACAAACCATTGCAGTTGTAGTTATTTTTCCAAGCTCCTACTCTTCATCATCACCATTATCATGGGATTGGATGCTTCTTCTCTTCAATGTTGCGTTCATTCGTTCGTTTGCTCGTTTGCTCGTTCATTCATTCATTTCATTCATATGATGTGCCCGCGAGCCCTGCCATCTGTCAGAATCGAACAAGCCACAGGGTGTTGCGTATTTCGTATTTCGTATTGTGTATTTGTATTGTTTTTTGGTTTAGTCAAATTTTTATAACGAAACCATGTTGAAGAAATTGAAGGAAAAGGGTTGATATAAGTCAATGTTTTGTTCGTCTCTTTGTGGAAATCAAACCAAAAGCAAACCAAACTAAAGTTGTTGGATTGTCAAGTCATAAAAAAGCATGACAATTTTGCATGTCGTGTAAGCCATTTACAGTTAAACTTTGTTCAAGCCTCTCACTGATATCAATGAAATCTAATCCAACGACAACCTTACTTACCCAAACATACTACATCCTTCATAGTACATAGTATTGTATTTTATGGTATGATGATGACAATGAGTGAGAGAACTTTATCCAATCATGCAATTACTACATGTAACTTACTATTAAAATTGGGAAAAAAGATATGCCCTCTGTTCACCAGTACAATAACAGAAGGATTGATGCTGGTTCATTTTATTTAATTTTTTTGCTTATTCAGTTTGGCATGCGTTAGTAATGAAATGCAACCTTTTTTAACATTTCTGATAATACAAAAGATAGACAGACCCCTCAGAGAATGAAGTATTATAGATCGAGATCAAGTTGAGCTGAGCCAAGCCAAGCCAAGCCGAGCCGAGACGAGCCGAGCCGAGCCGAGCCCAGCTACCGTTAACAAACATAAGGTGTTTTAGCATCGAAAATTTGTATTGTATTTTATTGTATGTAAAATGCACAACACAAATTTGCCACCCTAAATTGCATTTTATTAAGGTAAAAACTGTGTTTCAAACAATAGACGCGCATTATCAAACAGAAAGATTGAGTACTTAGAGGGTTGCTTGGTTTACTAGTAATACTGGA
This sequence comes from Amiota mariae, assembly GCA_035041805.1. NCBI lineage: Eukaryota > Metazoa > Arthropoda > Insecta > Diptera > Drosophilidae > Amiota > Amiota mariae. The sequence continues at coordinate 1,795,200 of JAWNKV010000361.1, read as the reverse complement.
TTCATTCATTATAAAAAGCACAATGAAATGAGGGAAGGTGTTCGATTAATGCTTCATTCATCCACAGGTAAATACCATAGCAGTTCTCGCTCTCAAATGTTTGTGGCACACAGTATACTCGTAGTATAAGCGTGACAGATTAAGGCATTCAAAAATGCTGGCATACGGGAGGGCAATCTGTGGCCATGTGGGTGAGTGAGTAACAGACTGAGTGAGCTATGATGATGACATTGGGACGTTGGTGATGTGATTGTGTGTTTGTTTGTACTAAGTCTTTCCTTTTTCATAAGATGTGAAAAATTCTCATTTGTCTCAATAGTATAAAGATTTCATGTAGAGGTGAAATAAATGATGTTTATTACCATTTCTTTTTTTGCAAACAATTTTCCAATCGGAAAAGTCCGAAAATGTGCACACTTTTATGCAACTTCCGCCACTTTAGCGCATTTCCGCTTTAACGGTTCCAATACAAAGTCATGCACACTCCATGGCACGCACACATTCCTTCTCCCTCTCTCTCTCTCTCTCTCTCTCTCATCTCTCTCTCTATACACACATGCAGAATAACGACTTTACGATAAAAACAAAAATCACGTTTAATCTGTAGCTTCTGTCGGATTTTCACCCTGAGTCCAACAGCAGGACATCAGCATCGTCTCATTTCAACATTACCATCACCATCACCATAACCATCGTCCTCTCTCTACCTCATCATCATCATCATCATCATCATCATCATCCAGAACCATCAGTCGGTTAGTCAGTCAGTCGAGAGGCATAAAACGGAGGCATCAGCTGTGTATTGTATGCTTACGTTAGATTTACCTAGCACTACCGTTACTACTACTACTGCACCTTTTCTGTTTCTGATGTTGAGGGCCGTGAACTCGTGCTACGCACACATCAACTTTAACAGACAACCAACCACACAATCATACAAACACACATGCACTCTGTTACTCGCTCGTACACACACTTACTCGTATGCTTGCATTCTGCTAGTTATTTACCTTTTATATCAGTCAGTCTCATACTCGTATAAGAAAATTATTTTTACGTTTTCTGCCAACAATTTTTGCATCCCTTATTATCCTTCTACTCATCTACTTTATATGTTTTTATACGAGTACCAGTCTGAATTGCCTGCCTGACTGCCTGCTTACTTACTGCTGCTGCTGCTGCCGCATGTGTTTGTGGCATTAATCATTAAATCTGTACATACTTGCGAATATTGGTCTGAGACTTACATGCTTACTTTATTTTTTCCTATCACACATTTTGTGCAAATGATATCATCACTTCATTTTCAGAAATTTTGCAAAAAAATAAAAACTTTACAAAAGAAAATCTCAACAATATTTCATAGAAATATTTTACCGAATGAAAAGAATAACATTGTCTCATTAAGCTTCAAAGTATAATAGTTCAATAGGCCACGTGTGTTATTATATTCCAATAAAATAATAATTGCACTTTTTTTTACACAATTTGATTGATTTATTTGAAAGTTCCTTCTTTGAATTACATAAAAAAAAATATTAAATAGATTCGAATAGAATTTTTTAACAAAGAGATTCTCATATTGTATTTGAGACCAGATTAATGCGTGCTATCCAATAATCTCCAATGAAGACAACAAAAAACTATAATAGATCACAAAGTAAGGTCCAACTATTTGGTCGAGTTACCAAACTTGTTTGTGGTTTCGCATTATCCTATTGATTACTGATGACCTTTTCGGTGTACGAGGTGATGACAGTATACTCCAGAATTGATTGCTGTGTTGTTCGGTAAAAGGTCAAAACAAATAATTTCCTTGGAATCCCACTAAACAGCATCACATTTTTAAATGGTTAATGGTTGTATTTATTTATTTATATAAAACTAAGATTATAATTACAAATTATAATTTAGTTATTAACATGAGCAATAGCGACAAAGACCTTCAGCTCAGGGGGAGTTAGGAAGGATTGGATGAAATTAGAAAAGTGAATAGTGAAAGGAATACTATCCAGACTATTTTGAAGTTTTAATAAAAATTTCATCAAAATCGGTCGAGAGGTTTCAGAACCTATAGGCAACAGACACACAAACATACATACAAACACTTTTATATACAGTCGAATCTCAATAATTCGTAACAAACTGCTGGTCACTAAGTTTTAAATGAACATTTTGATCCATCAATTCCGACTTTTGTTGTCAGGATGTTCTGTCGTCAGTTAAATCTTATAAGCTAAATTCGGACTTCACTTCTTGACAATATGGCCCAGACTCGTTCAAATTGGCGACCGTTTTTTGCTTGCCACGGTGTGTGGTTTTTTTTTTTTTTTTTACAAAATTTTCCCTATCCATCTGCGGCTCAGGAAACCAAAAATGTTGGACAGCCCTACTCTAGATTGATGAGGAGAGTGGGGTGATGATTGGTACTTCGTATCTATCTAATTATTTTTTTAACTTTTAATACTGCGTCATTACTGTGTTTCTTTACAAAAATAAAATCATTTAATTTAAATAGGTTTTTTACTTATTATTTTTTTTTTTAGAAATCGACTTTCAAATTGCTTTGAACTAATTCATCTTTTTTATTCCATGATCTCTTGAGTTTTATTTTGTTGTAAACAACCCATTTCTCATTGATAATGAGCTTCATAAATAGATAATTTTCTTGACATTTGAGAAGCAAATCGCACACAGCGGATATTTCTTTTCGTAAGAACAAGGAGAACCCATATGTCGAGCTTTGAGATTAAACCTGGGCGTTTCAAGTGATCATAAACGCACGAATTCGATAAATTTAATCTCTTAACGATCTTATGATCTTCTATGTTGTCTCCATCAGCTTTAACTGATATTCCAGGACGTAGTGCATCTTCAACATCAAAACGATGGATCGAAATTTTGCAAACCAGTTTTGGCAATAGCTTTCTGTCAATATATTCTCTCTCCGTACACTTCGTTTAATTATATTCTTGACGTTGGTGATTAGTATTGTATTATAAGTTTGTCATAAAGTTTGTAACACACAGAAGGAGACATCGCAGACCACATAAAGTATACATATTTGTGATCAGCTCGATGAGATGATTTGATTTAGCTATGTCCATCTGTCCGTCTGTTCGCACTCCTAGTCCTTCAGTTTTTGAGCTAGAGTGCTAAAATTGTGTACATCGGTTTCTTTTTACCAAACGCCGGTCAAGTTCGTGAATCAGCCGAATCGGATCACTAGGGGGGGTACCTCCCATACAAAGCCCCTTTGTTTCTTATTAAAAAAACTTTTTTGTTTTTTGTCTTTTTGAACTGAAATTTAGACACTATAAGTTTCTGGTCCATATCCACCAACCATATAAATTTCATGATTCTAGGATTACCAGGTGGGGTACCTCCCATACAAACCCCTTTTTAAATTAAAGTTCTTATAAGAAAAACTTTTTTGTTTTTTGTCTCATTGAACTGAAATTTGGACACTATAAGTCTCTGATCCATATCCAAATCATGAAAATGTCAAGACCCTCGGACTACTAGGAGGGGTACCCCCATACAAACCGGGATCCAAATGAAAGTTCTTATTAGAAATCGACTATAAGTGTCTAACCCATAGCCACCACCTAATAAAATTCAAGATCCTTGGACCACTCGATGGGGCGTGAAGAGTATTACAACTTCGGCATAGCCAAAGTTAGTATTTTTTTTTATGTTTGTTTGTGCTTGAACAGCATTTTTATCTTTTCGATAATAAAAAAGTAAAAGTATATTTGATGCCATATCAAACCAAAAACTACTGTATAGCATCAATCGATCTTGACAGATCAGCTGTAGTATATGTAGCCAGTGCTAGAGACTATTATATGTTAACTTAATAGTTTGAGTTTTGTTTAGAATGAAAATTAAAATATTCATTAAAATTTCTCCCACTAGACTATTTATATTCATTTGTTTTTTTTTGTTTTTTTTTTTTTTTTTGGTTAGGAAAGATCTAATAACCTAAGCCTTAGAAAAGTTTTGATTGAGAACTGACTTGACTCTATCTAATAAATCTACCATAAATATTACTAAAGGTAGTATGAGAAAAAAGAGTTAGATGATGATGGATGATGGATGAATGGGTTGGTTGACTGACATACATATCTTTAAAATTATCCATCTATTACTCATTTTACTGATGATGACGCACAATCTGCTACCAAGTAATCAAGTCCTGTACCTTCCTGTGCTTTTCAATTTTTTTTTTGTTTGGCAGCTCAAACTTATTACAATGACGCTGATGACAATGATTACTGCACACACACACACACACACACACAGAGCAGCCAAAAACAATCGGGGCTGATCACATAAACTACCCCCTGGTAAAGGGAAAAAATCAAATCTGCAAGGTGCTTGCAGCACATGTGAGTTGAAACACCCCTGCCGGTTATATTCAGTTCAGTTATAGTATGAGTACTTGATGTATTGGATATGGTAGAAGTTCAGTGGAACAGCCGCAAAGGTGCGCGAACTTGTTTGGCACATGAATTGCAATCATTATGCCAGTTTTTTGTCTTTTGCCTTTTATTTATTGTCGTTTTGGCTTTCTCACTCTCTTCATCTTTCTCTTCCTTCAATTGTCTGTTTGTGTGTGTGTGTGAGTATCTGTGTGTGTGTCACGTGGCTTTGTGTGGCTGATGACTTTGCTGTTCAATTGGGTTTTCCTTTTGCTTTTGTCATTTACTACGATTGTTTTCATTTCCCTTCAACGGTCGGTTGTTCTATTCTGTTCGGTCGGTTTGTCTGTCAGTCAGTCGGTTGGTTGGTTGATTTTTACCTCCTGAATCTGGTATGGGGTAGGTCGTGTGTCGCGTGCCACAATCTCTTTACTTAGTAGTCAGTACAAAGTAAACTTGTAATAAACCAAAACAAAAAAAAAAGAAAACTCAAAACAAAAACAACTTACTCATATTCCATATCTGCCTCTCCCACAGAGTCCTTCTGTAAGGATTCATCCATTCATTCATTCATTCTTTTATACATTTGTCTATTTATTTGTTCAGTTTTATCCACGCTTCTGTCATTGAAGATGCGGCATGGTTTTATACTGCCGAGTAATAAATAAAAACAGGATCAAGGTAAATTTGCTACCGTCGTCGTCGTTCGTTTTGGTCTCAGAATCATTCATCCATACATTTATTCCTTCATTTAAGTATTCATTTTTTCATTCATTCATTCATCCTTGATGATGTTTATTGTTTTTTCTGTTGGCCGCCGCTAGCGAAATAGCAGATTTATTATTGTTTTTATATTTTAAATATTGTTCCAATAACTGGATTTTTATTTTTATTAACATCAATATTGTTTATTTTGGTTATGGTTATTCTTCAAAAGGTTCTTTTTTATTTACACATTCTGACAGAATATGGCAAAGGAATATCATATATTTTTTATATCTTTTTGTATTTGAATTTATATTTTTTTTTAGTTATTTTTTATCACAATAGTAAATTTAAGAGAGGCTTTTTTGCTTGTGTAACAAATAATAAACTGTAGATACTTTTAACAAAATATGTTTACGAATGCATAGGTATATCTACACTATACTTCATTAGATAGCCATAAGAATTGTTCTCTCTGCATCCTTTACTATTGTATATTGCCCGGTGTGAAATTACATCAGTTTAAATAACGCCTTAAACTATAATATTGACACAGCTGCAGAATGCCCAACTCTCACTAAAGTAACTCAATTTAAGTCTTTCTTTTTTCATGCCCCCTTCACACTTAGTGTGAATGAGATACTATCACTTTGATGGGGTGTTTGTAAAGCATGGAAAGTTCATCATCATCCTATGTTAATCTAATGTGGATATTACCAAAAAAAGAGAAATTATTGAGTTAAATATCCAAAATTTAGTCAGTTGAATCAGTGAACAATTTGTTCTATTGATAACATTTTCACTTGCTTAGCTAGGGACTTCAAACTTCATTGAAACAACAACAAGGTCTTCAAGTGAACGCGAGTGGAGCGGCTTGTCTATCCCAACCTTTTCATAATATGTATTTTTTATATTACATAAAACTTAAGTTCAAAAACTAAAACCCGACTACTAATAGAATAGAACTCTAAAAAGGATGAAGCAAGAAAGTATTCTCATCTGAAATTGTTTCTTTTTTAGTTTGTGACTTTTTGTCCTCTAGAGGGCGCCATATTTAATTTAATGTGACGTCAAATAGCCTATAACCAGCGGTCAATGAAGACACTTCCAACTATACCTCATTTGTCAAATTATGTTAAATAGTTTAGAAGTTACGAGGCAACAGATGAACATCCATACATGTCAAAAACGTAATCCTCCCTTTTGCTATGCCGTAGTCGGGTAAATAAAATTTTAATATCAATTTCTTAAAGAAAAACATTTCTTTTGGGAAAAGTTTTTTCTCTTGTTTTATGTGTAAAGTATTCATACTTCGATTGAACCGATTCTTTTTCAGAACACTTCCAATACTGTTTCAATTATGTTAAATTTAAAACCATTTGAAGTGCATTCAATCACGCAGCCCGTTAAGTAAACAATTTCTCGAATGTCTCAAATTACAATGCGGTAAATTACTATAATATTGAATTTTCTTTTTTTTTTTTTGTTCCTTGAGCTTTAATCGATTGAAGAGTTCTTTCTTTAATGATGAATGGATACTATAAATGAAACAAGCAAGTATGCATTTCAAATCTAAATTAAGATAAAATGAACCAATAGTAGAGTTTTTTTACAATTTTTTTTCTTCCCATTTTTGTTGTGTTGGAGACTATTAACTACTGGTTACGCCTAAGTAATTCAACAAAACCACAAACAAATCACTTAAAAAGGTAAACATGTTGAAAAGACAAATTTGTTTTGATCCTTTTTCGGAAATTTCTTTTTGAATGAAATACAAAACAAAAACGAAAGAAGAAAACCTTTCTTCTTTGTCACTCAGAAATCAAATTTCTTTAGCTCTGAACATATTTTATATTGTAAGTATATTAGTGGCCCCTGGAATTGATGCGAGTCAAATTTGACAACACTCAATTGACATTTATGAAAGCAGATGATGCCATTTTTTTTTTGTTTGGTTTTCATCCTTCAGAGTTGACTGAATGTCTTCCTTTCCTCCTGTGACGGAGTCTCGTCACGCTTGGGGTGCACCTTCTATACATTGTCATTGATTTGTTGGTTGACAGAATGAAAAAGGATGCATGCAGAGCTATACAATTATTTGTTGTCTCGTGCCAGATCTCTAGCGGTGGCTTACATTTGAAACAAACGGTTAAATAAATATCATATATACAGTTCTGTTCTATACACAATAAAAACAGTTAGAAAAGAGAAAAAAAAGTTTTTGTTTTGAAAATTGATATCAACATACAGTGAGTGATGTTTTTTTTTTTTTGAATCAACTTCCCGGATAAATAATTCATATATCAAGATTAATTTTTGAACCATCAGAGAACTCTTTCTTATAGACAAAAATCAAAAAGAATTGGCAACATACAATAGTTTGTGGTATGTCCATCCATTCGATGAGAATTTTCAGTATACTTGTATATTTTATTTTTGTCTATTTTAAAGTGAGGAGGATTCCACTCCACTTGACACTCATTTTATGACAATAACAAGTTCTCTGTGTCGCCACAGCTCGAATTTCTTCACATAAAGTGTCAAACGAAATGAGTGTCAATGAAATGAAGCCACAATAGTTGCATTGAAAACAAAAAAAAAAAAAAAAACAAAAAAAAGGGGGGAAAACCACTTGAACACAATGTAATATAAAGAAGACCGATCCGTCAACCCCTTTCCCACAATTTCCCACCAACCAACTAACAAACCAACTAACCAACCAACCATCCAACCATCCAAGCAAACAACCATCACACCAATCAACCCTAACTTAAAACCAAACCCAAACCCAAACTCGAACTAAGTAGTCACCAATGTTTATGCTATCATTACTTAGTTGGGGACTAAAGTTTACTGCTAATTAAAAATTTTGGAAACATGCTCTCAATGTCATAGCATCTTTAAGCTATGAAAATGTGGAATGCATTTTCATTAATTTTTCCATGCCATGCAAAACTGACGTTGCATCATGGAAACCACATTTTCTTCTAATTTAATACTATTGAAAAGTAATGAGAATTAAAAGAAGAAAGAAAAAAAAAACATTCTTTTGAATTTGTGTAAATCAGGGTATCCCAATATCAGCAACAACAACACAACTCTGATTCAACTGATTCATTTGTGTGAAAGAAATATAGTATGTATGTACATACTTGATTGGTTCTCGGTTTTAAAAATAGCGACAATTCGATTCCTTTGGATGCACTTACTATACAACATAACATATGTGTATTTGATGTGCATATGATGCTGGTGAGTTGTGCTAACTCTATCTACCTAAATACTCAGATAAAATAGATTAAAAAGAGTTTCCTGGGAAAACAATTTTCCCACATTATTGACTTCTTCTCTTTCTCCATCTCCTCCTCATTCTTCTACTTCTTCTACTTCTTTATATTTCAATTTATTTATTAATATAAATGAATGTGTTTGAATTTCTTCAAAAGGAACTAACAATTTCTGTATATTGATTCGCATTCATGTGCCAAATTATTGATACACGAGTATTGTATTGAATATCATTCATACATACATAGGTAATATTGTTTTTAGTAGAATATATAAGGGCACCAGCAGAACACCATAAACCATGCTTTTGAGTCGAAAGTAGTTTAATGATTTTTAAATCATTGAGTTTGAGAAATATAATTTGGGTGGAGTGTTAGCAGTTCACATGCTCATTAATTAATTTAGGTAGCATACTTTGTTGTACCCCCGTTGGATCTCCACCTTTGTGAAATTGTCATAAAAAAACAGAAAACTTAGACAGGTGTATGTGCCACCACCCATTGTTGTCAATAATAGAAACATAAATAAGCACTCACTTGTTCATTCGCTTGCTATTACACCCACACAGGGGGATATGCTTGTGTATGCTTATAATTTAAGCAAACACTGATACTCACACACTCTCTCACACACACACAAACACACACACACACACACACACACACATCTATATACAGACTAATTAACACTCAAATGAAATTATCAACATGAGCACAACAAACGCTCAAAACTCGAACGGAACGGAGCGAAACGAAACGAAACGCGTTGCCAATAAGCAGAAGCAACAAGCGAAGGCAGCGGTGTCGGAGACGGTGACGATGGCGAGCAAAGCGTGTAAATGAACAATTTTTGATATTCATAAGCTCCACCTTTTTCCCTCACATACAAACAAACAAACATAAACAGCCGTCCACACACACACACACACACACACATACACAAACACATAATCAAACTAAAACGCATGCATGTGTGATGCATACTACTTGTGTCGTTCATTTCAGTTGAGTATCGAGAACATGTTAACTGCGTTAAAAAAAAATTGTACACAAATTATTTATGTTGTGTTTCTTCTTTATTGAGTATTATATATTTTTTGTTGTATTTTATTTTGTTTTGTTTTTGGTTTCTTTTGTTTTTATTCCATTCATTTTCAATTGTGGTTGATTCTCATATGTGGCATACTACTTACTTATGTATATTTTTTATTGTAAGTAGTATTTTGTTTGTTTTGCTTACATATGCTGCGTCTTAAATGTAAACGTGGCATACATTTTAACCTTTTTTTTAAAACCTATGAAAGTTAAATGATAAATGGTGATAAATGTACAATACAAATACATACATATATTATAATTGTAAACTATTAACTCATGTTAGTTAATCTCAATATCTGAGCTCTGATATGAATAGATTTCCAATTGTGAAAATTAAACAGATCAGGTAGGTAGGTAGTCAATAGATATAAAATTTCCATGAAATTACTATATGTAGTAGATACATAAGTAAATAGATAGATAAATCATAATCAGTTCTGCCTTCTTGTAAAACAATTTTTAGTTGTCATATAAGAAGATTCCTTCTTTCTTTACCGATGAATTTGGGTCGGATCAGGTACTCAATAGATGCATTGTTTCGATGAAACTACTTAGAACAAACATATGTAAGTAAATAGAAATATAGTCTTGTTTAATTCAGTCCTCTAACTCATGTTAGTAAATCCTAATATAAATTCATTTCATATGAGGAGATTCTTTGTTTACCCAACTACTCCTTTTCTCCATGTAACTGCATAGCATATAAAAATATCTACAAGATCAACAAAGAATGATTGAATTTGATATGAATAAATGAAAACTTGAGTTTGAAACAAAAACAAATTGTTATCTCAAGCTTCAGACTCCGCTATCTGAGATTCCAGTACCTGGAACCAAATGATATTGTAGGCTTGTTTCTGAGGAGGATTCTGGAATTCTTGATGAATAATAGGATATCAGAGGAGCTGTGATTATGAGGGTTGACACAATAGGTCCTAGGTGTACTTAATTCCCACCCTTTTGCTTAAGCTAATCTCAAGCTTCATTTCTCAAATCGTCTAGTACAACTATAAAAGTTTATCATTTGAGAGGTGTTAATACATATGTATTTATTATAAGGGAATTTTAAATTACTTAAGCTTTTGTCATACAAATTTAAAACAAAAATAAATAAAAATATGCGGTTAATCGATTAGGCAATTGAAGCAATCATATGTCGAATGAACTCGTTCTTACTGATAGAATAAAATTACAAGTATATTTGAATACAAATATCAAATCACTCTTTCGAGATCTTTAAGAAGAAATCAATCAAATATAAAATACTTGATGCAATAAAGTATTTGCTCAAACCAATTTAAAGACATTTCATTTAAGTGATGAAACCAAAGCCCCAATGTTATCTTTAACATTAACAGAAATTTCCCCAATGTTAACTTTTTAAAAGAAATTCTAACAGAGAACACAAAATGAACATTTCTCTGCTGCTTCACTGACAGTAGACAGTGTGTGTGCTTTAGACCACCAGAGCAGAGCAGAGCAGAACCAGAGCAGTGGAGGAGGCAATTGTAGTAACAGTGGCAGTGGCAGCAAAAGTATAATCATCTTTTGACTACAACGACGCAACACAAAAGTGAAAAGATACATTTGCACTGTTGTATGACGATGGTACCGTTGTCGTTACCCCTATCTACAACATACACAAGTATCTGTGAGAGGTGGCCGAACTTCAGAACACGGCAACATTATAAGGCGGGTGGTGGTGGTGGTGGTGGTGATGATGGTATGGTGGTGTTGATGGTGATAGTGGGCACAATCCGGTGAGTGCGCTCTCTCCCTTTCTCTCTTTCTCACTCTCTCCTATGTTCGTTCGCTCTCTGTCTTACTATCTCTCTGCAACTTTCAATTGTTGTTGCTCTTCTTGTTGTTGTTGTTGTTGTTTGTGTAATATGCATTAATATTATTGGTGTTGGTGGTGGCAACCGAACACTCGCACACACAGAACACAATACAATATAACACGACACGACACAACTCACACATTCTCACCATGAGGCATGAGGAACGCATACTAACATGGGATTCACTCAATGATGGTCCCTGCTCTCTACATTGGCTGCTGTTTTGGTTTTTTGTCCATGACTGAAATGCGATTGCTCTGGCACAGAACTCTGTGTCCATATAGAAATCATCTTAGGCGAAATTTAGTTGTAGTAGCGACGTCGCGTCGTCAACACACGCGCTTTGCTTCGTTCTCTCATCACAATATAGTAGTATATTCAGAAAACTTAGGAAAACAGAAACAGAACACAAACACAGAAAATATCGTCGAAATATATTGTATAAAACAAGATACAATAGAACAAAATAAATAAACAAAAAATTAAGTAATTGTGAAATAATAAACAAAATAAATAAATAAGAATAATAATATTGTAATATGGTATTTAAGAATTATTAATTGTGACAATGCCCAGTTGAAATATACTAAAAATAATAAATAAATTCAAATTTATTTCAAAAAGTTTATTAAAGTACCTTAATTAAAACGGGATTAAGTGTTTAGCTTAATTGATGATTAAACTTTCAAAATTTTCATTAAAAACATTTATCATTTTAAAATTATCCACAAATAATGATAAATGATCAATATGATGTGAAAATTCAAACTTTAAACTGATGATCATGAGCCCCCTATTTATGTTTATAAAAACATAAAAAATAAAATTACAAAAGAAAAAAAAAAAAAAAGAAATAAAATACTTAAAGAAATGGCTTATCTTGTGCTTAATACTCTAAAATCTTAAACATAAAACAAGTTAGTTTAAAATCAAAATCAAAATCAAAATTTGAAATACTCAAAAGCAAAATCATTATAACAAATAAGCATTCCAATGTTGTCCTGTTTGGCGCCGTCGTCATCGCGTTTTGGCCAAGAGGATAATATTATAAATCAAAGCATGCCTTCATCAACAGCATTCTCAATGCAATGTAAGTACAATAATTCCACTACCACCACCCCCCTCCCCCATACAAATGATACTTTATCATAAATCCTTAAATTCAAAATTCTAAATGAGGCTCATTTTTAGAGTTCCGTATTAGGGTTTTATTTATTTATTGAACTTTGAAAAATTATAGTAATCACATTTTATATGATGGCATGGAATAGAATGGAATAAATGATTCATACTAATAACAAACTAAGCAATCTTTATAGATAGATATTTTTTATATTATTGTATATAAGAAAGTGTTTCGATGCTATCAGTGAAATGCAATTGAACTTTCTTGAATTTAATTATATATTGTATATTTTATTAATTCATTTGAATTCATTCATCTCAATTCTCAACTCAAAACAAAAAACAAAAAAACACCACGCTCAATCTTGAATTCTACTCATTAATAGAATTTCTTATTATTATTATTATGATTATTATTAAATAGACTCAATGACACACACTCATATGTGAAACTATAGTAGTAGTGACATTCTTTTTTAAAAAAAAAAGTAAAAAAGTTCAATTAAGTCACAAGATTTAATATTTCCGTTTAAAAAACAAAAAAAACCAAAGCAAAGAAAAATAACAAATTTTTAATGTTATTGCACTCGCCTTCTGTCATTTTACTTTTTATTTACTTTGGATTTGTGATATTTTGTCATTGTGTTATGTTTCTATATTCAAGATTTTTCATAATTTAAGATCACTTGTTGTGTGGTCGTTTCGTTTTGTTCCATTCTATGAACATCAAACCAAAGAATTGATGAATCGCTAAGAAAACTCTTTCAAACCTAAAAAACAAAAAAAAATTCACCTTAAAAACTCCAGGCACAAGAGGCACAAGCACAACCACAGGCATAAGAAAGGCCAAAGCAGAGCAAAAGCATCAGATTACCACTTTAAGTAAACCTTCTTCTTCGTCTTCGTCACATCTTCGAAAGAAAAGTAACGATCTTCACTTAGTTTAGTTTAGTTTGGTTTGGCTTGCTTTGGTTAGATTGCAATTGCTGCTCCCAGATGGTCTCATTCTTTGAAATCGTCGACAATATATCGAGGAAGAACATGATGATGATGATGTCGTTGACGATGATCGACTAACAATAAACACAAACTTTAATTACCTTCAGCTTGAAAATAAACACCTTTTACACCAACTCAGCAACTCAGCAACAAGAACAACAATAAACTCATGCCCAAACTAAACTAAGCAAAAATCATGATCCATAAGATCTGAACTTGAAGATTGTTGTTTTGTTATTTCAATTTTTTTTTTTGTATTATTTTTTTTTGTTTTTTTTTTTTGTTTTATTTTCCTTGTAAACAATCATTCAACGGGTGCGGGCTTTATATATTAAGTGAAGTGAAGAGAAGAAAACAAACAATAAAGAACCTTTTGGAAAAAAAAAAAAATAAATAAATTTATAACAATAATTATGAATATGCAAACTGTTGCATATCATTTCCATATTTCATAATCCCATTTAATTTTGTAACAACAAACCAACAAAAATTTCATCATTCAATTTGATAAAGAATGAAAATGATTTTATTTATTGTAATTGTCATTGTAATTACATGGCACTTTGTAAACATAATATTGTGTATGAACGAGACACACACACACGCATCATCTATAGAGATAAGGAAAACAACCTGTTAAACCCCTAATTTGTTGCCTATTAGCCAACAACATACAGCAAAACAAAACAAAACAAAACAAGCCAAGTCAATTCAATTCAGACCAAACACAAGAAGTCACCACCTCCTACCAATGTTAACCAATGGTGGTTAAACGCCAGTCAACAAACAGAAACAAAAACAGAAACTCAAACTCGAATTGAAAAGCACCTGGACATGCGCACGCGAACAGGTAGCAACAAATTGAACCATTCAACAAACGAGAGATTGTGATTCACAGACTGTGAGTTGAGGCGTCTGAGTCATGTACGATAAACCTGTTCGGTTTCCATTCTATTTACATTGTTTGTTGTGCCACAATGAATGAAATTATGACTTCTCATTCGACACGCGACGGTTTGTGGTTGGGTATTCACGGTTATTGTTGTTGTTGTTGTTGTTCGTTCAGGTAGACAACCGAACGATGGAACCTGTTTTCAAAGTGACTCTTTTATAACCAAACTCAACCACTCACTCACTCACTCACTTACTTTCCAACTGACTTACTGACTCTCAAAATGGCTACAAATTATGGCTTTTACTGCTTCTGCTGCTGTTGTTGTTGTTGTTGTTGTTGTTGTTGTTACTATCGAACCGTACGATCTCTGACCGACTCGCCGTGTCATGGCAAGGTGTGTTTGTTTATGGCCATGATATATAGAGTTACCATGTTGTTGCTGTTGCTGTTGGTGTTGCCTGTTTCCATTGTCATCATCATCATCATCGTCGTCGTCAGTTGTTAACTTGTTGTTGTTGTGGGCCTTTCGTTTGCGGTAAACATTTTTGTTTTTCACATTGGTGACTTGGTTACGTTTGGTCAGTTGGTTGGTTGGTTGGTTGGTTAGTTGGTGTTTCGTGTATCTGTTTGTGCAGACGGGTTTGATTTATCGTAAAAATGGTTGAAATAACAGAATTCAAGCTGTGTGAATTCACAAAAATTCATACGAAAATTTAAATGACTCCCACTTTCAATTATTCACATGTTCCTACACAAACTCACCATTTTGTTTACCTCATCACTTCATCTCATCACAATTTGTGAGAATCTTTAATGGAAAAACAGAAATTTTTTTTAAGTATTTTTCTTACTTTATTCATTGGGAAAAAGAAAACCATTCCGAAAAAAAGAAAAAAAAAATACAAAATATAAACAAATCATAAACCTGTCAATACATGAAGCTCATATCTATAAAGTGAAGGTGTGAACAAATGATTGGATGAATACAAAATTGAGTAAATAATAAGACAACCAATCAAAAATAAATCTCATTAACATAAATCGTAAAGAAAATGAAAATGAAAATGAAAACCTTGGAAAAACCCCAAAGAGAAATCAATAAACATTGAATCGAATATTGATCTGCTATTTACTTACATACTTCTCAAGGTAAAATGCAGAAGACTGTGACTCAAACGAAAAGTATATAGTATATACAATATATATATGATTATTAAAGTACTTTATAAAAATTCTTACATTTTTTCAAAATTTATTTTTATAACCAAATATTGTTCATTGATTGTTGACAGAAAGCATCATTTGATAAAACTAATCAGTATAAATAAAATTCTTTTCTATTTTAAAAATAATATTTTTTAATAGAAAATGACAATGATAATTTATGCTAATTTTCACTTTGTCTATCTAGTATACATTCTTGCTTAAATACAATAGATAGATAGATATATAGATAGATAGCTAGATGGATATAAGAACTTTTTAAACAAACAACACCACAAAATCTATGACAATTAATAAGCATTAAAAGAACAGATTAATTGCACATGTTCACACGCACTAGGAGAAAGGAAAATTATGATGATGGTGATGGTGATGGTGATGGAAAACATAAACGTGGTGTATAATAGATAAGAAAAGAAATTTAAAAAAAAATGAAAAGAACATATTGGCCTAGACGGCGACAACAAGCAAATCATAGGCAAAAGCCCCCGCAAAATGTGTCAAAATGTATCAAGCGTACGTAATTCAGTCAGGTCTTCCATTCAAAATAGTAAAATATCTTTTCATTCGAAATAGAAATAAAAATAAAACATAAAACATAAAATTATAATTTATGTGAATTTAAGTTGTAGGTGTGCTAAGTAAGAGAAAACATCAAGCAGCCTGCAGCCACAGCAGCATCTTCTAAGTGACTTAAAACACCCGACTGACTGAATGAGTGAGGGCTAAAAGCAAACAGTTTCTTTCTAATCGATCAAAAAATTGAAAATTGAAAATGAAATGAAATTCCAGACAATCAGTAGTAGTGATACTATTTAGTTCACGTCATTTTATTATTGTACAGGTTGCTTTGCTTTGCTTTGCTATGCAAGTTTAGTTTGGATTGGTTTAGTTGTTAGTTGGGTTAGATGTATCTGGTGTATTTTTATTGTTTGTTTCTTGTTGTTTCTGCTAGTACGAGTATAATACGAAAGAAGACCCCATTGTCCAATGTCTTTTTATATGATGATCATTTTCGGATTTTCCATCTATTTCTTCTGGTTGTTATTTGTGATTTTACTTAAAGCTACTTGATGTTGATGATGATGATCATGATGATGATTATGATGATGATTATGATGATATCAATGGGCAGCTGTGCCAGCGATAGATACTAATTGGTTCAACATTGGAAAATCTTGTTATTTTACTAATTTTACTTGAGCATGAAGCATTTACAACTGGCAACACACAACTTGTCCGTAACACTGTCTGTCTTTCTGTCTGTCTGTCTGTCTTTCTTTCTGTCTGTCTTTCTGTCTGTCTGTCTGTCTGTCTGCATTATTACAACATTTCCCAAAAAGAAAATTATAAATCTTCAATTCTCTTAGTACTACTAGGAGATTGATTATGCAGATTTCGAAATCAAAATCGAAATCGAAAATTAAAATTAAAATAGATATAAAAATTTTATAAATTTAAAACACCACTTATCATATCCTGTAATAAATATCCTTAGCTAATTTAAAGCTCATTATCCTAGCAGCAATCAACACATTTACTAAAGTAGTTGATATATTGTATTTAGTAGTACATCTATCTATGTGCATAGGTAGATATAGAAAGGTCATAAACGTTGTTGTCCGGATGTTAGACACTAACAACATTCATCTATTCAGTGTAATTAATCATCTGCAGACATGAACGTTTACTGTCAGTTACTTTACTTTACTTTACTTTATATAGTAAGTAGACTATGTATGTATATTTTATGTAGTATGCTGCTGCTGCTGCATCATCTATTTCATCTATTTATTATATGTCCCATGACATATATAAACAGAACAGAACAGAACAGAACAGGACAGCACAGAACAGAAGAGAAGAGAAGAACAACAAAACAACATTGATGGGATGGATGGATGGATCATCCTTTTCTAGTATAGATGTGATAGGTAGTAGGTAGAGTATCTTAAGAGTGATTGTGTATCTTTGCATTGCCATTATAATAAAAATTAAACAAACTTTCACTCAACTATAGAGAAGAAAGAAGCCCAGCAGCCACTAGACTGAAGACAAATGATTAATTTTTGTGTTGAATTTTCAAGAAATTTGAAATTTACACAAAATTTGCCTTCGTCTTACACTGGGAAAAAGAAAAGAAAAGAATCTATTTGAAATTCAATAGGCAAAACACACAACATTTTGAGTTTTTGCCAAGAGTATTTTTTTCTACTTCTTTTCGTTTTTTCATTTCTTCAATCATGACGATAGGATACTTTTTAGCATTAAATGATATCTGGGTTGATTGTCTTTACTTTTTTTCGGTTCTTCTTCTTTTAAATTAAAATTACTCTTGTTGCAGAACAAAGGTATCTACGTATTCAATTATTCATTCAGCCTTGAAATCAGTTACTTTAAAATCATTTTTCTCCAACAAATGATCACAATTTAAACAAAAAAAGTATATAGTAAATGTAGATATAAGTATATTTTATTCTTCATTTGACTGACTGAAATACGCATTTCATTTGCCAAAATACCTTGAGCCAACTGCTTACTTCCCCATGTATATACATACATACAATTGAAATTGAAAGAGGCAAACAAAGCCAAAAAGACAATAAATCAATGTGGAGTTCAGTTCAGCATTCGGCATTCGGCAAAGGCACCGACACCGACACCAGCACACAGAGGCACAGGAGGCAGTCCCAGTGATAGAGACAGTAAAGCCAACACCCAGCCAAAGTGAAAATTTTCTTTTGAAATTTCATATGAAATAAAAATAAGAACAGAACAGAACAGAACAGAATTGAACTAAAGTGAATATGAAGAAAAATCCACACTAAAAGTGTCTCCAACTCCAAATGGTGTTGGTTCCAAACCAAACCAAACCAAACCAAAGTAAACTTCACCCGGAGACCCCTTTACCTTTACACTACTGCTGCTTGGTATATCCATACAAATCTATACCATACATATACTTATATATATATATATATATATATATAGTAAAGTATATATATATATATATAGATGAATGCATTGCCCGATTCTTTGTGCAAATTATTTTCAGTATTTTATTCCAAGCTCTCGTTCTCTATCTTTTTTATATTTTGGTTAAAAGTAAATTGTTTGCCAATATTTTTTGTTGCTCCTGTTTTGGTTTCCTTTTTTTTTTTTCTTCTTTATTTATTTATTTTTTTTTTTTTTTTGAAATTTTTATTGTAATTTTTTTCACTTTGAATCCTCGAATACAATTGAAACAAAGATAACTTTGAAACAGTTGTAAAGTGAAAATTGTATGGAATGTGCTTTTGGCCGAAATAAAAATGCTATAGCTGCAACCAACCAACCAACCAACCAACCAACAACATATGTATGTA
This sequence comes from Amiota mariae, assembly GCA_035041805.1. Lineage (NCBI taxonomy): Eukaryota > Metazoa > Arthropoda > Insecta > Diptera > Drosophilidae > Amiota > Amiota mariae. Next base: position 1,776,237 of record JAWNKV010000361.1, on the reverse strand, counting down.
TCAAGAGCAATTCAGTAACAATACGAACAGAAATATTGTTATTTCATGCACCCTACACAGTGTGAATAATATTACGAGTATCACTTGCACTAGAATAATTGTGAGACATTGAAGGAGTTTCCTGGTCGTCATTATCATCAATGAAGCCATGAATTTCTTTTGTCTATCAAAACTGATAAAGGAGACTTATAAAATTGATAAATCAAAAATTTAAAGTCCCTTAAAGTCTCTTTAAAACAATCATAAACATCACTAGAAATTAAGCCATGAATTTCTTCTTATTTCTGTCACAAATTATAAAAGATATAAAAGATAAAAGATAAAAGGATCAAAAGATTGTCGATTTTGAAGTCTTTTTAAAACTATCAACATCATCATCATGAGAAATATAAATTGATGAAGCCATGAACTTTTTCTGTTTATCACAAAGAATGAAAAAAAGGAAAGAAATATCATACGAGTATATAATATCTTCCTTTTAAAGCATTTTCAAAGCTATCATACCTTTGTGCTCAATGAAAATTGGTCCATTTTAGCATAAAAATCTCGTATGATTATGTCTTATAGAACTTCTTTTAATCTATCATTTCTTTATCTAAATCTAAATATATTACAAAACGAAATTCAACCGCCGTGTCTGTCTGTCTGAGCATGATGAATTCAAAAACTATTGAACGGATTTTCATACGGTTTTCACTAATTGATAGAGTGATTCATGAAAAAGGTTTAGAAAAGAAACCACAAAGAGACACCCGAAAAACTAAACAAAAAAAATCCAAAAGTCTGAGGTGTGTAGTAAGTGATATGCATATAAAGCTTTGTGAAATATTTTAAATTCAATCAAGTCGCCTTTGACAAACATCTCATTTGTTTAGCCAATTAGTATCAATTAATTAATTTTTTGAAAGGTGATTTCTTTATAAAACTCTATTCGGGATTACTTAGTTTTTGAATATCTCTTTTCCAGATTTTTGAAGAGCAACTCCACTACTCCACATACAAATAATTTTAAATATTTATATTTATTTTCGAAATTTTTGCAGTATAGGGAATAACAATTTCTATCTTTCAGTTTACTAAAATAAAAAGGATATTAAATTTTCATTGCAACTGAATATTGCAAATTTTTTATTTTTGATTTTCTTTTATTATTATACTTATTTGTACGAGTATGTATATTTATTTTTTTCGTTTCTTACTGAACAAACATGCCAAAAAGGAGCAACAAGGTAACACAACAATTGCAAAAAAGTGCCAAAAAATCGGTATTTAAACAAAGCACTCCAGCGTGCACCCCCTCCAAAAAAAAGGTAGCGCCAAAGGGCAAACAAAATTGCAACCATCGCCAACACCATTCACTACCATTGCCACCATTATCTCATCATCATCATCATCACCACCGACTACTTCGACTATTACAAAGTTCTATAGCTTTTTGATCAAATGGTTTTGGTGTTCATTGGAGGCTCATGCCACTTCAGTTCAATGCAGTAAATTGAGTGTGAGTTTGAGTGCGAGTGTAGTGTAGTAAAACGAAAAAATGCATTTTATAGGACGCACTTGAAGTGGCGACGATGACTCGAACTCATCGATGATGATGATGATGATGAGTAACGGGGAAGCGGAGACGCCGAACCGACACCATGAGAGCGCATTTCGGCTTGTTTCTGATGTTTCTGGTGTTTCTGGTGGGCGCTTGAACGATTTTTAACATGAACAATTAAATGACTTTTTAAGCGTTCAATTCGAAAGCCGATACTTTTGATTGCAGTTCAATTGCAATAAATTTCGCGCAATTGCACAATAATTGTTAAAAGTTTTAATAGACTTGAAACCTTTTCGATTGGAGTTATTAATTTTCACAAGTGTACAAATTTAATTTTATATTGTACGAGTATATTCATTTTTCTCCTTCACTTTAAGTTAAAGAGAGAAAAATGTATTGTACAATATGCTGCAAGAATATTTGTATACTTGAATGGTTTATTTTTATGCAACTGACTGAAATGTTGGTGTTATTGGATGTACAACACCTATCAAAACAACCGACCCCCTAATAAGCAGTTTAAAGAAAATATTTTCAAGGTAAATTGGAAGAGACACCACACATGTCTTGTGACGATGATCTTTTTATAAATATTATACTGCTGCTGCTGCTGTTGATGTTGATGTTGATGCTGATGCTGTACCTATGAAACTCCAGGAAAAATTGGCATAGATCAGCGGCAGGCAGCAGCGTCTCCTCTCTTGACGACACAACTCTGTAGGCTATTAAAATTTCACACTCCAAGCAAAAAATGCTACAAATAAACTATAACAGTAGAACTAAAACAACAACCAAGCATAAAACCAACAACTTCTTGACTTCACACTCTCTCTCTCTCTCTCTCTCTCCTGTACCTCTATGAATTATACATGGATGTATGTAAAGATATTTAGTAAAAATTCTTTACTTAAGCATTGAGCAAAATGCACCTTTGGTGAAATTGACGCATGTTAGTCATCTGTTCAGTTCAGTTCATTTTAGTTCTGTTCCGAACCGATCCGATCGGATCTTCTATTCTCCTTCATAGATCTGAATGAGTCAATATACCAATGCCAAGAAATCTAGTAAAGCAAAGCAAAGCAAAGTGGTGTGCCCCCCCGGCATTTAACGGCATACATGCAATCAAGTAGGCAGGCATCTTTGGCATTGAGGCAGCAGCAGCAGCAGCAGACATTTACCTAAGCCACCTTCGACATGCACACTAAAGGTGCTCTTAAGTGTTTTCTAAATATAGCTTGGACCTGGGCCCATACGACGAGTATGTTATATTAAACTAAAAGGGCAAGAGCACGTTTATTAGTTTGTTCCGTACTGAGTGACTGACTACCTACGTTAAATGTCGGTGTGGCGCATATGTTATTCACATGTGCAATGATGGTCCAAGTGCAATTCAAATTGTCGTGGTATATTATAGTATAAGTATATAGTACGAGTATATAGTACGAGTATCGTAAAGTGATTGTGATCATGAGTGTTTCAGTTTCAGTTTCAGAGTTGGTTACTTAGCATTTATAAACAGGAAGTGAAATTCCGCATGTTAAGAATTTTAATGCATTTATTTTTCTCTCTTTCTCCCTCTCTCTCTCTCTCTCCCTCTCTCTCTCTCCCTCTCTCTCTCTCTCTCTCTCTCTCTCTCTAGTTTTATTTGTTTTTTTTAAAGCAAATTGATCTTTCAAATATTGAAATATGAAGATAAATTGATGAAAAATAAAACTTCATTTACCTTTATTGTTTGACATTTATGAATCATAAACAATATTATTTTTGATACTTTCTCACCTTCCCACAGAGTTCAATTTACAATTTTCTTATTGTAAAACATATAAACTATAAAGAGAAAGAGAAAAAGAAAAAGCAAAAGAAAGATAACTTGAAGCGCATAAACATAAACATTAAATAAATGTCTGAGTGTCATTTTTGTAATATAAATAAATTTATGAAACAAAATTGTCTGTCGTACGCCCATGAAGAAAGAAAATCTAACACGATATATTGTAATATATACTTATATACATATGTATATAGTACGTGTATGTGTATGTATTTATGTTTCTGTTACAATATTTTGGCGCTTTTCTAATTTTCAAAAAATTAATGCGTATCATTTTGTTTTAGCTTAATATTAAAAGCTATTTATTTATTTAATGAATGAATGTGATGAAATTACTCGTATATTCGTTTTCATGTTGTTATTGCTGTTGTCAGTATTTCCTGCCTGTGTATATAATATGTAGATGACATATCTATTCACAGAACATCAATTCATAATTAAAACGACTCAATTCAGTTCAGTTAATTAGGTGTTGGTATTTTGTCAATGAATTTAAAAACAAATATTACGTATTACTCTCGGCGGTCTCATTTAATAAAAATATATTAAAAAGAATACTAAATGATGGTAGAATGGTAGAATGGTAGAAAATATTTAATTTGGTTTATTGAAGTTTACATACGTTTTTTAGTAGAGGAAATTATGAACTTGCTAATAAAGCAGTTTTATATGGCCGCCTTTATAAAATATTCTATTGTCATTTCAAATTATTTGCAAATCATTTTCAATACTCTAACTCAAAAAATTTTCAATGCTCTAAAGATCTCTTGCAACAATCAGGGAAATCTGATTCCTATTTATATATATTTTGTTTTTTTTTTTTGTTTCCCCCCTGATGATAATCACTAATTGGAGCAAAGGGCCTCCACAAGGCATCAAGCCATCGAACACGATTTTGGACTGTTATTTTTGCTTCTTCCCATGTGATGTTTCCATTGGCTAACTCCCGCTATATTGATCTTCTCCAGGTGTTCTTGGGTCGTCCGCGGCTTCTGCTCCCTTGCGGGTTCCACTCAAGCGCCATTATTGTGATGCTTTCGGGTTTCTTTCTCAATGTCTGCCCAATCCAGTTCCACATCCTGCGCTTAATCTGGTATAGTATGTGTTCTTCATTTGTTAGCCGCCATAGCGCCTCGTTTGAAATAGTTGTCGGCCAGAATACTCTACAAATGTTCCTCAAACACTTATTTACGAAAGCTTGCAATCTCTGCGTAATGGAGTTTGACATAAGCCATGTTTCGCTTCCATATAAGAGCGTTGATTTCACACATGCGGAGAATATTCGTAATTTCGTGCGTCTAGAAATTTGGGTATTTGCCCATACTGATTTAAGTCGTCCAAATTATATATTCGTATTATTAAACAAAATCCCATGCCGCGTCTGTCTGTCGCTGCGGGATGAACTCATAAAAAATCTAAAACAAATCGTAAAATTTTGATGTGTGTAAGTGTCATTCATGGTGTAAGAAAACAAGGTGACGCCAATTTGGCTTGTTACGCTCTCAAAATTCGCTCACTCTCAATTTTTAGTGAATTAAAACGCTGAAAAACTCTCATTTAGTGTTGAACACAACGTGAAAATGCATTAAAAATGTAAAAATTAGTGTTATGAAATCAATTTTTTGCGCTTTGATCAGCTGTGTTCGGAGAAATTGTGTTCAAAATAATATTATTAAAAGGAAATTTAAATTGACAATGCGGTGTAAATTGAATAAAATACTGAATTAAACAATAAAACAGTAAATTTTGTATTTTTTATATACTTTGCAAGCAGTTAAATATGCACATATGTTAATATGTAAACAATGAACATATGATAGTGTTATGCAGCGTAAAAATCACGAAATAAGGACCATTTGCTGAGAACGACACATAGCGGTACAAAATTGGCGGCACTTTGTTTTCTTACACCATGAGTGTCATTCATGTATATAAAGCTTAGAAAAATATTTTAAAATCAATCAAGCCACCTTTGACAAACATCTCTTATCAGGTCACCCAATTACTATAACATTGATTTTTGTAGAAGAAGAGGTAGTACAAAGTTTGCACGGGTATCTAATATAATTATAAGATATTCTAAAAAGAATTTTAGTTTATTAGCAGAAAATTTAAGCTACTAATTTGCATAGAAATGTCATGAACAGAAAAAGAGACTAGGCTCAATCCTTTCTAATGGTTATGGGGTGATTAAATCTACTCTATAATGTTTCTTTTTAGTAACAAATATCATGGTAAAATATACTCAACCTATTCACTCTAATATGAAAGGTATAAAATCAAAAGATAAAAAATTTAATAAAGTATTTTTTCATACCTAATTTCTGTTTAAATTGACAACAAAAAAAAAGCCACCGACGCCACCATCACCACCACCACCACCTGTTTTCAATATATTTAAACAATAAACTGACGCCACATTATGAAACAATAATGCATATCAAACAAACCAAACTACTTAATGCTTCATATATACATACAACATACAACATACTATATAATCTACATGTGCGAGTATATCTTTATATCTTTATAGGTATAAATAATAAAAAATACAAAAAAATATATATTTAAATCGTGAGATTTCCTGTTTTCACCTACCGCAAAAATATTTTTGACACAAAGCTGTCACTGAAATATTAAAGACAATTTAAATATGACGCTTAAGAATTCTTTATTCTTTTTTTTTTTTCTACTTAGATACAAATTCACACACACACACACACTATCTATCTATTAACATATATAATACGAGTATATATAGTTAGTACATATTGTATATCTAAGCAATTTTTCAAATGAAAATGAACAGGTATAATCTTCTTAATAAATGAATAAATTTCTTGATATTTTCCTATTTTGTTAAATAAATAAATTCATTTCTAGAATTATTTAACATACAAATACACATAGTATAAACTTAAAGTATTGTCATAAATACTGAAGCTCATTTGAATTTGTTTAATAAAACATTTAAAAATGATAACTTTTCATTGTTCAAACATGTGAAATATGATTTGATGTGTCATCTTTCATATATTTAATACTAAGTAACTAACTATACTATAACAAATGAATACAGTTCTTTTTGTGATGATTTTCATGATGATTTGATTCTGGTTATGTTAACCTCATGAGATTTATACTTAAACTAGATACCCAGGCAGACGTTGTCCTATCTCTTCTTCCCAAAACAAATGAGTGGATACTGATAACTTAATTTTATTAGATGATTGACAAAGACGACTTGATTGATTTTAAAATATATATATAAGTTTTATATGCATCTCACTTGCCCACCTCACTTTTGTGATATATTTTATTTAGATTTTTCATGCTGTTCCTTTGAGATTTTCCGAATTTTATTTTTCCTAAACATTCCTCATGAAATTACTCCGTCCATTTTGGAAAATCTTATGAAAATCCATTCTGTAGTTTTTGAGTTTATCGCGTTCAGACAAACAAACTCAGCTCTGGGATTTTGTTTTATAAAATGTCTAAATTATTAACCTGGATGTAAATTCACAAGGTGTTAGGTAAGACTCAATTTCAAACCTATGAGGAAATTGCATCATATCACTAAAGATATACAGACATATTTCTTTGGAAGTAGTGATTGATACTCATTAATCTTTTCTTAGCAGATTCATAGCCATTTACAATTTCTTAATAGATTACTAGATGTACCAACAGAAAATCAATTTTTAACTGGAATTATTTCAAAGAACCTTACTAGTTTTTATTCATAACTCTAAAAATGTCCATTGCTTGTAATTGAAATTAATTCATAGAACCTTAATCTCTTTTTTTTAATATTACAAATATATTTTATAAGATCACATGCTGGAGAATCTTAAGGTTACAAAAAAAAATATAGTAGGTCAGAAACATAAATACAATATTTCTTAATAATATTGTGTGTTACTTCTATGTAATAATTTTGTGTACATATATTATTTATTTATATATATATATTTTATATGAATGCCAATCATATAAAAGCAATCAAAACACTTTTATCTAAATATTTTTTTTTTTTTTTTTGAACAAATTTTCATGTTTTTTTTTTTCTATCAATCATATTCAATTGAAAAGCTTTCACGCACAAAATAGTTAAGAATAAAATTTGTTCATCCAAATAAATTGAAAACAATTTACACAATATTCTTCTCAATAAATATAGATTTATACCTACGAGTCTTTTATATATTGACACCATACATATAAAATATATATACTTATATACTTCACTTATACAAATGTGTTTCTTAAATGAATTAAAGGAGATTATTAATAATAAAATAATCCATATGCTGTTTCTTTGTAGTCTCAATCAAAGTAGTAATATTCTTTATATTCTTTCCACTCATGATCGATCAATGAATGTTTTATGTATTAATGGAGACATTCAAAATTGAATATTCGAAACTTTGATAGGCACGAGGTGTGGTTAAAGAATAAAGTGTTTTTTTCTGAACTCATGAATTAGACGATTTTTTCATTGTTGTATTACTTCTATATGCATTCTGTCAAAAAAGTGCCGGGAATTTATAAATAAAACAACATTTTTACCTTTAATAATCCAAATTTATTGGGTCGCCTTCAAAATAGACACCATTTGCACCAGTACATCTATGCCAACGGCATTTCCAATCATCGAAACATTTTTTATAGGCGCTTTCCGGGATGGCCTTCAGTTCACGCGCCGAATTTTGTTTTATGGCTTGAATGGACTCAAAACGGGTGCCATGAATCGGCAATTTTAGTTTTGGAAAAAGGAAAAAGTCACAGGGGGCCAAATCAGGCGAATACGGTGGTTGTTCAATGATGTTAGTAGCGTTTTTGAAGAAAATTCAGCTCTTTTAGCACCAGTCGCGCGGCCACCTTTCTCATGCCCAAAATATCAATCAAAATCGTACGTGCTGACTCGTGGGATATGTTGAGCTCATGTGCTATCTCTCTCAAGCTGGTATGACGGTTTTCGAGCACCATTTCCTTAATTTTATCGACGTTATCGTCGGTAGAAGCCGTCGATGGGCGTCCGGAACGAGGCAAGTCTTCGACCACTTCACAACCGTCTTTGAAGGCTTTGTACCACTAATATGCCCGAGTTTTCGATAGAGCATTATTGCCAAAGGCCTTTTGTAACATTCTCAATGCATCGGCACACGAAAATTCATTCGCGACACAAAACTTTAAACAAATTCTTTGTTCAACGAAATCACCCATAGTAAAAAATCGGCTCGCACTATTAACATCGACTTACTTAACCAGCTGCTGTAAACAAACTGGTTGACAGATCCCGCTCAAACTTGGCATAGTAATTAAGGATAGTTGTACCAACCTAGATTGCCCCACCAGATTTAAATCGGCAATTCCCGGTACTTTTTTGACAGAAAAGGGATAGGAATTGTTAGTTTTAGTTTTATTTTTTATATTAAACAGTGACACATTTTTCCTATGAATTTACTCCTGAATAGTTGAATTTGTGGAATTGAAGTTTGTTATACTTATTATAAAGTAATTTTTAAACTCCAAATTGTAGAACATGTAGAATTTTCATATAATCTATTAAATCTTCCAATTTAAACCGAGAACATGTTTTATATTACTTACGAGGAAATATAAAGAAGAATTTCTTCTAATCAATTTCAAGTGCCCTTAAAGGTGATTATCTTCAATTAAATTGACTTTAATACTGGTAGTTGGCGTTGGTGGTCTATTAAAACTATTATAATTCTTATATTGAAAAGGAAATTAAATAGAAATTTATATAAATTTAAATACAATTAATCTAAGTATGTATAACAAGGTTGATTCTTCATATTGTATAAATACAAATAAAATTCTAGATAAAGTTATTTATTAAAGATCCATCTTCATCTCAAACATTCATCCATATGTTTGCATGCATGGAACTATAATATTACTATTGTTGTATTTCATCAAAATAATTATGTGTCTGTGTGTCTGTGTTCATTCAAAACACTTTTATTTTCCGTAATATTTTATATAGTAGAGGAGGAGGAGATATATACCATATTTCCCTGTTTTAATAATTGCTCTCAGCCCGCATCACCCGTTGCAAGAAATCAATTAAAATTACTCTTCAATTCCAAAACAATAAGAAGTAAACAGTGATGAATGAAGCTCGACATCGCCGTTGCCACCAACTATAAAGAAACTGAAAGTGAAATGCTTCAATTTGAAAATATAAACGTACGTACAACGAACCTTGATAGAATGAGTGTCTCAACAACGCCGATGCCGATTGCTGTTGTTGCTGTTGTTGTTGTTGTTGTTGCCGCCGCCCTATGTAGTATCTACACTTCTATGTATCTATAGAATCGTCGTAAATACCAATAAAATGTTGAAAAGGTATTTCATGGTATTAATTCAAAGGAAATTATAGATCAGAGAGGGCGACGCCAATACAGAACTACTAAGTATAACGACGCACGCTTTGAACGATTTGAACAACAACAGTCAGTCTCATTCTTCTCACATGACTTTCGTTGCCCGTATCCGTTCTGTGGATACCAAATCGTCAGACGCACCGACCGACGACCATGTGTATCTGCAGGCGGTTAATTGGCTTAAATTAAGGTGGCGATCATATAACAGCAACAACATTGTTTTGTTGTGTTCCCGCACTCTCTCTCTCTCTCTCTCTATCTCTTTCTTTGAAACGCATCAGAATCATCATCATTATCATCATCATCATCATCATCATCATCATCATCATCATGGACAAACAACAAAAGTCACAGAGACGCTTAAATTCGCGACGCGAACTAACGAACTCCATTTTGTTGTTATTCCTCTGATTGGCATAGTATGCCATTGACGACTCGACTCGAATCTTCATTGTTGTTTGTACCTACACACTACATATTGTATTTCTTTCTTTCTTTCAATATCTGCGCGGCTGGCTGGCTGGCTAGCTGAATGACTGTCGGAATGGCTGAATAACAAACTGGATTTCTTACTTATGGAACTTGTTTGCTTTTGCTTTTGCTTACTTGCTGTGGCACTTAAACTCGTTTACCTTCGACTTCGAAGGCAATGGCAATGGCGATGACTTGACTTCGATAAAGCACATACTCGTATTTACTTACATTTTATACACAAATAGAATGCCATTGCATACTACAACAACAACAACAACAACATCAAGTATATGATTATATGCTTCTCTTTATATGTACATAAGTATATTGTATATAAAGAAATATGCGCCTTTCCTTTGTTTCTTCTTTCAAAACTGATTAAGTCTACTTCTACTAATAATTCTTTAACCAACTTGTACGCCGCCGCCGTCGCTCTGTTCAAGTATATAGACACGTTTTTCTTGTCTGATTGGATTGGAGCACACACGAAGCTGGTGAGATCATCGCTTTTTACGTGGAAGGCAAACATACAGCTGCATGAACTTATATACATAGACATATTTCAACCATATACTCGTAGTATAAAATACAATATCATAAGAATCTGAAATGAAAAAAGAAAGGAATTAAAACACTTGACAATGGGGGGGCAAAACTAAAGAATTAAATTCCTAGGAAATTAAGCAAAAAATAAAAAGTTTTTTTTTTTTTTTTATTTCAAAAGCACACAATATTATTTTATTAATCTTTATATTTATTATTTTACTCTTTTTTTCCAGTTCCCTCATTGGCATCCAGTTTGCATCATCACCAGAATGCAAAGTCTGGTAATGTTACGGAACATGAACATGGTTCTGCACACAGATCTGCTGTTGCATCACTGAATGCAAATACTCCACCTGTAGAGGATACAGTCAAATGTCCCCAGTGTCCGAGACGCTTTATGGAATTCGAAGTAAGATTTAATTGATTGATTGATTGAATGGAAAATAATATTAAAATTAATATATAACTAATAAATAAATATCCATTAATTCTCTTTATCCTTCTTGCACTCTCTCTCTCCCTCTCTCTCTCTTTCTCTTTTTGTAGTCCCTTTCAGTTCATCTTACCTGTGATCATTCACATGATAAACTCAATTTTGAGAATATATCACCAAATTTCAATTGTAAATCACAAAGTGAACGTTCTGGTGGTGATGATAATGATGGAAGTATCACCAATGGTTTAAATTGTGCCAGCTCACCTAACCATATTGATCATCATCATCAACATCACCAGCATCATAACAATAATAATAACAATAACAACGATATAAAAAGCCACAACAACAACAACAACAACAACAATAGTATTACAGAAAGCATCACTGCTGATAATCGAAGAATGTTACCAAATCAAATAAATTTGACACCACCTCCGCTGCCTAATAACAACGATCTCAGCAATGCCTTTGTCCATTTATCGCCTCATCATCCCCATCAGCTGCCACCACATTTGCCACACAATTTGCATTCCGCAGCAGCTGCACAATTTATGGCCGCTGCAGCTTTGGCGCTTTCCAATGGACAAGCAGCTCAACACGCACAATCTTCGAACTTAAATGGCAGCAGCATCAGCAGTAGTGGCAGCAATTCAGCATATGATATTGAGGCTGCACGCTCTACATCGAGTCCCGGTTCCAATGCTGGGGATCTCGGATCAGCCTATCAATGTATGCATTGTACAGCAGCATTTCCAACACGTGAACAATTGGATAGACATGAGCTCATGCATTCACCCAATACGCAGTCACAAACTCAAACCCAAGTAAGTATACAATTTTTTATTATTACAATAAGTTTCTGGAGAAAATTCGTAAAACTTTTCTTGGATCAAAAGATCCAAGTCACATAGGTGAAGGAAGATATCTTTATAATTAGACAAAAGATTTATTTCATGTCGAAAATTATTAGTTAAATTGTTTATGACTCATGTGAAAATATTCTTTTTAAAATCCATAGATATAATAAAATCATAGACTTTGTCTGTCTGTTTGTTTGTTTGTTTGTTTGTTTGTGCGCTAATTACGTAAAATCCACTCATTTCATTCAAAATCGAATTACCGAAAGATAAAAAGATTTATTGTGACTAAGATATAACGTTTATTTCATCAAAATCGACCCACAGAATCGATCAAAATTAATGGATCAAATATTGTATATAAAGCTTAGAAACACATATAACAAAAATAGTCTTTATCAAACATTTATTTTGGAATTGTGAGTCATCAACAAAATAAAATAAATATCATTTTGCGTATCATTTCTGTGCAAAATATATATAATATTCCTTCAACAAGCCCCTGGTGGTTTGTTTGTTCATTATACCTAAGCAAAAGAAACTAATCTTGAGTCTGTTTATATGAATCGAAATATTTAACATTTTGCGGTTTCTTAATGAACCACAATTAACCACAAAATTCTTGGAAGAGAAAAAACTGATATGCTGCTTAAATTATCTCAGTTTCTTTTTTTTTTTTTTTTTCTTTTTTTTTTATTTAAGTTTAAAGTGCAAAGTTCTCAGATGCCACATTTGAAATTGTAACAAGAAGTAGACACCGACGATATGATACCAAAACACCATAACATACCATTCGCTCCTCGTATACTCATATATTGTAATCATTTTCTATAAGATCTTCACTTTCCTTCCTTAGTTAACTAAAGAAACAAGAAAGAAAAATGCCTGCCATCGTTGTAACGATCAATGACATCATTCCAACTGTACAGTGAATACTATAAACATGTTCTTGAAAATGTTATACTATATAGTAACATATGAGTTTGTGTGATATGACCACCGAACTGATCTTGAAAGACCAATGACGCAGTCAAAAGCAATGTACAAATCAAAGAACAATGTAGATACTTTGTTTTAAACTCAGGAAAGTTCAACACAGAAGAAGAAGTTGAGGAATTATAATTTACACATGACTGAGTCTGAGAAAGATTGCCCAAGTATAGCCTAAGATATAATGATGAATCAAGTGTGTATGTGTGTGTGTGTGTGTGTGTGTGTGTGTGTGTGTGTGTGTGTGGGTGTTGTATAAAAGTCATCAAAATGAATTGCCACTTGAGCGTTTGATTAAAAATTCCACGCTTGCTTTACCATCACAACAACAACAAACAAACAAACACATTACTATTATAAGGATGTTGATAGATACACACAGCTACTAAAATATTCATACACAATGAAACCCTTATATATTATTATTATTATTATGATATATGTAGGTATATTTTTCTATAATATATAATATTATATATTAAAAATAATAAGTCTAAAGTCAAAATATTGTTACTCGTATGAACGATAATCATATACAACGGCGAATATTTCATCATTTCCCACATGTTTCCTGTGATGTCTCAAACAAAAAAATTATAGTAGTATTAGTATACCAAAGATAAAATAATATCTGAATAAGGCCGGTAGTACCAGTACCAGTAACAGTAACAGTAACAGTAACAGTAACAGTACCCAAGTCTAGTAAAGGCATAAAGATACATATACGAGTAAGTAGAATAAGTAGAATAAGTAGAAGTGTAAATTATCTATATAAACGACTATGTAACCATGAGTATAGTCATAATCAGAAAACTAAACAGAAAAACCTTTAAAACAAATTCAAGTCGAACAATCTTTAAAAGAAAATATTATAAATGTGAGAGGCATAAGTACTTGAAAAACACTTCCACTTCTCCTTCTCCTACTCCTTCCACTACTTACTTCTACTTCATCATCTTTTGTTTTATTATTTTTATCACTAAATGTACAAACACCAAACCAACTGTCCGACAAACCAATCGACAGACAGACCAACCTAAGTATAATAATAAAGTTTGATAAGAAATACCGTTGAGATATGAGAGTACAATCATACTATGGTATTGTATGGTATAGCGAGTACATAATGATTGTGAAATAAAATCCAAACGTAGGCGTATACAAAACTATTAAAAACAACGAAATGAAAGAAGAAAAAAAAAACAAAAACAAAAACAAAAAACAACATGAACACAGGAAAATAGCAACCCCATCCAACATCTACTAGCATCCACCTATCAAGAATTATCAAGGGAACAACAACGACGACGACGACGAGTGAATTGTAGAAGTAGAAGTAGTAAGTAGTAGAAGTAGAAATAGAAGTACCGCCAACGACGAGATATGCTTAAAGTAATATGGGCAGGCATAGGCATCATCATCATCATCATCATCATCATCATCATCATCATCATCATCATCTACATACAGTCACCATGATGATGAAGAGAACGGATAGGAGCAAATGCTCTTTGGCCTCACTCACATAAAGTCCGCCTGTCAGTCACTCGTGCACACACATACATACTCATAACTCCCAATTGTATTTTGTATCTATGTGAGTTTGAGCATGTGTGTGTGTGTGTGTGTGTGTGTGTGTGTGTGTAAGTACGATAAGGTATTAAAATAAATGCCTACACGCTGTGACTGATAAGAAAGAACATAGACTAAGGCACAAACCTCAGCAAGACACTTGGCGTCCTAAAAAAAAAACAGAAGAAACACAACACAAACTAAAAAAAAATAATAATAATAATAATAATAAAAAAGTATAACACGCAACTTTCTTGTTTACCCCCCTCCCCTCACTCATACTATATTATACTATATAACATTTTCCCTGATAAGTTGGATACGCCCTGTAATATTGACTTGACTTGACTTGACTCGACTCGACTCTTGTCATGCAGTCAAGTAGCTGATTCTGCTGCTGATTCTACTGCTGCTGTTGCTGCAGGCTATTAAAGCCACATAAATTATAATTTGTTGCATTGCCATTGCCATATATGAGTACCCAACTACCCACCTTTAGCCCCCCCCTCTCTCTCTCTCTCTCTACACTGCCGTCCGAATCGTCGCCCTTAACCCAAACTTTCATTTTATAACTTATTCTCTCAACCCTCAAGTAAAGTAAGCAATAAATTCATATGCAACACATAAAAAAGTCAACTAGTTTTGCTACCTCAATTTAATACTTTTGCCACTTTCTTTTCTTCTATTTTTTGTAATCTGCCAGCCACCCGAAATATTGTTCATACATGTAAAATGTTCATATATCCTTGATATCTTACTGCTGACCAACTGTTATCATTCATTCGTTCATTCGTTCGTTCTTTATGTGATGTGTTCTGAATCTGTTTTTTGTGCATTTAGGCGTGAAATATGAAAAAGTTCACTCACTCATTCACTCACTCACTATAGTACTACACAATATCTCCTCAGTCTTTAATGTGTTAGATGATAATAATAATAATAATGACCATGATGATGATAATGATGATGCTGATGGTGATGGTGATGATGTTGTTAGTCTATCTACAGGACTCATCTTTTTGAATGAGCACTTTTATTAATATTTACCTAAGTCTTGTTTCTCCATGACTAGGAAAAAATGTAATATCTGTAAAACTCACCATAATGTTTTAACTCCTCCTCACCATATTTAATATGAAAGCGCTTGAAAAATTTCCCATCCATTTGGACCCACTAAGGTTTGTGTTGCTTATTGCAAAAAAAAAGAATTTGCATTCAACTCAACTTTCAACTGAAATAAAATTGTTAAAATTTAAAAAAAAAAAAAAAAATTATTAAATCTTTTTATATTATTTGTCTGCCTGACTGACTGACTGATAGAATGAATGTCTTTCTGTTTTTTTTTTTGTTCATATGTATGTAGTTTGTTAAATAAGTATATAATACTACTTAGTACAATAAATAAACATATCCATGCGAGAATTGTTAACATTTTGTTCTTACCAATAATGCAATAATTAATTAATTTGGTATAGTTTTCATAGCTTTGTGTTGCTTAACAATTAATGAATGAGTGTTCCAATTATTAATAGTGAGACACAGACACACAGACACAGAGACACAGATGCACTAACATATGTTCATACAAATAACATTAAATTATTATGTGTGAAAACAATTAATTTTATAGCAAACAAAGTTGCTCCAGCATGGCATGGATCAGCATCATGCTATGTTCAGGATACAGGAAGGTGACGGAAGAAGGATATACGAGTATACGTATATAAGTATAGTTGGAAAGGAAAAGGAAAGGAAAGGAAATGTGTGTTGGCTGTTAGCTTAAAGCGACAAACACAAATTGGCGGCCTTTTAATTGCATTTAACTCATTAAAAATATAATCAGGTCACTCATACTCCGCTCCACTCCACTTCACTCCACTCCACTCATACCACATTATATAAATAAATACACACTACAATATAACAACAAATTTGCAACATCACAAATGACCAACCAACAGACAGCATCAACATATGATATGAAAGTTTGGTTTAAAGCCTTAACAATTGAGGAGTTCTTCCATTTTCAATTTTTTATTCAAAAGTATTTACAATCCTCTCGTGCCCATGCCAAGTCATGGGAAACCACTTAACGTCAACCACAGCCACAGCCATTGACCATTGACCATTTGGCCTGGCATTTTGTTGGCCAATGCGGTGACATTTAAGTACAAATGCAGGTTGAATGAATGAATAAAAGAACGAGCGAACGAACGAACGAACAAACGAACGAATGGATAGATGAAATGACATGTTTGTAAGTCATATACTTGTACTACATACGCATGTGTATATTTACAAAGAGGTCAAAGTGCATGGCCAACATTCTTGGCCATGTAGTATGTTGTAGTATATTGTATGCTGTGATGTGATGTGATGTGATGTGCCATGCTTCTGCCAACCCACAATATTAAGGGGATGACTGTCCCTTTGAACACATTAACAACAATGAACAAGATACACTCACATAATTGCTGAGCAAATGGCAACACATAAATTATTGGTCAACTCAGTTTTGCAATGAAACAGAAACAAAAACAAAAACAAAAAACAAACAACCAAACAAACATCCAGTTACATATGTAGACTATATATATATATCTATATATATAAATATAAATATATATAATAAAAAAGTAGAGGCGCTGGCGCCCAGAAAAAGTGCTGCAATTAAATATTTGCTTAACTGCGCTTCCTTTATTTTTTTTTTTAGTCATATAAACTTTTGGCCACAATTCATTTGTGTTGCCACCTTTGGTCATTCGCCATTGACCATTTTGTTGCTGCTTCTGCTTCTGCTGTTACTATTCTGTTCTGTTCTACTGTTTGTAGTTGTCCCAAATTGAAAAATTATATGCACTTTAGGTATATTATTGTACATACAGACAAAGTTCTGGTACACAATGCATACTATATACTATATAAGACTGGAACGCATGACTGACTACGACGACAACGCATTCAGCATTCAGCACTCAGCACGCTTGTCTCTTAGTCTACCATGTTCTAGATGTATGATTCGATGTGATGTGATGTGATTCCCTCTCTATATGATTCTTAAACTTCTGTTTTTCGTGGTCTCCACTCCAGTCAGCCCTGCATCCATTCAGTCAGTAGTCATTCATTCATTCATTCATACAGTCATCCTTCCATTCCATTCAAAAGGTCACAGGCAATGTGAAAAATTAATAGCAATTTATTTACCCTTTTTCTTTTTCTCTCTTTTTCATTGTTTTTTTTTTTTTTTTTGTTTTTTTTTTTATTTAACGATGTATTACTTTGTGTCTGTCTGACTGACTGACTGACTGAAATGAACTGAATGAATGAGAGTGTTTTGTACTTCAACCAACCAACCGACCGACCGAGCGACAGAAATCATCAAGAGCATTTCGAGGTCCAACAAATGGACAAAAAAGTTGTAAAAGTTTAAAAAATCATCTACAATTAAATGCAACAAATTAAAAAAGTTTCATGTATTTAAAATGAATGAATGACTGAATGATTGTGTGTGTGTGTGTGTGTGTGTGTGTGTGTGTGTGTGTGAGTGAGTGAGTGAGTGTTTCAAAATTTATTGTAAATTGTTAAACACTGTAAACAGAGAGAGAGAGAGAGAGAAAGAAAGCGTTTGGATTGTAAACTTAATGATTATGATGGCCACTCACTCAATAATTAATACTTAGACTACTTTTGTCCTTTAGGTTTTCTCTCTTTAAATATAAAAATAAAAAGAAAGGAAATAAAATTTAGTTATAAAGCAATTTTCTTCTCATGATTTCTACTTTATGTGTAACATATTCACTTGAGATTTACTTCAACTTTCAACTCGCAGCACATAAATTATATTTTCTATCACACGCACACAGATACTCACATCCACACGTAATAAACCCAATATTCCCACATGTCTAGAGTCAGTAGAGTCAGTCAGAGTATGAGAGAGAGTGAGACAGAGACAGAGAGAGAGAGAGATGTTGTGTGCATGCCTAAGCGTGCATTCTCCTCTAAAGCAACTTGTGATAGACTCTTGGGTTTTCTTTTCTTCTTTTGTATGATAGCATTGGTGACATTTATTATGCGGTTGTTACTTGATATATTTAATAAAGAGAAAGTCAAGAATTTGACTTCAAAACGAACGAACGAACGAACGAACAAGTACAGTGCATTACTAAGTAAGTATATACAATAGAATCTTAAAGCTACAATCAAACTATGGGTTATCTAGATACTACTAGATACTCATACTTCCTTGATTGTCATAAAGACCAAGATATGAAGATTTTGTTTTTTAAAGGACACATACTACGTATGATATCTACCTTTAGTTATAAGAATATGTATCTATGGATAGATGTAGATACAATATACGAGTACATACTTGTACTCATGCATCTGCTTCAGTTGGACTTCCATTACAGATTTTATTACACTTACACGTAGTGTACGTACAACATCTGTCGTTGTACTTTTTAGAACTCAACATACATTAAACTGCGACATTTTATACATATTTCGGACAGACAAAGAAGGACCTTTTTTTTACAGTTCACTAGTATCTAAAATAGGAAAACAAAAAATACATAATGTAAATGGAAAGAGGAAAGAGGAAAGAAAAGGGAAGGGAAGAGAAGAGAAAGGAAGGATAGGCTCAAAAATCTATTGTGTTTTTATGTTTACATCAGCAAAATCGGTTAAAGAATAAAATAGAATATACATAACTCAATATTTTATATTGTATTTAGTATATACTATATGTATATAAAACATATGTACTATATTTGTCATATGTATGTATAAAATGAATTCAATTAAAAATGAATGAAGACATTCAAGTTTATAATTTATATTCCTTTTAATACACAACAAATCTCTTTCTAATACATACAATTCTAGAAGATTGAATACTTTTTCGAATACAAATTAGAAGATCTGTCGTCGTACACCTTGCGCGTGTGAACACTTAACTTCTCTGCATCTGCATCTGCCTCACCCGCCCATGCTCATTCAGCAAAATGTATTTTTTTTGTTTTTTTTTTTTTGTTTTATTTATTAACAATTAATTTGATTTGCAGCTTGTTAAATGTGACGTTTGTTTACAAATGTTCTGCAAAATCCAATTTCAAATACCCTTCAACATCGATTGGTATTATACTTTTAACATGATGTTCAATGTTGCTCGTATCAAAGGTGTCTCATTCATAAAAATAACTAAACATTGTATTTTGAGCTCTCAATTTTTCTTTTGTATATCAAAGAAAGTTCTTCGTGATCTTCTGATTGTATTTTATGTTCTTAAATATGAGACACATCAATTTATTATATTTTATTTTCATTTATTTATTGATTTATCTCTAAATCTAAATTATTGATATCTAAATCGAATCATATAATAAATGATCAATACTCACCTGATTGTAGGCACTCAATCTTTCGGATTTCAGCTTTACTTTCTTAACTTTTGATCTCTAAATGGAATCATATGATAAATGATTTTCCTAATCAAAACTCAATCTACCGAAATTCAAGTTTACATTTTTCATTTTTTAATCTCTAAATAGAATCATTTGATAAATGATCTTCCCTGTCAATACTCATCAGATTTTGTGAATGTCATTCAATTTTCAGTGAAGTGTATCCATTCCCTTAATCAAAATTTCGAATTAGCGTTCCAGACCCGACTTCGCATTGGTTGCCTCCAGTTTGATTATCAACAAAGAATACAGTTTGAGTATGAGCTGTGAGCACAGTTTAAGGGAAATTGTATAGTTTTTTCCAGATCTCGGGAATGGCAATAAATTCCAGGTATCCTTTCTTAACATCACTATATTCTCTCTGTTACAGTCTGAGTATTAATAGTTTGAGTAGCAGAAACTGAAAGTGCTATTCCAGTAAATTTGTGTGTAGTATACTTTTAGGGTTTGTTTGCATATTCCAGATCTTGGGAACGGGTCCACATATTGGGATCAAAACTATCCTATGTTCAAGTCAGGAATCAACCGTAGACATACACAATACTTCAATGCCATCATCATGAACGGTATGGCAGAGCATAATATACGAACAAACAAAATACTAATTTTTATATTATATATAAGATTATAATTTATTTAAATTTATTTTGTTTGATCGCTTATATTAAATCATCCAATAGATGGATGATCTTCTCTATAAATATTCATTTATTGAAATTATGTGTTATGTGAAGGGTAAAACCAAACAAATTTTAACTTAATTTCTTTTAACGATATTTTAAAAAAAAGAATGTTTTCAACATTAAAAATTAAGAAGAAAAACATACATTTTCTTAAATTTCTCATTGACTTCTTTAATGGATAAATCTATAAAGTCATAAATCCAAAAAAAAAAAAAAAAATAATAAAAAAAAAATAAGAAATGTTGTTGTCTTCACGCAGAAAACCTGTGCATGATATTTTATTGTATTTCCAATAACAAATCCAACCAAATGGCAATTGGAAATGAGAAAATGTTTTTGTCATTAAAATATATAGAATTTTTCATATTATAAAGTTTCCTTAGTGATGATGATGATAATTTAAATCTTCATAAATCAAATAGTTGCCATAAAAGTTAACGAACTCAAGATTCTTGATTCTCATTCATTTAGATTGCGCATTTCGATGCGTTGTGATACTCCTAGGTATTCCATATACATAATTCTATCTATCTATCTATCTGCGTACATATATCAACTTAATTTATGTAGAATTTTTGCGGTAAATGGTTTTGGGTTTTATTTGCACGCGGTTTTCTTGATCTTTGATGATAACCCCTTCTGATCTACTTATATACGAGTAGTAGTATGTTTAGTAGTATATATTTTGTCTTACT
Source organism: Amiota mariae (assembly GCA_035041805.1). Lineage (NCBI taxonomy): Eukaryota > Metazoa > Arthropoda > Insecta > Diptera > Drosophilidae > Amiota > Amiota mariae. Next base: position 1,754,720 of record JAWNKV010000361.1, on the reverse strand, counting down.
ATAATTAAGTTTAGCAAGGTAGTGAGTACGTCAAAGCTCATTTTTCATTCATTTCATTTAATGTGTTCTTCAATCAAATATTCAATCAACACACACACACACACACACACACACACACACACACACACATTCTATAGACATTGTACGTGTTGATTTTTTATATACAATATACAAAAGAGTATATATATACTATATACTATATAGTGGCTACTTATATGCGATAAGGCTTTTGTTGTATTCAAAGAAATAGGTCGTTTTGTTATAAAAAAAAAAAAAAAACAAATATTACGATTATTATAGCGTTGTAGCTCGTTCATTCTTTCGTTCGCTCACTCACTCACTCAGTCGCATTTGTTGCAACTTATTTTACTTTGATTTTACGTAATTCAAAGATTCAAAGAAGATTTTCAAAAGAATTAAAAAAGCAAAATCAAAATAAAATAAAATTCTTACTATAAGTAAAACGACATTTGGCGCATATTTATTTTTTGTGTTTTTATGTTTGTCAAAAATTTATAGCTGACCTCAAAAAGAAAAACAGAGATTCGGTTGTTTGTTTACTCATTTGACGCGCCAAAGTAAAAGCGACAGGTGCGCCGGACTAACTTTACGGCCACATCCACGTCCACGTCTTTTAAAGAAGAGTCTCCGTATCACGTCCATCTCAACTATCTACAACAAAACAAATTTTCATGATGTTTCTTTACGATGATCTTGTGGCAGTGGCGCACACCTTCAATTTAAAGCAATTTTTTTTTTGTTTTTTTTGCTTTTTTTTTTTTACTTTATAAAAATGAAAAAAAGAAAAGAATAGAAAAGAAACGAAAAAGAAAAAGAAAAGCTTTTGTCAAGTAAAAAAAAAAGAAAAAGTAAAAGGAAACTTGCAAGGCGCTTATTTGATTGGGGAGGTACAAATAAAAAAAAAGAAGACCGGATGAGGCGCTTTCCTAAGAGATTATTGCTAATTATGTGCGCTATCACACACGAGATTTGTCTGTCTATTAGTTCATATGTCTGGCTGTCTGTCTATTTGGCTGTCCATTTGTCTGTCGGTCTCTCTGTCTCTCTGTCTGTCAGTCAGTCATTCAATGTGAAGATGAAAATGCGTACACTAAAATATAAAACTATTACATGTGAATTAGCTGTGTGACAAAATAAAATCAAAAAATATTGTAAAAATAATACTCATACGCCCCTTTAGCTGATCATTTTATGGTTGGTGGTGGTGAATCTACTTGCTGCATGCATACACGACTAATATATTCAATATATAAGTACATAGTAGAATATTTTATAGTCTTTTTCGTTGCTTTGTAAATTGCAAATTGAAGCGCCCACCAACATCGATCCGTCGTGATATAATTAAAGAAAAGTGCGACAGAAAAATATCTAAAATACACTTACTAGATAAAACGAATTTAACACATTTCGCTTGAATGTGATTGCTTACTATGCTGCTGCTGCTACTGCTACTGCTACTGTTGCTGCTGCTGCCGTGTAAATGCGTTTCTTTTCACAACTTTGTATGAATCTATATAATATATACTCCATATAATATATATATATATATGTATGTATGTATATATGTATGTTAGTAGCATGTATCAAGTATATAAAAACGCAATACCATATTCATTCTTGTCGCTGTCAAAAACAATTAACATTAGATTGACGTTGGCTGGCTTTGGTTTTTTCATGTCATTCATTCCAACATTCATTCAAACTTATGTTTGTGTGTGGTCAGCTGGCTTTAGTGTTTTGTTTTTTGTTTTTTTTTTTTGTTTTTTTTTTGTTTCCTTTTTCTATATGAAACTAATAATATGAAGTATACGTCCTGTGTGATATTTTGACTTATGATGAAATGGATGGTTATGGTTGGTTATGCGCAATAACTTTGCATATTTTGACTTGCCAACTTTTGTTTTTAGTTGTCTTTGATCATCTCTTTTACTATATGAATGAACAAATACCACATTTATGTGATGGTTATACTCGTACTAAGTATGTATTTCATTTAATAAAAATTCATTTACCTTTAAATGCAGACAGATAAATCCATCGTAGTTTTGTTTGTTGTTATGCATGTCAAAATGAACTTTAAGCACTTTTATTCAGTTTTAAGTCTGATTAGATTTAACAATTGAGTACACCTCATCACGGTAACCACCGGTGGACCTATAGAGACAACACTCATAATCACAGTTCCTCCGAAAACCTGATATTTATCAAGAATTCCAGAATCCTCTTCAGAAACAAGCCAGCAATATCATTTGGTTTCAGGTACTAGAAGCCCCTGTTTCCTCCTCTTTATTACATAGTCTACATTGATCTTTGTGAATCATACACAACGATGTTTCAACACATTCTGCAATGATCAGTTAAGAAGCCCGAAACTAACCGTTTGCTTTTCTGTGTTAAACCCAGTATATCCTGTGTTCTTTTGCGAGAGCTGGTTGGCATGAAGATTTTTGTTAATATTTTCATTATTAACCCAATATTGATATGATTTATCAACGAAACATTTATAGAGATTAGCCTTTGTAGAACTCCATGGCAGCTCGCAGAATGGTTCTGGTCCAATGAGGACGTTTGCAGCTCCTTTTCTGTGGAGTTCATCTGCCTCTTCTTCCTCAATCAAAACACATTTGGTGTAAGAAATTATCGTTTAGTTTAATAAAAGTGTTAAAGCTAAATGAAATTCCATTAAATCTGATTCAGCCATCACATAAACTATGTAATAGTTTTGAATTAAAAAATACATAGTTTCAAAAGTATAAAGCAGAATTTCTCAAAAGAACAAAGGTAATTCATCATATGGAATTGTTATTTTTTAACACCATTTTTTTTTTTGTTTTCCCTTGTCTATGTTTTGTTATTTGTAGTTGCGCAGTTCATTGATAAGAAGAATGGAAAAAAATGAGAAACACGTTTTACTTTACTATAACTTAACTTATTGGCGGCTGTCGGCTGTGACCATCCATTGTCTGCTGCTGCTGCTTTACTTTACTTTACTTTGCTTTGTCATTCTCATTCTCATTGTTTGATGGTTGTTGTTGTTGTTGTTGTTATTACTTATTACTTATATTAAGTCTGTACAATGGTAGGCGTATCTCATTCTATATGAAGCAACTGTATTACATGTACTTTTACTATAATAACAACGGATAAGGTAAAACGAAAGGGCGGAGTCTTTTATTTGGAAAAACTTCTTTAAATTTTTTTGTGCGCCTTTCTTCTGTCAGCCATTTGCAACATGTTGCTGTTGCTGTTACTCTAAATGTAAATTAATTTGTTTTTCAATTCGATGAAAACCAAAACAAAATATTAATTAAGCAATAATAACAACAACAAAAAGAAAAAGAAAAAGAAGAATCAACATACCCGTGAAATACTCTAAACGGAAATCCATGTAGACATTTTACTTCCGTTCACATTGTTTTCCCGCTGTTTTCCATTTGTAGTTTCCTTTTCTTCTTTCTATTTGTATTTATTTATTTATTGTAAAACAGATAAACATTCAACTCAAATACACTACACTACACTACACATTACACACTTTTTTTTAGTTATTTGCAAAAACATTAAAAATATAAAGGAAAATAAATGATAACTTTGGTCATAGCAAAGTTTGCATACACTTCTTTTAATCAATTTTTTGTCATATCAAATAAATTATTATAAAGATGCATAAAAAATAGAACAATTTCTGAACATTGACCCTTAGTAGGCGCATTAATCCCGTCGTTGAATGGAATAGTCTACCAATTTTACATTCGCATCATTGCTTTTTCCGTCATTGCATCATTTTAATATTAACTTCCAGAATGTTTCTATGACCGCTCGAATTGCAGCGAAATCGAGCTCAAACAAGATATCATTTTGTGGCACAAGAATTGCAAGAACACAGAATTGAAGAGAGCCCAGACTGCACTTAAGGCACTACAGATCATCAAATCGAAGAATTTCAATATTTTTTTTCTCGAACGGTGCAAATTTGTTCCAATTGTTTTCGACGATCACGTCAACAGCTGAACGGTCTTTTTCTCTGCTGAAGAGATTGAAAAGCTACCTGTGTGTCAACTTTTTCATTCGGTCTTTAAAAGACTGATTCGAAAAAGTCAGTTGTCAACCAGTGACTGATTTGAAAGAATCAATGGTCGATCAGTGACCGATTCGAAAAAGTCAGTTGTCGACTAGTGACTGATTCGAATCAGTATTGACGGTTATTTCCGACCTCTGGTCTGAGCCAAGACTCAACGGGTTAGCGTTCCCCCAACACAAATAAATCCAAATTTCAACTGAAAAAATAGATGACATATTTTGTCAAGTTAAACCTCATCGTCTTGCAATATTGGTCTGCTTCATGTAATCGGATTATGATTTGAATAAAATGAAAATAAAGATTTTGTGCCAAATTTCAGCAAAAAAAAAAACAATTTCCATTTGGCTGTTTGTCTTATACTAGTGACGAGTCCTATAATGATTTGATATAAAGAATTAATACGTAAGACCATCTGCATAATTTTATCTCAGAATCTTTAATACTTAGTTTTCTAGGAGATGTGCATGGTTATATTAATTTCACATTGTAATATTTTTCATGGCAATGTACCATAGGTACATGTATTTTTTATATTCCTATTAATATTTATTCTGTGTTAAAAAATATGCAGTCTAAAGTAATAATACAATACTTTAAACTGTAGTGTTGTGAAGTGTTAAAAAAAAAAGTAAAAGTAAAAGGAAATGCAAGTGAAATGAAATGGAATCCCAGCATTTTCATGATTTTAACTATGATTTATTATTTTGGCTCAAAACATAGGCAATTCATTTGTAAAACAAATCATTACAGCACTTGTTGTTTTGTTTATTTCTTGTAATACATATGAGACAAGTGTAGTCTGTCGTACTCATATGTATGTATGTATGTATGTATATAAATCCATAAGCGATGTCCAAAGTTCAAAATATATGAAAGCAGATCATCATCATCATCAACATCATTATTATTATTACTCGTATTATTATTATTATCACCATAACAAATCATTCGCATATATAACACAATATAATATTTTTGCATATGCAATATAACAGTGTATAACAGTTGTAAATACTCGTATTTGCTTGATGATACGAGTAATTCACCACAAATGGTGGATAACGAAACTGAAATTGAAACTAAAAGACCAAAGCGAAAATGAAACAAAGGAAATATTGAATTTCTGTTATGTTGTGATGTTATGTGATGTGATGTGATGACTAAGAACTAAGTTGAAAACTATAGAAGAATGACAGGTCATTGTTTCAAAAAGTTGCTTGAACTCCTTCAATTAATAAAAAAAAAGATATAAATAATACAATAATACAAATTACCTTTTTCATATTAAAAACAAACAAAAAAGCACACTTTTTTTCTTCTTTTTTACAACAGATCAGTTTTAGTTAAAACAGGGGGAAGTTATTCGTACAAAGTGATTGGGCATGGATGAGATATAAATTATTAAATTTGTGGAAGTGTTAAAAATGAATGAGAAACTCAACTTGCCACGCCACGTAATCAGTCAACATGTGTTCACATATGTTTTGATGTGCTTTCCTTGGCACTGCTGCCGTGCATCAGCATCATCATCAGCATCATCATCTTCATCAACATCATGCATCTAGACAAATAAAGAAGATCTTTCAGCATTCCTTCTAAGTGCTTGTCAGAATCAAACTACTGTCAACAATGCACCTTAATGTAAAGAAGAAGAAGAAAAATAATAATAAATACTAATAATACCTTAGCATTATAATATATACAGATCTCGACATATACCATTTGTTTTATTAATTTTAATTTTAGATTTTAAATTTCTTTAATTTCAACAAACTGATTAAATGTATAAATTTTATTTAGTTTATTTGTTCCAATAATTGTTTAAAAGAGTTTGAAAATTGGATTTGTGAAAAAATCGTAGGTGTACGAATTTCTAGTGGTCAAGATAAAATATATATAACTATGATTTTATAGCATATTTTTAGAATTTTTTTTAGCCAAAATACGTGTTTTGAAGCGGTTAATAATAATAGGGTTCAAACTCAATTCACTTCATTTTCGACATAAGCTACTCTGATTTGTTGACACAGATATATTTAATCCATTCATTTTTTAAGAAATCATTTGAATTTTAGTGAATTTTATTTTCTGATTTCTGTTTGAATGATTTTTAATTATTTTTTTTTTTTTACATTCTTATGACTTGGAAAAAAGCATCAGTCATATTTATTATACTAATATTTGATTGATACTCTACTCTATTTGTTTATTTGTTTTGTTTTTTTTTTTTTCAAAAATTTGTTGGTTTGTTAGAAAAATCTCTCTCTTTCTATCGTTTGATCTCACACCTTTGTTTACACACACACACACACACACACACACACAAACACACACATATATATATATCGTACACATTTGAATACTTTGAATACCATTGAGTAGATGAAGCATATCCATCCATTCATTCATTCATTCATCACCAATTGGTTTCCATCATACTGTTTAGTGTTTTTTCTGAGCCCCCTATCCTCCATATTACTTACTACCCACATATGTTGGTTGGTTGGGTTGGGTTGGGTTGGTTTGTTTGTTGGGTTGTTTGTTGTCTATTGCTCATAACAAACTCACTCAACTCACTGAACTCTCAACATCTGATCTTATACTTATAGTACATACATACATTATTTGTCATTATTGTATACTTAATTTCTCATTTTTCTACAATATTTTCTCTGTTATTTTCTAGTCTCCTCTTTCAAATTATTGTTTATTTGTTGTTGTTATTATTATTATTATTATTGCTTATTTATGGTTGTTTTCTTTTGTTCGTCGTCGTTGTTGTTGTTGTTGTTGTCGTAATGAATGAATGTGAGTGTAGTAGAGACAGAGAGAGAGAGAGAGAGATAGAGATAATAGAGTAAAATCAACAATCTACATGGGGCCAATTTACCTTTATCGTCGTTTACCTCCACCCATGCTCAATTTGTTATGATTAGCGTGCGGTGTGTTGCTGTCACTTGATGCTCGTTCATTGGATCGGGCGCGTCTTCTTTATTTGTTCTCTTGTTACACGAGTTTTCACCGGTTGATTTAAAGAATTTATTCATTTATATTATTTGTTGTTATTTGTTTTAAAAATGAAGAAGAATGTTGCTATTCCTGACTTGAAAGAATATTTCAATATTATTAAGAGACTTGTACGATTGAAAGTAAGAAAATCATCTACCAAACACCAATATTTTCATCATCATATGATAATAATAATAATAATAATAATAATAATAATAATAATAATAATAAGAATAATAATAATAATACTAATAATATTAATTTAAATTTAAATATATTTTCCCTTTACTTACAGACATGCAAAATCTGTCACAAAGCATTTGCCAATGTTTATCGCCTGCAAAGGCACATGATCAGCCATGATGAATCCGCTTTGCTACGCAAGTTTAAGTGCAATCAGTGTGATAAGGCATTCAAATTTAAGCATCACCTCAAGGAGCATGTGCGCATTCATTCCGGCGAGAAGCCATTTGGTTGTGATAATTGTGGTAAACGATTTTCTCATTCTGGTTCATTTTCATCGCACATGACTTCCAAGAAATGTATCAGTATGGGACTAAAACTGAAACTGAAATCGGATTCGAAGAATAATAACCCCATTCCCAGTGTTAATAATTTGCAACAGCAACAACAACAGCAACAACAACAACAGAATAAACGTCAAAGTGCTGCATCTGCTGCAGCTGCTGTGGCTGCTGCTGCTGCTGCCGCTGCTGCTGTGGCTGCTTCAACATCATCACCCAGTTGTGATATTGATAAACTGAATGAAAGTCCAAATTTAGCAGCAGCAATGCATTCAAACTTATCAAGTGCCATGAATTATTTTGCTAGTGATGTCACAACGAGTGGACCACCGCACTCGCATGTTTCAATCTATCAGAATCTATTACCGAAATATAGTGATTATAGTGCCATGAATGCAGCTTTGTTTGCAGCATTTCCACATCCTTTCTATAATATGGCTTTGGACCCACGTATGCATTCCCTTAGTATCCAACGTTTGCTGGAATTGACTGCTGCCAATCATCAACAACAACAACACCAACATCAACATCAACAGAAATTGGAAGAAATCGAACAAGATCATCAACTTCAAATAACTTCACTGGATGAAGAAGAAGAAGAAGAAGGACATATTGATGATGAGACTCCAGATGAAAGCAAATTAGTTATGGACTTGGATGAGAATGACAATAAAGACGAAGAAAGTCTTATAGTGCCACCACCACCACCACCAGTGACAACAAAACATGAAAAGGATAAACCTAAAAAGAGTGAAATTGTCACAACTAAAAATGATGATAGAAGTGAAGTTGATGCTGATGCTGATGATGATGGTGATGCTGATGATGATAAACAAACACCAATTGTGCTTATTAAATCGGAACCAAATCGCCAGTTAACACCACCAATGCCTAAAGAGGCAACTCCAGAATTGCCAAATATAAAAGTTAAAGAAGAATGTGATGAAGATATGAAATCTTCTCAACATGAATCACAAATTACAATGACATCAACGCCAGTGCCATCGCCAAAGTCCTCAACTCCGCCGGAGTTACGTTGCAGTCGCTGTGATAAACAATTCAATCACCCAACGGAATTGGTTCAACATGAAAAAGTACTTTGTGGTCTAATTAAACAAGAGATGATGGAACATCAATTCCACCACCACCAACAACAACAGCAACAGCATCACCAACAACAGCAGCAACAGCAGCAACAACAACAACAATTGCGTCTAAACGAATCCCTTGAACAAGCTTCACTCAATTCAAGTTCCATGTTGCAATTAAGCGATGTTGAAGATGATCATGATGAACGTCTGGATTCGCGTAATGATGGCAATCTCGATATTGGTGGTGAGCGAAAGGTACGCGTTCGCACAGCCATCAATGAGGAGCAACAACAACATTTGAAGCAACATTATTCCATAAATTCACGTCCAAGTCGTGAGGAGTTCCGTATGATTGCGGCACGCCTACAATTAGATGCCAGAGTCGTTCAGGTTTGGTTTCAGAATAACCGATCACGTGAGCGCAAAATGCAAAACTACAACAGTGGCAGCAATAGCAGCAGCAGTAGCAACAACAAACTTCCTTATACCAATGAGGCTCCTAGTGTCTCTTCTGTGACAGGAATTGCATCTGAATCAAAATCATCAACTGATGAACAACCATTGGATTTGTCTGTTAAACGTGACTCAATAACGCCACGGCGTGTAAGTAGTCAACAACTCTCACCTCTCTATGGCATAGCACCTCAACAACCGGGCAATGATTTCAATGAAGTTATAAATCTTAGCCGCAAAATGTCAACAACATCAGACCCAATGTCTCCGTCATCACTTTCGCCTTCATCAGCGGCTTCCATTCCGCTTCCATTTAAGCAACAAGCGGCAGTAGCAGCAGCCGCTGCCATGTATTTCGGAGCACCACCACCAAGCCATCTACGTCAGACACCCTCACCCAATGAGGCTACATCGTTGCAATCCCAACCAGCTTCAATACCAAAGAACTCGGCATTCCCTCCATTCAATAGCCATTACTTGCCGCACGGTGCAGCTGCATTGCACCGTAATCTTGTGCCCATGGAGGCCCTTTTCCAAATGACGCCCTCCGACTATGCACGCAATCCATTAATGAACAGTATTAATAAATTGGGTGGCAATCAGGCTGGCATTCCTGATTTCCGTGCCACCAGCTTGAGTCCGGGCGGCTCAGAAAAACGTTCGTGGCGCGATGATGAATCACGAATCTCACATGAGGATGACTTTAATGCTGCAGCAGCTGCAGCTGCCGCTGCTGCTGCTCTTATGCCACCCAAACCGAAACGTGTTAAAGCCGAGACACATGGACATGCAGGAGATCCCGATCTGCCATTTATTTGCGATCAATGCGACAAAGCATTCGCTAAGCAGAGTTCCCTAGCCAGGCACAAATACGAGCATTCCGGTATGATTATCTATAGATCTATTTATGAGATCATGGACAATGTTTCTAATGGATTTTCTCTTCTTAATTAACAGGTCAGCGACCCTACCAGTGCCTGGACTGTCCGAAAGCCTTTAAGCATAAGCATCATTTGACAGAACACAAGCGCCTACACAGTGGCGAGAAGCCATTCCAATGCTCCAAGTGCCTGAAACGTTTCTCCCACTCTGGTTCCTATAGCCAGCACATGAACCACCGTTATTCTTATTGCAAACCCTACAGGGAATAGGTAAGCGACACTTCAGCAACAACAACCTCCGTAACAGCAACAAAAACTGCTGCAGCAGTAGCAGCACCCAATAAAGGTCGCCGTGGCAATCAAGTGAATCATCAAATGCAACAAATAGCTAATCTTCATAAGAAATTAGTGCATCATGCGAATGGCAACAACATTCAAAGTGATTCAATTGCTGCTTATCACCAACAACAACAACAACAACAACGCACAACAGCAATGACCGCAACAGCATTGGCTGCATTCCAGCATCAACACCAACAGCATCAACAACATCAACAACAACAACGCAATCATCGTCGTCAACAACAACAACTGCAACACCAACAACAGACACAACAAATTTGGTTACCAAATTCAATGGGTTCAGTACCAGTTGGTGCTATGCTGCCACCACCGCGTGTTTTGCATACCATGCAAACTCACTCTCCAACAATACCAATACCACCACCAACACAAGCAACAGCCCAAGCATTAATGGGCCATGGACCACTACCACCACATTCAGCATTCTTTAATCATCATCATTCGCATTCGCATCCGCATCACCAGCATCAACATCAACATCAACATCACCATCTGCAACAACAACATCAACAGCAGCAGCAACAGCAACAGCATCTTCATGTCACAAAACTTTTGCCACCACCACCACCGCCTCCACCACGTTTTACTCAACCGCCGCCGCCGCCGCCACTACTGCACCCACCTCCTCATCCTCCGTCCCATATGCATGCGAATCCATTTGATTTCTTCAATCAAAAATTGTCACTCAATTAAACGACCAACAACAACAACAACACGCTAACTACTTCATGTGGTGCAAACTCATTCTCGTCGTATAATAAATATAATCTATATAATCTCATCTAATCTAATCTGATCTGATCTGATCTGATATTCTTCTCTCAAAAAAGGCAAACCACTTAAAACACAAAACACAAAAAAAAAAAAAACAAAAAACAAAAGCAAAGTACTTAAGTAAGAAACCAAGCAACTGAGTAGGAGTGACTAAATGAATGAATGAATGAATGCAGGAGAGGATTAGTGGTCCAACTTCCCATGAAACATATGAATATGTTTTATTCAACAATCAACAAGAAAAAAAAACAAAAATATCAGTTTTTTTTTTTTTTATTTTTATATATATGAAATACCATAATTTTTATTATTAAGATGATTTTGTTTGATTTTAAGTTTTTGTCGCCAGTGTGTTAAATAGGTTAAGGACCCTGAGATCAATGCCAGTGTTAGATTAGAAGAAGCCTTGCCTATCTGCATCACAAATAAGCCATGAACTTTCTTCTCTTCTCCTTTCCTTTCCTTTAAGTTCTTCCAGTTTATTTATAATTATACGATAATTTGATATTATTTAATTTAGATTTAAATAGGAGGCGCAGCCACCAGTACCTATGAAATACTTCAATTGAGTGCCATATAGAAATTGAAAATGATAATAATGATGATGTTTGTACTATCATCATTATTATTATTTTTTGATTTTTTTATTGTTTCATCTTTTAATTAATTTAATTTTTTAATTTTTTGTAATTACTATACTATTTACTATAAATTTATTCTTATTTATTATTTTATATTTCCAAAGCGGTTTGGGATTAATTTTTTATAATAAAAATTTCCCTGTCCTTAATCCTTAATTTTAATAAATTAACTTAAAATTTTAAATAAGAAAAGCTTCTCATTCCAATGAGAGATAAATTTTATTTATGTGAGTAATAAAATCGGTTGGCTGGGTAACACAATTTTCATATATATAAAACAAAAATCAAAAAAAAAAAATCAAAAAAAAAAATCAAAATTTAATAAATCAAATGAAAATATTAAAGAAATGAAATGAAATGAAAAGAAAAGAAAATAAATTATATATATATATATATAATTCTGGACCATAAAAGTTGTTAACATGACAATACGAATTTTTTTTTAAGAAAATTTATTATCTCAAATATTTTCTCGCTCTCTATTTCTCTCATTAATTATATATACAAAAATGAAAATAACAAATATCTGTATATATAAATCTACTTAAAATAAATAATAAATAAACACCTTCTTCTTCTTCTTCTTCTTATACTATTAAAGTATTTAAACACAAAAATGTATTAAAAATCAAATCTATACATATAAAAAATGATATTAGAACATAAATTAATTAACAACATCAATCAAAATAATTAATTAATCAAGCTATAAATTTTTTATATGTTTATGTTTACATATTTCATTAATTTGATTTATTTTTTCAAAAACAAAAATACATAATTTAAAAAACCCACCGCTTTTCATTAAAAATAAAAATCAAATATCCCTCTCTCTCTCTCTCTCTCTCTCTCTCCTGTTCTCTGACTCTCTATATTTTTCTTTTGTATCTCAATTTTTAATTATTTTTTATCAAAAAAAAAAAAAAACAGAAATTTTGGGCTTCTTAAAAAATAAAATCAAATGAAATAAAATAAAATAAAAAGAAAATACTTTCAAAATTTAAAGCTTAAACGTATATGAAAATTCTATAAAAAAAAAAAAATAACAAAAATAAAAAAATAAAGAAATACTATGTTCATAAAAAGTTTAAACTAAACAAAAAATGTTAAAACGTATAAAAAAAAAATGAAGAACTCGTACGATCATTCCAATATACTAAAGTTTTTGCAAAGAAGGGTCCCTCCTTATTATGCATTTAAACCTTCTGCTAAATACTTTGAGTAAATGTTTGTAAAAATAATTAATTACATTAAACTAAATACTATATAAATAAATAAGTAAGTAATAATATATTATTATATAAAATTATATAATAAATAATAAAGATAAAAAGATGATATGACGAAAGTATACAGAAAACCAAAAACAATAATATTAATAATAAAAAATTAAATTCAATATAAATAAATAAATAAATATAAAAAATATAATTAATATATATATATATATATATATATAAAAATAAAATGAAAAACTTAATTTGGCCTTATAAGTTATAACATACACATGATTAAATTCACACACACATACACACACACACACACACACACACACACTAAATATTAAATATAAATATAATTTAGGAACTAATTATTATAAACATAAAGAAAAAATATATTAATTTAATTAGTTTTTAATCAAAAAAAAAAAAAAAAAAAAAATGGAAAATTAAAATAAAGAAAATTATTATAAAATTTAATAAATTAATAATTGAAATTTTCACACTTTTGGAAAAAGCTCCAACAACAACAAAACTAACAAACATACGACAAATTAGCAAAATTGAAATTATTAAAACAAAAAAAAACAAAGAGAAATTTTTGAAGAATCTTTCACTTAACTAATTCTATTAATTAAACAAAAACAAAAAAAAGAAAATAAAATATTAAAAAATATTTGCGTGGACAATAACTTAAATTAACCTTAACTTACTTTCTCTAAACAACTCCCTCCCGCCCCCACCCCTTCCATCTCCACTACTCCTATTTCCCAAAATTGAATATATATAAAAAAAATTAAATTAAAATTCTTCATTGAATTTTCTTTTTCCCTTAAAATAATAATAAAAATTAAATTTATATATAAATTAATTAACTAAAAAAAAGAAAAACAGCTTAAATCAAAAAGAGTAAAAGGTTTCCAGTACAACGAATATTTATTTTTGTAAAACTTACACAGACACCAACACACATACACACAGATAAACTACAAAATATAAAATCAAAAAATAAAAAGAAACAAAAACAAAAACAAAAACATATAAGAAATATTTATATTTAAATTAAATTAATTTATTTAATTTAAAATTCATTGTATTACTTTATTTGTTTCATTTTGTGCTTTTCCAAAAAGTTTGCATTTATTACTTAATTTTAAAAATAAAAAATAATTCGTTTATATTATTGTGAATCCCCTTTTTTTCTATAACACAAACAAAAACACAAAAAATTGAAAAAAAAAGAAACACAAAAATTAAATAAATTAATAAGAAATCTTATTAAGCAAAGTTATGATGTTGATGATGATGATGACTATGACGATGATTAGCATAAATTTTATAATCTCTAGTTTAATAATAAATAAGAATGCTGCAGTGTGTGTAGTTTATAAGAAGAATAAAAACAAGAAGAAGGATAATTTGCTTTAAATGTATTAATTAAGTTCCCACAGGGCCTTATGAACAAAAAAAAAAACAAAAACAAAACACTACAAAAAAAAAAAAACACAAAAAAAAACAACAACTTGTTAGTTATAAAACGCTTAAATAAGTTACATAAACAATAGAAAGTTTATAATTTTCATTAATTCATTTTTTAATTTCTACATTTGAAATCAACCAATTTTTGTTTTTAATTTTTGTATGTTAATTGTCTTTCTCTCTCAGTGGTTGGTTTCATGTTGATTGTTTATTATTTTTCTTGTTTTTTTTTTTTTGTCTGATAAATTTTTTATTGTATGGTATTTTTTTTTTTTTAATTGTTTATAGTTAAAGAGAAATTATATATTTGCAAATCATTAAGTGTTATTGCTTAACGAAAATGAAATGAAATTAAAATTAAATAAAAATGAAATATTTAAATATATAAATATTATAATTAATTATTATGCATAAATGTATTTTATTCAAAACAAAAAATAAAAACAAATGAACTATGCGAATTAAATGAGAAAAAATTTTGTCTTTATTATAAATATACAAATTACTGTATTCATTACTATTAAATTTACAACAAACACAAAAACAACAAAAATATTTAAAAAATAAAATAAAAAACAAACACTTTATTGATATTAAAAATATTGTTTTATTTAAATTCAAAAACCTTTAAGGTCTTTACACTCGAATCTTAAAAATGAATTGGTCGATTTCGGTGAAAGTAATGTCAATGGCAAGTTTAATTGCTCTGTTTCCCTCTATTAAACTTTGACCCTTATCTGACCTCAATGAAAGGTCAAAAACCGATTACAAAGTATGTTCATCAAGATTTAACCCACTTTCAGTACTTGGATGCGATTCTGGGTGAATTCAGATTAAAGCCCTGCTATTTATCTGTATAACCATAGAACATGTTGTTCGAATCGGTTCACTAGTTTTTGCGATATAAACATTTCAAATTTGCTTGAAATAGATAAATAGATTTGCAAACTAGCTTTTAATATTAAATTGGGGTATGTGTCAATGGCTTCAACTTGCTTTTAGCCATTTCATTATTCAAAATTTTCTTTGTTAATACAAAGCAATTAATCATGTTGCATACTTCTGGGGTACAATTTTTCGAGAAACTAAAATAGCATTGCGTGCAAAAGTGGGCAGATATTGTAAACAAATATTGTTTAGAGGGTTATATCTTCAGAATGGGTGGGTCGATTTCGATGAATGTAATGTCATTGGAAAGGTTAAGAGTTCAGCTTTTTGCTATTAAACTTTGACCTTGATCTGACCTCAATTAAAGGTCAAAAATTGACTGCAAAACACGTTTAGCGAGTTTTAACCCACTTCCAGTACTTGGATTCGATTATGGGTGAATTCAGATTAAAGCTCTACTCTTTATCTTTATAATCGTAGAATATGTCATTCAAATCGGTCCAGTAGTTTTTGAGATATAAAATTTCAAATTTTATTCAATTTAAAAGACAAAAATGCTGAGTCATCGAGTGACACTTTTTTGATTTTGAAAAAATACCAGGCGAACAGAAATGCACAGAAAGCAGTAGGTCGATATTGCCGATGCAAAAATGTTTAGAGGCTTATATCTCGAGAATGGGTGGGTCGATTTCGATGAATGTAAAGTCATTGGAAAGGTTAAGAGTTCAGCTTTTTGCTATTAAACTTTGACCTTTATCTGACCTCAACGAAAGGTCAAAAACCGACTACAAAATATGTTCATCAAGATTTAACCCACTTCCAGTACTTGGATTCGATTCTGGGTGAATTCAGATTAAAGCTCTACTTTTTCTCTTTATAATCGTAGAATATGTCATTCAAATCGGTCCAGTAGTTTTTGAGATATAAAATTTCAAATTTTTTTCAATTTAAAAGACAAAAATGCTGAGTCATCGAGTGACACTTTTTTGATTTTGGAAAAATACCAGGCGAACAGAAATGCACAGAAAGCAGTAGGTCGATATTGCCGATGCAAAAATGTTTAGAGGCTTATATCTCGAGAATGGGTGGGTCGATTTCGATGAATGTAAAGTCATTGGAAAGGCTAAGAGTTCAGCTTGTTGCTATTAAACTTTGACCTTTATCTGACCTCAATGAAAGGTCAAAAACCGACTACAAAATATGTTCATCAAGATTTAACCCACTTCCAGTACTTGGATTCGATTCTGGGTGAATTCAGATCAAAGCTCTACTCTTTATCTTTATAATCGTAGAATATGTCATTCAAATCGGTCCAGTAGTTTTTGAGATATAAAATTTCAAATTTTTTTCAATTTAAAAGACAAAAATGCTGAGTCATCGAGTGACACTTTTTTGATTTTGGAAAAATACCAGGCGAACAGAAATGCACAGAAAGCAGTAGGTCGATATTGCCGATGCAAAAATGTTTAGAGGCTTATATCTCGAGAATGGGTGGGTCGATTTCGATGAATGTAAAGTCATTGGAAAGGTCATGAGTTCAGCTTTTTGCTATTAAACTTTGACCTTTATCTGACCTCAATGAAAGGTCAACAACCGACTACAAAATATGTTCATCAAGATTTAACCCACTTCCAGTACTTGGATTCGATTCTGGGTGAATTCAGATCAAAGCCCTACTCTTGTTCTATACAACCGTAGAACTTTCATTCGAATCGGTTCAGTAGTTTTTGAGATAGAAAATTTAAAATTTTTTTTCATTAAAAATACAAAAAAAGTTTGCTACTTCTTAAAATTTTGGAAAATACCAGGCGAACAGAAATGCACAGAAAGCAGTAGGTCGATATTGCCGATGCAAAAATGTTTAGAGGCTTATATCTCGAGAATGGGTGGGTCGATTTCGATGAATGTCATGTCATTGGAAAGGTTAAGAGTTCAGCTTTTTGCTATTAAACTTTGACCTTTATCTGACCTCAATGAAAGGTCAAAAACCGACTACAAAATATGTTCATCAAGATTTAACCCACTTCCAGTACTTGGATTCGATTATGGGTGAATTCAGATTAAAGCTCTACTCTTTATCTTTATAATCGTAGAATATGTCATTCCAATCGGTCCAGTAGTTTTTGAGATATAGACATTTCAAATTTGGTCAATTTTAAACAAATGTCAAAAGTTAAAAACTTAAACAAAAACTATTTAAAGATTTATATCTTGAGAATGAGTCGGTGAGTCGGTTTGTGTACAGTTTTGAGCAGAATTTTTTAATAAAAACACAATTTTCTTGTATTTTCAAAATTATTAATAATTTTTTTAATTTTCTTTATTTAATTAATTTGTATTTACAATTAATTAATTAGCGTTAATAATCAAAATTAATTGTTATAATACATAAATTAAACAACAATTTTAAAAAATCAGTCATCAATATTATTTTATTGATGTATTAAAGATGTATTCATTTATTTTTGTTATATAAATTTTAACGATTTTTACAATTTTTTCTTTAAGGTTTCTCTACACGAGTACACTTCACTTTACAATTGATATTTGTAACATATAATAAAAGATATAGGTAACAAAGAAAGCAAGTTCAGAAGACAATTACATTTTTGAATAAAAATAAATTAAACTATTAACATTTAAATATAAATAAAAATATTTCTAATTTAGTACGAGATAACTAAAAGTGAAGTGTATTTAAGCTTTGGTAAGACCAAAGTTGGTAATTTTTCTTCTACAATAAATAGTAAACTGATATGCATATAGTATAAAGCAAAGCAAACAAATATAGAAAACAAGTGCTACTATAGTCGAAAGCCGACTATCTGAATCTGAATATTAGAGGTTACAAATTATTCTTGATATGTGTTCTGTAGGTTTAGGTATAATTAAAATTCCAGGTTCAGGTGAAAAACGTTTCAACATTTATAATTTTTTTTTTTGTTGGATCAGCAATGCAAATTGAATCTTCTGAGCACCTGTTCAAATTGGTTAATTTTTTTTTTCTTGTTTTCTTTACTACTAAATTACTAAATGATTTTAACATTTTAATCATTACATTTATAATTATATAGAAATTGTTTACAAAAACTGTATGACTTGTTTATGGGTTTTTATATAAATCTACCATTATCAATCAAAGGCACTTAATCAAATGTTTTATAAAAAAATATATCAGTTTATATTTTCTTTTTTACATTAAAATAAAGGCAAATACGAATTCTGATTATGATTCTTTTTCCAAATGATCTACAATAGAAGGATTGAGATTGATTGATAGTATAAATTTCTATTAGACCATCCATGATCCATTTTTACATGACTACAATCATTTGGAACAATATTATATAAATATGTATGTATGTACTTTGTCTCATCTACATATGTATGTGTAATTCGTAAATACCTTTATCATTATTTGATATTTTTAGCCTTTAAATTTAGGCAAAATTATTTGATACATAATTTAATTTAATTTGTTAAAAAAAATTCTCTTTTTTATAATTTTTTGTTTTTGTTTTTGGCAATTAAAATTTACTATTAGAACTTAAGATAAATTTTGTCAACAAATAGAATAGAAGTAAAATATTTACATAGTTTTTTCTTATTTTTTTTTTTTTTTTTTTTTTTTTTAGTACAAATTCACACTACAAATAAAATTGAGAATAAATGTGGGATAGGGGCCAAGGGATCTATCTAGGGCTAGGTAACTTTTGTATAAATTTATATTTATATATATGTATAGTTTGTTTCTGAAGTTTGTTTTGTTTTGTTTTTGTTAATAGGCACATACATTTTTTCAGTGAATGTTTCATTCCTATAAAGATTCAAATTCCAATTTCAGGTTCTTTTCATATCATTTCGTTATAAGGCATTTACGGTGGGTGTTACAATAATAGTTCATCTTTTTTTGTTTTATAATTTTTTTTCATTCATTAGTATTCTTCATTCATTATATACTATATATATATATTCAAATGCTATTACACAAAAAACTTGACTATAATTTTTTTAAGCATTTTTCAACCATTACTTTTTTTTTTTGATTTTTTTTTTTTTTTTTTTTTTTGAATCTTTTTTAACATTTCTATTAGTACATACTGTAATTATCATTAAGCAGTTAGACACACATATTTATAGTATGTATAGTTGTAGATAGGGTAAAGTAAGGTAAGGTATATCATACATAAACAGGCGATTGATCATCCATCATATCTGGATTAAGTTTATCATCAAAAAATCTTCTAAATGTAAATTCGAAAAAACCATGAAACGGTTTGTCCGTGTCGTTGAAGTCTTCTGTACTCATGTTTGAGTCGTTTGAACGTAATTTCTCAGGATCGATTGGATCAAAATTTGATGTATCGGTAGGATGTTCAATCTTTGGAATATAGGGCGCTTTTTGTTTACGCATATCAGCAAAATCCACACCTTTGAAGAAATCATGCGATTTAACGTCATCAGTTTTTTTACCCAAACGTTTATCGGCAGCTGAACAAAGGCGTCTTATTAAATCGGTTGCTTCACGTGATAATTTCGCTTGAGATGGTATATGTAATGTGTTTTCCCAATTGATAACCTAACCAGACAGAAAGAGAAAGGGATTTAGTTTAGATGTAAAATATTTAATTTCTATTAAAACCATCGCTTAGTCCCCTTGTTGATTTGCCACCTTGTCGGAGTAAGAGGTTTAGTTGGTATTGGGACCTTGAGAGCAATGCCAATTGTAGCTCAGTCTATCAGTAGTATCACTCTCTTTGCCATAATTCTCCTATAAAACCTCCCCGCGGGTACCAACTGGTAATTGATACTAAATATTCTGACCTGGTTCCAGGAAGTTATCTAGCTAATGCATGATTGCATTCTCATGTGTTCGATACATCTCAATGGATATATTTACATGTACAAAATATGGTAATGGTAGACCATGATCGAAAGTATATTGCAGGCCATGCACGATGCCCTTCTCGTGACTTGTGACAAAGAGGAATCTACAGAGTTTTCCCAAAGATATGATATGCAGTCAATTTCCAGAGACTAATGCCGTCCAGGAGAGCTTCTTCCATTCAAACCGAGTTTGAAAAATGAATGCGCACTGCCTTATACAAGAAAAACTCAACCAAACTGCTTGCTCACTGCAGCTTCACAAAAATAACCTAAGAATATTGGCAGGTTACTACTACACAGGACATTGACAGCTTAGAACCCATTTCAGAAAATATAGACAGAAGAATAACCAGAACGCAATGTACTTTCGTAAGGCTTTCGGGGGAACTCATCTTTCAATCTTACCTTTTGTTGCGTTTCTATCGGTGTATTTGCTAGGAATGGTGGTTGACCGACTAACATTTCATAGAGTATTACGCCAACGCTCCACCAATCACATAATTGTGTATAACCACTGCGTTCTAGTACTTCGGGTGCTATATAATTTGGTGTACCAACAAGAGAATGAGCCAAAACTCTTTGATGATCTCGCATTCTTCTCCTGAAAATTTATACATTTTTCTTATTAATATATTTATTCTATATATTTTGTATATTGTATTTCATAGATTTTCATCATACCTTTCTAAAACAGTTGGCTTAATACCATTTTCATTATATTCTTCCCATGGTTCCATTGAATCCTGACGCGAATGGTTTCCTACAACAACAACAAAATTAATTAATTAGAAACTGTGACAACAAGATTCCATCATCATCATATCATCATACCATTTTCTTGGTAATATTTAGAATTATGTGTCCATCTGAAGCCCGTGCAAAGACCAAAGTCTGTTAGTTTAATGTGACCATCTCTGTCGATGAGTATATTATCTGGTTTTATATCCCTTAAAATAATAAATAAAATAAAAAAATAAATTATACGTAATCATCATCAACTACAAAAATTATATTCCTACCTGTGAATAAAACCCATTTTGTGTACACTTTCTACAGCACAGGTTAGTTCAGCTATATAGAATCTGGCCAAAGGCTCTTCAAATATGCCCATTTTAATGAGTAGCGACATCAGATCTCCGCCTTTGAATTAAAATTAATTATAACTCAGCCATTTATTGTTTTCATTATTATTAGTAATAAAATTAACTTTGACTTACCGGGAATATAATCCATCACAAAGTATAAATTATCCTTATCTTGAAAACTATAGTAGAGCTTGACAACCCAATTGTTATCGGCCTCGGCTAAAATATCACGTTCTGCTTTCACATGTGCCACCTGATTGCGCTTCAGGACATCTGCCTTACGCAGTGTCTTCATTGCATACAAATGGTTTGTTGTGTCGATCTTCCGGACAAGCGTCACTTCACCAAATGCACCAACGCCAATTGGTTTGATCTTAACAAACATACTTTTATCCATTTTGGCACGTTTAAGTCGGATGTAGTTGCTCTCCTTTTGATTAAGCATTTTACGCATTTCCACTTGTGTTTGATCGGATAAACCAATCTTGAGCATTTCCTTTTCCAATTGATTCTTACGGAACGTTCGCTGTTTATAGGATTTAATCACATTCTCAATATGTTGTTCCATGAAAAATTTAAATGCTTGCGATGAATAATGACGAATCCTATATTCTTTACGTTCTTCTTCTTTTTCTTTGGAGATTTTCTTTCGTTCGGGAATCGGCGAAGCATGTTTAATCTTTTTGCAATTGTTGTCATTAGGCATTTTACCCAATCCTGTGACAGCAGAGGCCGCGGCGGCAGCAGCAACAGATGATGAGGCAGGTGATCCATTACCATTGCCGCCACCACTATATTTTGAAGGTGGTATTGGTGGTGTTGACATTAGAGTATTATTGCTAATCTGATGTGTTTTTAACATTTTAGTACTAGGCGGTTTACAGTCGATGCTACTGTTATTGCTGTTGTTGATGTGGTTGTTGTTGTTGTTGTTGTTATTGTTACTGCTACCATTGTTACTGTTGTTACCCTCACGGGAACTTTGATAAGGTGGTGGTGGAGGCAATTGCCGACTACTGGCGGTTGGTGGCACTTGTACTTGTTGCTTTTGTTGCTGTTGGGCAGCCGCCACAGCCAGAGCACGGAGGTGAGCTTGCAGTTGCTGTTGTTGTTGTTGAGCCAATGCTGCCGCTGCTGAAGCCTGCTGCTGTTGTTGTTGTTGATTGTGTTGTGCTGCTTTGGCTTGCATGCTCTTGGCATATGATGGTGGCTCCATGCATGGTGGTTTGCTTACCACTGTACCGTTGAGTGCATTTGCAATTAAAGGCGGCGTAGTTGGTGTTGGTGGCTTTACTGCAGGTGTGAGAGTCGTTGGAACACCACCGGTGAGTAATGGTGAATGTTGTTGTACAGCTGCGGCTGCTGCTGCTGCCTGCTGTTGTTGTTGTTGCACAACAGCAGCGGATTTCTGTGGATACGAGGGTGGCGCTGGCAAATGATGGACGGGTGAATTTCCCGCTGAAACATTTACCGGCGATTGTGGAGCCACAGCCGTTTGTAAAACGGGTTTCTGTACCTGCGTTGATTTAACACTTTGCATTATGATTGGTTGCTGTGCACGTGCCTGATATGACCGAGGTTGTGGCCGTGATACACTAGCGGAAGAGGATAGTGTCAGCATGCCACTAGTTCCAACTGTAATGGGACTTGGAGAGCCCGCAGAGGTGGCTGAGTAAATACCGCTACTCGGTGACTTTCGATAATCTGATTGTGACTGAGTTGGAGATTGGCGCGACTGTAATGATGCCGTATAACTGGGTGGCGCCGCCGAAGTTGTGCCCACTGTATTTATTGGATAGGGTGGTGGTGGCTCCACTGTTGTGTTGCCACTCTGATAGATGCTCATCGCTTTCATTTGTTGCGATAGTTGTTGCTGTTTAATGCCATTCTGCGGTGGCATCACAGGCGAAGTGCCACGCGTGGGGTTTGGTGTTATTGGCGAACGTCGCTTATATGTTTGACTCGATGTCTGCGGCGGTGGCGGTGTTGCTGATGTTCCGCTAGTGGGATTACGTGGTGGTGGCGCTGGGGGTACGGCATCACTAAAGTTCGAGGGCGACGGTGAATATTGGCCAGTGCTAGCACGACTGACGCATGTCACCTGTTGATGCGAGTGTGGACTGTCAGAACGCGAACTACCAGCCCCAGAATCTAATGCAGGACTACATCGTAGATAATTAAGTGGGGTTTCGCGTTCTATGCTTGGCTTTCGATTCAATTTTGGTGGAATCAGAACCGAAGGCATCATTTTTTGCACATGACCATTTAAAGTGGTCGCCTGTTGATTATTTGGCTGGGAAATGAGTTGCGGGGCGGGTGATGGAGTTGCCGATGGTGGTGGTTCCATCGGCGGCTTAGGATGATGATAGTCGGGTGCAT
The DNA here is from genome assembly GCA_035041805.1 of Amiota mariae. NCBI lineage: Eukaryota > Metazoa > Arthropoda > Insecta > Diptera > Drosophilidae > Amiota > Amiota mariae. The sequence goes on along the minus strand of JAWNKV010000361.1, from coordinate 1,730,944 downwards.
CGGTCCGGCCATTGACAGCAGTATAACGTAGAGCAGTATAGTTCTGAAATGCACAATAAAAATGCATATTATTTTCCAAATTAAAAAAAAAAAAATAGCAAATGATATTCACGAATCTTTTTAATTGAAATTTACCTGATTATTTCTGTGATTATTGGGTACTTCAAATCGAGTTAGATCCTGCTTAATGCTTTCAAGTGCTTCCGCTGTGTACTTATCATTGGGGCGACCCCTTTTTTCGCCCGCTGGATGCATTCTTGCAGTATTTAGTAGTCATATCACAGATAATCTCCAAAATAATTGAAAACAATTTGTAAATATGACTTCAGTTTTTATATTTTTTAAGTTCTTTTAGTGTCGTTTTAGTCATTGACTTTAATGTGTCGCACTGTTTTTAGTATAATTGATTAATGTTTTTTGTGTATTTCTGGTTTTTGTTTGTTTTCTTTTTTTGTACATAAAAGGCACTTTTTCACTTTTCATTACTTGTTAACATTAAAATATTAAATATGGTATTGTTTATTGCTAAAATAACCAAGAGAGAAACAGAACAGAAGATGAAATATTGTAATAAAATTTAACAAAGCAAAGGCATTGGCATGATGGCATGGCATTGGATACAAAATTTTTATGTTTTTGTTGTTGTTGTCGTTGTTGTGTTGTTTATATGTAAATATTTAACGTCATAACGAGCAACAACAACAGAAACAGCAGCAGAAGCAGCAGCAAGCACTAATCCAAGTTAGTAATAATTTTATACATATAATATTTTGATCGTATGATGATTACTTTACTACGCAAACCCCACTTTACTGTCAACAATAGCAACAACAAGAAGTACACAAAATCCGACTCAGTGAGCGTATAAATGCGATCGAGCAGTTTTATCGTTCATTTACTTTGGACTTGGACAATTTCGCGCGCGCGCGCGCTCAAATGTATGGGTGTGTACATATATCTTTATTGTGGTTGTTGCTGCTGTTGGAATGTAAGACTTAGCTCACTCACTCGGCAGCCAGCCAGCCAACAAACGAACGAACAAGCAACAAACAGCCAGTCAGCCAACACTACTTTAAACAATCAACGTACACAGACACAGAGGCCAGTCAGCCCACTTGCTTACACCTGCTGCTGCTCTGACGGCGCGCCCGCGCCTACACCCAACCCGCTTTAATCCCAATGAATTGCATGCTGGAATGTGAATGGAATCTCAACAATTTTCAGCGTCCACTACCACAGCGATTGCAAGAGACTTAAAAAATAAAAAGAAGTAAACATTTGCACGTTGAGGAAATGCACGACAAGCATAAGAGTTTATTTCATATATGATTTTCGTTGCGTTTTAGTTGGTTGGCCTTCAAGAGCATGTAAACGCAGCAGTAGGTTGAGGAATGGGGCCCGTGTATTGTTCGTATGTCTGTCTGTCTGTCAGTCGTTGGTAATGTTGATTTATTAGCTGCTAATCAAATCGCCTTACAGTTGGATTTTGATAGTAACATTTTTCTAATGGAAATTTATACTGACAAAAAGCAAAGAAAAATGTATATTTATTGCATCTATTGGAATAGAATTTATTTCCCAACGCAAAAATATTTAATCAAAATCTGATAAATAATGTTATGGTCATTCTCATTGGAGGAGCAATGAAGAAAACGAGGAATTTTAAAATAAAAACCAGTTCTAGGGCACGTAATATTCTGTTTTCTTGAACACACATTTTTTAAAGCATGCGCTTTTCTTTTCTATTCTTGTTCAGTTTGTTGTTTTGTTTTTTTCTTTTTTCCTCGTTTTTTTTTTTTTTTTTTCTTTTCTTGTATTCTTTCTTGTCTTTTTTTATATATAAATTTCATGCAGACAAAATATTTTTGCTTTAACAAGTTGAGCGAGTAGTGAACACACACGCACACGCACACTGCTCACATACACAATCACACATAGCATAGGCACAGGCACAAAACACAGAGAATAAATACAACAAAAAATTGTTAATTACACTTTAAAATCATTTATTCTTGGCCCAAAATAAGGCACACACATGAAATAAACATTCTCCAAGCCGCGAAACACTTGAATTTTATATTTTTCGTATGATTTTTGTATTGAAACAGAGTTTTTTCACTTGCAACGCAACTAAGTGCTGGGTACTCGAGTACTCGATAGAGCTGGAGAAACATCGATGGGACAATCGATTGTATGATGTTTTGACATTTTTGGCAGCATCGATGGTTTTTGCGAAAACATCGATGTTTTTCCAACTCTAGCTCTGACACTTTTTAACGGATGAAGCGCGTTGTGACAACAAGTAAGTGCAAATAAATGGAAAATAGCATATGTTTTAATTAGTGTTTTATTTATAAAAGATTAATTATTAATTGCGGTGGTCAATGGACAAATCCTTGGGAAGTAAGTATACATGCATATATACCAAAATATGTGTAAGCTTGCATTGGCGCCTTGTTTTTGTCTAAGTTTTGTGTTGACTCGCCTGCATATATACATATGCATGCATACACTTATAAGTTTTAGGCCTGCACTGGCACGTTTCTTTGTATGTTCTTAACAATCCCATGAAGGAAATAATATTGTTTAATTTATATATTTTTTTTTTTATTAAGAAATGAATTTTTTATTTGTGGGCATATTTTCCCACTTTTTTCGCGTTTTTGTATCAAATGCAAATTCTCTATGAAACAATTTTTCTTTAAAAACAATCGAAAACATCGATGGTAACAAACATCGATGTTTCCCTGCTCCAGTACTCGATTATTCGTGTGACGTTGCCAGAGCAGTACGAGATTACAACATTTTTGTACTCTCTCAAATTCCAACAACAACATGGTTTTTAATCTCTCAAATTCCAACAACAACTGTTTTTACTCTCTCAAATTCCACTACATTTTCGTTTGTGTTTTAGTATGGCTGGCAGCACTATGCACTGTGATGGAACTCTATTCAGCCCTGTGTAAAAGAACTTTTTTTCTGTTCAAATGTTCACAGCTGATATAATACATAGAAGAAGTAATTGGTACCAATAATAATAACATGTTTTGCTGTGTTAAAAAGTGACGATTTTTGAAATAAATTAATATTAGAAATGGGTAAAGTTATGTCTATGGTTGCTCGAAAAGCGAATCGCTTTAATGCTGAAAATCGCGCTCATCGAGTTCTCGAACGTGATAAGCCTGTACCTGCTCCCAAGTTTGAGGGCAATTTGATTGACATGCAGCGCACGTTGGAGCGTAAGTATTAAATAGAAATATAAAGTAACCCAATCATTTTTTAAATTATCAGTTTTATAATTTCTAGTGGATCCCAAATTTGTGGAAAAGCTCAACAAGAAAGACACCGGTTTAGATGGCAGATTGAAAAATGTTTATGTAACTTCTAAGGATGGCGTTGTATGTACATATATAAAAATCAGAGATATTTGGATGCTTATTAATTATGATACAATTGCAGATTGAGTATAGAAACCAGAAACCTAATGATTCATCAGATGATCGTTCTCTGCCTTTAGATAGAAACACACCGGAAGACTTTGAATATGGTTATAGGGAACCGGAGCATGCTGCACCTGGGCGTTTTACATTACGTCAAGCTATGAAGTTTATTAATGATCACCAAAATGATCCCGAGTTGTGGACAGCAGCAAAAATAGCTGAAGAATATAAATTAAAGGAGCCTCTCGTAGGTAAAGTGTCTCAAATATATATTTCATTATCAATTTATTATTATTTTTATAACTAAACGATATTCATTCATTCATTTTTCAGAAAATATTTTAAAATATTTTAAAACATTCAGCATTCATGTACCTGCTCGAACCTATAAAGACACACTTCTGGCGCAAGCCAAAAACAAACTTCTCGAAGATGGCTCAAAATCAGAAAAGAATAGTAGTGGCACATAGATAATTTGTTTGATTTGATTTTTTATCTAAGTTTCATTAGATTAAAATAAAAGTAAAGAAAAACTAGTGTTTAAACAATTGCATTTGGCGGACAATTATATAAATTAAGGGATTTGTCTTCAGAGACGGAAATAACTCGATCATTTGTGGGTGCATAACAGACACCCCACACTTGTTCTGTGTGCTCATTAAATGTATGCAGGCATTTACGTTCATTGACGTTCCAAATTTTTACGCTCATATCGCTCGATGAGCTAACAAAATGTTTGCCATCCTCTGAAAATGAAACGCACAATACCCAAGAACTATGACCTGATAAAGTACCGACGACATCAGAATGTGCTCTAAAAACAACAAAATATTAAGATAGGTAATCTATAGATTTTACAGCAACTTACACATCATAAAGCTTCATGTGACCATCATCGGAACCAGTGAGCAACATTTGTGAATTTGGCGAAAACGATAATCCACGTACAGACATGGCATGACCTTCCAGTGTTTGAGCTACTTTGCCAGCTGCCACATCGTATATCGTGATAATACCATCAATTGCACCACTAGCAATGTATTTACCATCAGGACTCTATTATAAAATTTGATTTATAAACCATACATTAGTTACCTACCCATAATTGAACTTTTTCAACAAACTTACATATGCAATACTTAAGGCAAATTTACCATTTTGCGCATCCAATACTTGTTCTATTTTACCAGTTTCCACGCTGTACATGGAAATCTTGCCATCATTAGATCCTGATATAACATATTTGTTACAGGGTGAAAATGCTACAGTCCAGAGATCTACAGGTCCAAATGATAGAATATGTTTCTTTTCGCCTGTTAAAGCATCCCATAAACACAAAGTGGAATCCAATGAACTGCTTGCAATTGCTATAAATAAGAAAGAGAGACAGAGAGAGAGTATTTAGTTGAAATATTCTTATTTTGCAATTTTCCAATTACTTTTCCCATCTGAGCTCACTGCCACGGAAACAACACCCAGCGAATGTGCCGACATACTGTGACGCTGCTTCAGAGTATTATCACTTTGTACATCCCAAATTTTAACAAGATCATCCAATCCACCAGTTACTATGAAATCCGAAGGTCCATCTGTTGATTTTCGTATATTGTTATCTTCATCGGCTTCATCTTCTGTTGAGATTTCCTTCGGTTGCTCAGATGCAGGCCCACGACCCCAAGAACAAGACCAAATCCCATTCTCATGGGCAGTTTCTTCCTTTTGAAGTAATGAAAACTGAAATAATAAAGCAAATCCAATTAGTTTCACTGATTTTCTTAATTTTTTGAATATTATGCACCATTTCAAATAGAGTTTGTAAAAACAAAAAAAAAAACAAAATAGCGGCACGCTGATAAAACAAAATAGACTACTTTTGTAACGAATCAAAACAGGTACAACCAGTTGGCAGATCCTAAACAAATGGCATTTTATTTTATTTATTCTTGGTTCGAAAACAGCTTTTTTTTGGTTCATAAAATAGTTCTTCATCAATTCACAACACTACGCAAAGTCTCCAAAGTCGCTATTTGTAACTACTATGGTGTAAAGCTGGAGATACATAAACGACTTCAACGTTATTGACTTCAGTAAACAAAAAACAGCTGTGTATTTGAAAATTTAAGAAAGTAATTATTGAAGAAAACTGTATTAAAAGTTGAATTATTAAAAAAAGGAAGTATGTATTTTTATTATCATGTAATAAATTGATTTTGGTTCGACTTTTGACGCTCCATACGATTTCATACATTTCAACTTTTGTGTTTTGCCGCACGAACGCACCAAAAGTCGATTTGCAAGATAACTTCGTTTGTGTATCTCCACCTTCAAATTGGTCCTTATTTCTTAATTTTTACGCTGCACAACACTATCATATGTTCATTGTTTACATATGTTATAATGTGCATATATAATTGCCTGAAAATTCTATGAAAAATAGAAAAATTGCTGTTTTGTTTTTTAATTTATTATTTTATTCAATTTATTGTATGTCCTACTTTACTTTGGTTACTGGCTATTTTATTTTATTAATATTATTTTGAACACGATTTCACCGTCACCAACACAGCTGATCAAAGCGCAAACAATTGACTTTATAACACTAATTTTTACACTTTCAATGAATTTTTCAGCGTTTTATTACACTGATAATACTTATTTACTAAAAATTGAGATTGAGCTAATTTTTGAGAGCATAACACCAAAAACTAAAAAACCAATCAACAATCAACTTCGAACCTCTCAACATTGCGGTATTTATTATTTGTGGGTGTGAAGTGTAATTTGTTATAAAATCTCAATTGTTCACATAAAAAATAAATGAAAAATAAAATATTCAAATAAGAATGATAAAGAAGCAAGAAAAATGAGAAACTAGACGACATCATTGATGCAATTTAGTTCTTATAAAATATAAAATAAAGAAATGTCTGCAAATGAATTGAATGAAAAGAGCGTGAAAAAATATTAAAAAAAAAAAAAAAAAAAAATAGAAAGAAAAAAATAAGCAAAATTAGAATTCTCCGCGTGTGTCTGAATGATATTTGAATATATTTATTAATAATACTGTGTCGGCTGTGACTGTGGGTGTGTGTGCATTCATTACCAATGGTGTGAATTTAATTTTCTATATCTTGTTGGTTCAAAATAAGCATCTACAATATAAAGTTTGCTTGCTGCTGCTGCTGGTTTGCGAAGCCGTTTATGATTCACCACACATTTAATTGGTTTTTGCTAGTTTTTTTTTTGTGTTCTTCTCTTTGCTCTTTGTTTCGTCGGTCGTTGTATCCTGCTGGTTAAAAGGAGAGTCGAACGGGGTCGGTCTATCGGTCACTCTATTGCTCGGTCTATTCTATTACTAAATCCAACAAATAGAAAAGAAAAATAGTTATATCATACGTGTAATTACAAATTTCAATTGAGTGTTTGATTCTGATTGTGATTTGTGATTGTGACAATTCATTCTATCGTGTGTGTTGACCGTCAAATTGTTGTGACCTGCTTCGTCGTCTCGTCGTTATGCTGCTGCTACTCATTATTCGCTCGCTTTATTATTTTGTAAACAATCGGGAACCGGTTCCATGATTCTTCTCCATTTCCATTTTGTGTTGTTGTCGGGTCAAAAACAAAAATAAAAAAAGAAATGATGACTTTACTTTTTCTTTTTGTGAATTAAATTTTTATTTTTATTCTTTTGATTTTTGGTACTTCCAACACTTTATGGATTATGAAATCATCATCATGGATATAAACATTTTTGAATAGGAAACTAAAAATATAATATTAATAATAATAAATCAACGTAGTTTGTGCATTACAAGTTTTTAAACAAAAAAATAAGGTGAGAATCTTAAAAATATTTTTTAAAAAAATATGACGCAAAATAGTATTATAAGTATGTACGTACATAATAATAAAATAAATTAAATTTAGTGGAGTTTCCAATTACTTAACATGGAATATGAGTTTTCAATGAGTCTATAGACAGGTGCAGGTGCTTTGTTTCCCATTTTGATTCAATTTGTTTTGATTTCTTTCCCATTGAAATGTCAAATTACTAAACTGAACTGAACTGATTTGACTCTCTCATCATCTCATCATGTGAGTATGTATAATATACATATCCTTCTTTCCGGTACCTTAAATTTCCATTTCTATAAATTTCGTGTGAGTGTGTGTTGCTTGTGTCTATCAATAAAATACTTCGGCGCCATTTATGTATGACAGCGACCGACGACCCTGAAATTAAACTGAAACACAAAAAATTATAGGAAATGCACAGACACACATACACACACACACACAAACACACTCGATACACTCGTCGATCTATCATGACTTGTTTTCTATGGCCGCGAATTATTTCATTTACGGGCATGTTGAATGAGTTGAGTACAAAAATAGCTGAAAAAATGCCAGGTGCAAACATAATAGACAACAACAAAAAATTTCGTAGGCAGATACAAAACAAAAACAAAAACAAAAAGAAAAAAATGAAGTGGCTGCTACCGCTACTTATTTATATCTTATCGGTTCGGCATAATGAATAAAATGATTTCAAAAACTATTCAAAATTCTCTCATACTTTAATAGAAGAAAGAATTATAACAAAATTTGTCTTGTTAATTAATTCTCACTATCCTTTCACTCCACCACTCCTACACTTAAACTAAACAAAGATCACTTACATAACATAATATTGTATCTAATTTACTTATTATATTCAGCAGAGATTGATGAACTACATATGTAGATATACTGAGAATATTAACTATGTACATATCTTAAATAGTAAAGAAAAACATAAATTATATAAATTACATATTATTATTATCGAGGGAAGTGAACTTTATCTGTGAGTACATCGCTCTTTACAAACAACAACAACAACAACAACAACGTAAGCAACAACAAGAGGCAGACAATGACGGAGACAAAGAAGATGCTTGCAAACTGAAGTAAGAAAATAATGACAACAACAAAGATAACAACAAACCCAACCCGGCATGAGGTTAAAATTCTTATCGTCGTTGTAACAGTCTCACTCATTGACTCATTCTTTTCTTGTCTCTTTGTTGAGTGAATGAGTTGAGATACAACAAACAACCAACAAACAAAGTGGTGTCTGTCAGTCAGTCAGTTAGTCAGTCAGTCAGTCTCGGTGTATAACAGAAATTTACTGAATTGATGACAACAACTTAACTAAGTTAATCAGATGAGTAGTCAGACAGATAGACATTCACCTAGAGATAGACAGACAGACTTAAAGAAAGGCATATTCAAAGAAACAGCAGATGCATAGATCAAAAGAGAGAGAGAGAGAGGGCGAAGAGGTTGAGTTGATATGAAAGTGTCGCAAGTTTAATGTTCTTTCTTTTATAGCCAATTAAATGTAAATAAATTATGAATTTAGTTGGACAATTAACATCATTAAGTATCATCGTCGGTTACACACAATAAGAAATTGTAAAGTGATGAAATGAAATGAAAAGAAGGAGGGAGAGTGGGCAAGCTGCTGATGCTGCTGATGCTGCTTCTGCTGCAATGATAATAAATTCAAAAGTTTGTCTATTCAAAGATTTATACTCATCACTCGTATTGCACTACATAAGTAATTAAATATAAATTATCTAATGACATTGTGTATATATACTATACATATGTGATCAAATAAAATGAGGGCGACGATTAAAAATATTCTATAGAGAGTAGGGTATCATTTAATTGTTGTTGTTGTTGTTGTTTGTTAGCTTTTATACTTACAACGATGCTGATAATGATGATGGTATGATGGTGGCGTCAGGACTTTTAAGCAATGATGTCATGCTGCTCCAATTTTTTTTATTTCTTTTATAACACTAACACATTCATAGATGTATATATTCATATCCATTTATATACATGTACAAATACACATACACATACTTATACATGTTCCCATTTAACTTTGTCAGCTTTTTTTCCAATTCTGTGCACATTTTCCTTTTACTTACTCACTTACTGATGTTTGTTTATTGTTCTAAATGTTCTGCTCTCTTAGTTTTTATTTTTTTTAAACAACTTTTTCAAGTTTGAACAATTTTAAAAGGTTTCATCATTTCACTCTTTACTTTGGCTGTTATTATTGCAAAGTACTTTTGACTTCTTTAAGCTTCAGTTCTTTTATTCCAATTCTTTGAAAATACATAAATAAAAAAAAATTATATAAACCATTTAAAGATGTTTAAATGCTTTCTCTTTCTAATATTCTTTAAAACTTTATCAAATATTTGTATAGTTTTTATCATTTGTATAACTCCCACAAGTACTTAGTATTATCAGGATTCCCATAAGTTATGTCTCAATATTACTATATAATGATGATGGTGATTGCTTGGTAAATCTATGTATCATGGACCAAAGATATATGTATGTACATAGTATGAAGAAATTTGTTAAATTGGAAACAAAATTTATCATAAAACAATCGTAAGATAAAGAATAAGCAGACCAAATCAGCCTACACATCTTAAATTTGCAATTTTCATATGATAAACCTTGTTATTCCTACACCTATATATATATCATATTTAATTTTCACTAAAACCAATTGATTTTAATGTTTGATTTAATTATCTTCTCATTCAAGATGCTCATGTGTTCGTTCGCTCCATTGAATTACATAAAATTGATAAAAGATACTATAAATGAACGAACAGAAATCATCCTCATCTAAGTACTAAGTACTTGCGACAACTGAGTACTTTTATTTGATTGTCTCGATATCTATTTATCTACAAATATCCATTTAAATTTATACCAAGAGTCGTTTTCAAACTGGCTTTAAGCCAATACGTGCAAAGTGCAAAGTTTATTGGGCCAATAAGAAATGAAAATGTTTGAAAAAAACAAAACAAAACAAAGAGACAATAACTATTTTTAAATCATCTTCTTCTGTATGTGTGTGAGCAGATCAGTTCAGATAAGTTTTTTTTTTTTTTTACTGAATGTTGTTTTAAGTTTTAGCCTCGATTGCATTCGATTTCTTTTACACCATTTTAACCCACACATCTCCTCACTCACTCACTATTCACTTTTCACATCTAATCTGTTGTGATAAAATTGTTTCTGTTAATTTGTTGGCTTTAAGTGAAACGCAACAAAATCATTTTATATATTTAATTGATCTGCAAACGCCAATTGGCAGCAACATTTCGCTAAGGATAGAATTTTTATCAAGCAAGCAAATCATTGAAACTGAATCAAATTGTATGAAGAAGAATTTCTGTGTAAATATTATCCTATTTGTAGTCAGTGAAATCGAAGTCTTTTATAACCACAAATGACATCCAAAGTTCTTACAAAGATTTTATCATGATATGTAAGCGAGAATGAAGCATTTTTCACTTAAATGAAAAGGAATATTTTATTACTTTTGAATGGTTTTCTTTCGATTTCTTCATTAAGGTTTGATTTTTTATTCAAAATTTTAATGAAAAATATATTAGAAAGAAGTGTTTAAAAATATAATTTTTAACCTTTTACTTTTGTAAATACTACATGTAAATCTTAGACCAAAATAGTCGAAAATGGTGATTCATTTGAAAGAAACTTCACTTATGTTATTTCTTTTTCGTTGGTGTAAACATTTTTTATTAAATGCAAATAATAGTAAATAACAATTGTCTGAGGTTTATAAATACAATATCTCAATAACACAACACAGTTTCTAATAAAAATCTAATCTTATCTTATAGAATTGTTTGAATTTTTTTGTTTTCAAAATTATCTACCATTATCATAGAACATTTAATAAGCCTTGTTAAATTCTGGTGGTACTTCTTCCATTTAAGTACTTAGATGTTTAGATTTTGATTTCAATTTGATATTGACAATAATTTACTTTAATCAAAGCAATAAAATACAATGTTACCAAATAGAAACCTTGACCATATATGGTGATAATGAATCAGTCAGTATTCAATAAACCCAACCCGATCCCATTACCATGGATAGACAAATAAAGTACAAAGTAAATTTGAATAATTATGAGTTTTCATTGTGTCACTTCAATTTTTTTATATGACGACTGACTTGACTAATAGCTAACTATGTATTATATTTCAATGTTAGAGTCTTATCATCATCATCATCATCATCAACTCACTCACTCACAATGGAAAGTTCACATGAAGAGACAACAGACAACAGACGACACTCAACCAACCAACCTAACGACTAACTGACTGACAACTGACAATGCTTGGTTGCACTTACTGCAGTTAATGTTAATGTTGGTGGTGGTTGAAACACTTATAGCCATTTTATCCATATTCATATGCATCTATGGATCTATGTATGCATGCGCATCTGTATACCTCTGTGTGTATGTTTTGTACTTATGTTTGAGTAGTAACTACACTGAAATCATTAATAAACAAGTTTTTTTTTTAAGTTATTTTTTGTTTTGTTTTTGATTTTAAGTTGCGCATGAATCATTTTTATATGGTGATGTTTAGTGTAGTGAGTGCGTTTGTAATTAAATGGGTAGTGGGTATACAATATAATAAAAAAGTTTGTAGATCTGCATATATAAAGATGCATTTTTCATAGTTAAAACGATCAGTTCATTGCAATTAAACAAACATTTCTTATTTTATATTTTCATGGAAATTAACAAAGGAAAAAGTTATACAATAGTAAAGTTTATACATTCACTCACAATTCACAGTTGAAAATATCAACTAAAAATCAAAATAAACAATGACTTTTTATTCTAAGTAAATATGTACATTTTCCATTTCCATTTATGGATATTTGATCTTATCAAAAGAATAATAGTAATTCGAATCTAATCGTTTTCGCTTACAAAATTTTCTGGGAAAAAGACGCAAAAAAACCATTTGTAATAACATCACTCAATCAGTCACTCAGTCAGTTTTATTCGTTCGATAAAGTGGTGAGTGAGTGCGTGGTGTTTGTTATCATTATTATTAAAACAAAAATGTGTTTTGTTTTATTCTATTTCATATTATTTTGTATTGTTTTGTTGTCCGAAACATGTGTTAAATTTCAAATGGAATCAATTTTTTGTTTATTGATAAATGTAAGTATATTGATAAATTCTGGGAGAATTGCGCTGCACATTGCAATATTAGATTGTAATTGTATCATATACAGTACACATTTTCCATGGAAGCTTTTTCCAAATGGAATTCTAGTCTTCTACTATAAAGTAAATTTTTTACTAAACCGGTCTATGCAGTTTTCTTACTACTATAAGTAAGCAACAACAACAATAACAACAACAAAACTAACTCAAATTGCACAAGTAAACACTTTCACCTGTAGTGCGCCATACACATACACACACATATATATATATATATATATAGATATATATATAAGTATATATACACTTGTTCAAATTCATGGTCAATTTAATGATTATTTCTATGATTTTGGCTCTTGTTGCCAAATGAGGAACTACCTACATACAAAACAGGCAGAGGGACAGACGAACAGTAATAAACGTCAAATATAATTAAATTTTTATTTTATCTTATTACTATTTAATGAAAATGTACAGGTGACAGATAGATACATCATGCATTAATACAGGTCTTCTTAATATATTTATATGGTTTTGTAAGATTTTTTTCTTTAATAAATTTCTTGTTTGTTTATGCTTAGTAAAATGGTTATCAATTCAATTTTAATTCAATTTCGGTATCATCCTTTGAAATTGTTAGTAATGTATTCAAAGCCTTGCAATATGCTTGGTGCAAATACTCTCCGTTTCGATAGTAATTCAGTAGCCACCAGTAATACAAAAGGGGACTAGTAGTCGTTAGTAATGCAGAGGCAAACCAGTAAGTGAGAACAATTGAGAGGTAGCTGGTGAATGATGGTGCGAATTGATCCCTTCCAATGACATCGCCATGTTATATTCACCAGTTGAATACATGAAAAAGCGATAAGAGTTGGATCTAGTGCAGATTTCAAAGGGAATAACAACGAACCATTGATTCACAGTGCAGGGAATTCATTCATATTCATATGTAATTATGCACATGTTATGGATCCATAAAACCATCATATTTCTTGATGTATTTGTCTTATTTCTATGCAAAGTATTGTATGTAGTTTTTGTCTTATTTTTCAATCAATCAGATTATGAATATACATATTATAAAAATATTCAATGTTACAGTGTGACTTGTGCAAAAAATGTAAGAAAAACCCCTAACCCCCTAAGATCATTTGGATAATTTTTTAAAAATTAATTTTCTCATATTTCTCATATAAAGTGATCGATCGATCAATTTGGTGAATAATCATTTGAAAATTAGATGACTATTTTCCCATATAAACTAATAGTAGATCATTCAAATGTAATTAAAAAAAAAAAAAGAAATCACAACTTTTTTGTTCATAAAACTATTGGGGCAAAAGTAATTTTTATAAACAATTGCAGCAATTCCTGATACTTATTTTTTGTATCTGCATTTGTCTGCATGCATTTTAAGTGGGTCAACAGTGCTGCTGCTGTCCAATAAATGCTATTTGTTGAGATATATAGTTAGATATATCTATATGTATTTGTTATATATACGAGTAGAAGTAAATATGTGTTCACTAGACAAAATATGTGATTATCGTGTGTGTGTGAGGGTTTTATTTTTATTTTAGAGAGCATAACACATGCAGTTGTTTCTAAACCTTAGGAGATGTAACTAGAAGATTTTATTTTTATATTTTCGAGGAATGCAGCAAGAAAACACAGCAGGGGATGCTGCTGCAACCAAATTTTTATCTATATACATATATATATATATATGTAATTATGTACTAACATAGTCTTGTATACTGTAGTACGAGCATCAACATTATCATCATCAATTCATTTAACACTTTTGCAAAGAAGTAGCAGCAGTGAGTTTTCAACTTTTGTTGTTGTTGTTGTTGTTGTTGTTGTTTGCCCATGGCATTTGTTTATGCTGGTAACTTCGAAAGATCTTCACACACATAAACAATCTTCATTATATATGTATTTACATATTTATTTAGTATAAACAACTATATATGTATGTATGAATGTACTCTATGTATAAACATGTACGCATAATTATATGTAATTAAATGAATATCAAAGAGATCAGAGTGTACAGAGTGTGACTATGACGGGGATGGATGAGTGGATGAATGAATAGATGGATGGATGAGAGTCTAATACAGAAATTGTTGGTGGGGTTGCAATTTGTGTGCCTGGTGCCTGTGTTAATTACGCGTTTATAAATATTGAAGATAGTTGACGTTTATTAGCTTCGGGTTGGGAAGCCGCTAATGAGTGAAGTCAATGTGTGTGTGTGTGTGTGTGTGTTTGTGTCTGATAGTATAAAATAATTCTGTGAATTTCATATTCATATTAATAATAATACACACAGTAATAATACTAAGGAGATAAGACCCGCTTAAAACAGCTGTTTGTTTGAGATTACACATCATGTGATTCAGATCGGGTTTATTATTTATTATAAGAAAAACTAGAAATACAAAATCTAATATTACCAACAAACTAAACTGCTTAACTAACTGCCTGTTGTCACCTGTTGGTTTGCAAGCCAAGTGCCAAGTGAAAGCTGGTGTTGATGTGATGTCTCCAACCCCAAACCCAAATGCAAACCAGCAGATATATTTATGTTATGTATTACATGAAGTGAAGTTAAAGTGTTAAACTGCTTATATGTACGATTAATATGATGATGAATTTTACTTTTTCTTATCATATATTTAATCTGTGGAGATGAGATTAATTTTCAATTGGTTTTAATATTATTGTTATTATTATTTTATTTACAGATACCACAGCATATATGACGACGACTTCTCATTACCCTCGGAAAATCGGCTAAATTAAATGTAAGTTTTCTAAATAAATAAATAAAAAAAAAATATAACAAATACAAATCAATCACATCAAATGACAAGATAGGTCAACAATACATATGTATGTATGTCTATATATATATATTTATATACGAGGGGGGACCAAAAAAAAAAAAAACGGGAATTTCGTCATAACTTCTCTATTTCTTAATATTTTAACACCATTTATTTTGATCACCTTCAAAGTATTCGCCATTGACCACAACGCACTTCCCCAAACGATTCTTCCATTTGTTCAAAACAGTTTTTAAATTCACTCATCGGGATGTCCTTCAAGCCGTCCAGCGATTTTTGTTTCACCTCCTCCACAGTGGAAAAACGCTTTCCTTTCATTTTCCTTTTGAGTCTGGGAACAAAAAGAAGTCACAGGGGGCTAGATCCAGTGAGTATGGGGGGGTGGACAATCGGTGTCATGGCGTTTTTGGTCAAAACATGCCTGAAGTCGACGCTCCCTTTGCTCGTCTGTGAGAAGGCGCGGGACGAATTTGGCTGCAACCCTTCTCATGTGCAAATCTTCGGATAAAATTCTCTGAATTGAACTCCATGACATTCCCGACATCTCACAGAGTTGATCAATGGTTCGGCGACGGTCTTAACGTACGAGGGCATTGATTTTGTCGACGTTTTCATCAGTTCTTGACGTTGAGGGGCGTCCTGAACAAAGTTGGTCTTCAATAGACATTTCTCCATTTTTAAAACGTGAAAACCAATCGTAAACTCTGGTTTTACTTAGGGCAGCATCCCCATAAGCAGTCTTAAGCATTACAATAGTTTCCGCGGCCGATTTCCCCAACATGAAACACAGCCGCGCGTTGGTCTTGACAATCTGCCATTACGTTTTCGCCGAACTTTGCACAATGACGCAGATGGCGTGACACTAACGGACATGTGGTCAAACAATAGGTTCCCCCACTCTCCCTCCCCACCACAGCGTAATTCCCGTTTTTTTTTTTTTTTTTTTTGGGTCCCCCTATTAAAAATATAATCTCAATATTTTATACAAAATTTTCCAAAAAATTTATAAAATTACCTAAAGCAAACTAATCGAGTGAAATTTCCTTATCATTGATCGTTCTAGTTGATTCCAAATATAATTATGATTCATTAAATTAAAAAAAAAAAAAAAAAAATTACGAAATTGGATTAAGCGTGGATTATCATTATCATCATCACATAGATTTTATATGAAAAATTCTAAAAATTATATAGTACATATTTATGAAAGAAATATTAATGGCAATAAATTATTTAAATTCAAAATTGAATTGATGCTCTGCCCTTTCTTTCTCAAGCAACAAGTGCATTCATTTCCTGTCTAAGAGACAAAAACAAATTAACAAGAGTCAATTATTGTATATTCCCAAGCTTCTATAAACTTGAAAAAAGCTATTCATTTGTACTTATGTATCTAAAGAAAGCCTTTGTAGTATCCATTTATATACTAAATGTATGATAAATTATTCTGTTGAACCCCTTCATACTAAATACTTACATCCCATAGATTTCCTTTCTTAATAAAGATAATCAAATACAAAAGTGTTTCAACACAAAGACAAGTCTCGGTCATAATTAATGAAGGACAAGAAACAAAGAAATTAATCACTCACTCACTCACGTAGATAGAACGAACGCATATACAGACGACGAATAAACCTTATATGATGTACGAGTATATTTCTAGATGGATATTATAGTACCTATAGTATAAGTACAGTATGATGACACTTTCGATTGACTAAACACACACACACACACACACACACACACACACACACACACACACACACACACACATTAAATTGCACATCATCATCATCTCATTAATTGCTTCGTTAAATCTGCTATTGGCAGTAGGAGAAAAACAAAAATATTGTTTTTAAAGTCAGCCAGGTAAAACTTAAAAGTGAGAGCGAGCTTTACGAAAATTATTTCAAATCGAGTTAATATTTTAGTTTTTCGCTATTTACACTAATGTGTGCATACATTTATGAATGATGGTGATGGTGATGATGATGATGATGATGATGATGATGAGTAAGTGTTTGTGTTGTGTATCTGTGTTTTTTTTTTTTATATTAAATACACGTATATTTTTGTTTATGAATGACTGCACATTTGTGTTGCTGAATTATTGACGCAGTAGCATTCAAAAAAAAAAAAATAGAAGACGACGGCGTTTGTTATACTATTGTTTGATTAAGAAAAGACACACCACCATTAACAGAAATACATACTTACATACTTATACATATATTTATTTATGAAGCCTTCACACATACTATAATTTCCTTTGTAAGATATAAACTAATAGTTTCGCATATTTAATCATTTTATTAGTAAGAAAAAAAAAAAAAAAAAAAAAACTTATTATGAAGAAGATATATATTAATAGTTTACTGTCTTAAGAGATATTAAAGAAGAAATATTGAAAAATCCAGAAGCATTTGTTACTTAAAGAACCATCATCCATTGGAGACCGAGCAAAGTATACTATGATAGATACCCGGGCAGACCTTGTCCTGCCTCTTCTTCACTACAAATTAGTGATAGGTTGACCTGATGAGATGTTTGACAAAGACGACTTGCACACATCATTTTTTTCTAATTTTTCCGCTGTTCCTTTGGGGTTTTTGAATTTCTTTTTTCTTAAACCTTCCCAAGAATCACTTCGTCCAGTGATAAAAACCTTATGAAAATCCGTTCAGTTGTTTTTGGAGATTATCGCGTTCAGACAGTTAGACAGATGAGGCTGGGATGGAGACTGTTTTATTATATGTACAATCGAACTCTTCTATAACGAATTCCCCAATAGCGAAAACTTCTCTATAACGAAGTCATTCTGAAGACACGTCGATTTTTCATATATATGAATCTCTCTATAGTGAACAACTATAGCGAATAACCTCTTTATAACGAAGTGATTGTATGCCCCACAACGACTTCATTATAGAGGAGTTCGACTGTATATAGATTGATATGGATAGGCGGGAATCTTAATGGAGAAGTCTGTTTGCTTGTTAATTTATATCAATGGGTTTTCAACTTTTAATCTTCGACATTTTAAAATGAAATTTTGTACTCTGACTTCTGTTATTTATATACAGTTTATTTGTTGTCAAAACATGGGCTCCATACAAAGCGATTGTTTCTTCTAGTATGAAATTATAATATAAATAAAAGCTTTGATAGGACCAAAGTCTGTAAGTTCTTGCATTTTTATCCATAAAATTATACATATTTTTCTTTTGAAAATTTCTTGACTCACAAATTAATGGCATTTTTCAATTACAATAGTTGGAAAACTGCAAGAATTTGAAAGTACAACACGTAAATAGTGAAAAAGTTATAGAAGACTCACTAATCATAATCTAATGCTTGATTTCAATACTATTGTATTCACATAATTAAGAAATAATTTATTTTAAATTAATAGAAACATGTCAATTCATTTGTCATATTTCCTCTCACGTAGAATGGAAACAATTTGCTTAAATGACAAGTTGTTATTATTTGGGATCATTACAACTTAATTTGACGTTACATTTTATTATTATTTTTATTATGTATTACTAATTAAATAAAGGAAATAGTGTGGACATACAATTGATTTTTAAAATTTTTTTTTTTTTTTTTGAATATTTTTCATTTTGGATTTTAGCCAAAAAGAAATTTTTATATATTTTACGAGTAAGACATCATCAATATAGACATATAAATGTATTTATGACTAATATATTTGTACAAGTAAACAACTTTTGACGAGGAATATAGAATATATATACGAGTATGTATAAATATTGTATTTTCAATATTCAATCTTAAAATGGATAGATATTTTACATTAATGTAGAATCTCTAAATGAAAAACCTTTGAGACTGGAATACGGAATATGTATGAATGAATGAATGAATGAGTGAAGAAACCCTTGAATGTGAATTTTAATTTTTTCCTCTGACTCATTTCAATAGAACAACAAAACAATTGAATCCGCCTTTGCCGCCTACTCACTACCTCACTCACTCACTCACTAATACCAAGTGGGTGGGTGGGTGTTTGGTTGGTAATAGCGGTTGCGCTTATGACCTCATAACAAATGGCACGAGTCATACATCAGTAAATAATGACAGACAATCAAGTATCCTTAATCCTTTTGTTTATAATAAAACAAAAAGAAGTGAACAGTTGGCCAACTGTCTTTATTATTGTACATATTATAATGATATGTTATGGTATGTGTGTGTGTGTGTGTGTGTGTGTGTGTGTGTGTGTGTGTGTGTGTGTGTGTGTGTGTGTGTGTGTGTGTGTGTGTGTGTGTGTGTGTGTGTGTGTGTGTGTGTGTGTGTGTGTGTGTGTGTGAGTGGCTTCAATAAATAATTCAATACTTTTTCTAAACAATTAATGATAATAGTAGTCGAGTCACATTTGCCGGCAAGTTAAGCTGAAAAAATCAATAAATTTGCCAAAATATTTATTACAATGTTTAAAGAATGAAAGAAAGAAAGAAAAAAAGAAAGGTAGAAAGGTGGTGGTGTGTTGATGGTGATAATGATGGTGACATAATATTGTCTTGTCTTCCAATGTGAGGCAACCTAGTATAATAAACAATGAAACAAACAAATAAATGAAAGACCAACAGAGTAGCAAAATGCGCTAAAGCTCTTTTTCTATTCATTCGTTGTTGATTTTGTTGTTTCTTGTTTGTTGTCTCTTCTCTTCTCTTCTCTTTTCTTTTTCGCTTTCTTCTTTGTTTAATCTCATTTCAAGTAAATTTATAATTTTTTTGTTTCTTTATTTTAAAGCATGAGTCGACACCAGAATCAAAGACTGCATCAGCAGCAACAGCAGCAGCAATTGCAACAAGAACAACTTATGGCTCAGCAACAACAATTGATGGCTGAGAATGCTGCTGCCGCAGAGGCCGCTGAGTTATTTGATTTATTCTGTGTGGCCACAACAATGCGTCAAATACTTGGCCTCCATAGGAATATGTGTGATCTGGTGGGTTTGCGACCAGCGCCACTGAATGAGTTTTATCCAAAATTAAAGGTAAAAGTTCGTTCGTGGAAGGCACAAGCTCTGTGGAAGAAATTTGATGCAAGGGCAGCTCATCGTGTCTATGCGAAAGGAAGCGCATGTGCTGGAACACGTGTATTAGTTATTGGAGCTGGACCTTGTGGTCTACGCACTGCCATTGAAGCTCAATTACTGGGGGCCAAAGTTGTTGTCCTGGAGAAACGTGATCGTATCTCACGTAATAATGTGTTACACCTTTGGCCTTTTGTAATTACCGATCTTCGTAATTTGGGAGCAAAAAAGTTTTATGGCAAATTCTGTGCTGGATCTATTGATCATATATCAATTAGACAATTGCAGTGCATGCTATTAAAGGTGGCCTTACTGCTGGGCGTTGAAATCCATGAAGGCGTTTCATTTGAACATGAGATTGAACCAAATGGTGAGGGTTTGGGATGGCGTGCAGCTCTAATACCAGAGGATCATCCAGTTTCACATTATGAATTCGATGTATTGATTGGAGCTGATGGCAAACGGAATATGCTTGCCTTCCGCCGTAAAGAATTCCGTGGAAAATTGGCAATTGCAATTACAGCAAATTTTATTAATAAAAAAACCGAGGCAGAAGCAAAAGTGGAAGAGATCAGTGGTGTAGCTTTCATTTTCAATCAGTCATTCTTTAAAGAGCTTTACCAAAGGACAGGAATTGATCTGGAGAATATAGTTTATTATAAAGATGAGACTCATTACTTTGTGATGACTGCTAAAAAGCATAGTCTGATTGACAAAGGTGTCATCATTGAGGTCAGTAGTAAACTGCTATGCAATGAAATTCAATTGGAATTTAAATAAAATTTTAATTATATGTGTTTTCTTTTGTTTTCGATTTGTTAGGATTTGTCTGATCCCGCTGAATTGTTAGCGCCCGCCAATGTTGATACACAAAAATTGCATGACTATGCACGCGAGGCCGCTGAATTCTCAACTCAATATCAAATGCCTAATTTGGAATTTGCTGTCAATCATTATGGAAAACCGGATGTGGCCATGTTTGACTTTACTTCCATGTTTGCTGCTGAAATGTCTTGTCGTGTCATTGTACGTAAAGGATTTCGTTTGATGCAGTGCCTTGTCGGTGATAGTTTACTTGAGCCATTTTGGCCGACTGGATCTGGTTGTGCACGTGGATTTCTATCCAGTATGGATGCAGCATATGCAATCAAATTATGGGCAAATCCACAGAATAGTACATTGGGTGTATTGGCACAACGTGAAAGTATTTATAGGTAATACATTGTAATGCCTTAATGCCTTTGAAAATCTCTTGAAATTGAAGAAATTATATATGATTTTCAGATTACTCGGTCAAACGACACCTGATACCCTGCAGCGTGATATTAGCGCTTATACAGTAGATCCTGCCACTCGATATCCAAATTTGAATCGTGAATCTGTCAATGTTTGGCAAGTCAAACACTTGGTGGACACCGATGATCCCTCAATATTAGAACAAACATTTATAGATATAAATGCGTTGCAGGCACCGCTTGCCCCAACGCCTGAACGTAGGAAACGTCGCAGTGGAGGTAATGGAATAATATTAATAAAATTCAATCAATCAATCAATGATTAAGATACTTTAATTTTCAATTTCTTAGATACATTGCAACAAGGTGCTAATTTATTACGCTGGATTACTGCTCAATTGCATTCGCATGAATTCACAAAAGACCTCAAGGAACCCTCAGATGTATTTAGAAATGGAAAAGTTCTATGCGCCTTAATTAGTCGGTATGTGTTTCATCAATCTCCAAAAATGGTTACGCATTCTATTAATTTACAATTTATTTTTTTTTTAGATATCGTCCCGATTTAATAGATTTTGATGCTGTCAAAGACTCAACACCAATTGAATGCAATAATTTGGCTTTTGAAATCTTAGAAAATAATTTGCATATTGAACACATTATGTCTGCCAAAGAATCAATTGAAATGATTGGTATTGATTCACGGAAATGGTTACATTATTTAGAACAAATATGTGAACAATTTCGTGGTGAAATTCCTCATGTTAAGCATCCTAAAATGGATTTCAGTGACTTACGCGTCAAATATCGCATTCATCATACGCATGCACAACCAGATTTCTCTAAATTATTACAAACGAAGCCAAAACAAACTAAACCATTGGTGCAACAGCAGCAACAGGATCTTGTTGATATACCAACACAAACTACACAACGCCGTTCTGTACTTGATGAGGAGCGTGTGAAGCGTCAAAGGCGTCATGAACAACTTATGGCTAGTGGTTCTGCTGCTGGTGGTGGTGGTGGTGGTGGAGGTAGCGGAAATACACGTAAGTAAATGATTTATTATTATTATTTTTTGAATTATTTTTCTATTTTTTTGTTTTTTTTTTTTTGTTTGTTTGTAGCTCAAACAGATACAACGCCAAGACGCTCAAAGAAACGGCGTAGCGCTGATAAATCCACAAATATAGTGAGTAATATTTTTGGCTTAATATCGGATTGGTTTCACCATGTAATATTTCGTGGACATTGAAAAGTGATCATTGCCTAAATTACAAAAACTTTTCTTCTCAAATTCTCAATTTTCAAAATTATATGAATTTTCTGTAAATAATCATCATAATCTCTCTCACACACACACATTGTAAATATAAAGAAACTATAGCTTAATAATAAAATCCTCCTAATTGCATAATTCATTATGCCAATGCAACAAGTAATGCATCACTTTTCAATTTAGATCCAAATACATAATACAAACATACATACATATATACAAACAAACATCTTATAGCTAAGACGACTACTTTTAGAATACTTTATTTCATGAATTATCTTTTCTTTTTTTTTTTTTGTTTATTTTGATTATTTTATTCATTTACATAAACATTTATATTTCTATATAAAATATTATAAGGTGAAATTCATACTACTACAATCAAGCATTTTACATAAACTAAATCAATCAATCGCCAGAAGTGCATTATCTGAGGTATATTTTTTTTTTTTTGTATCTTATTATAAATTTGTTAATCTATTTAGGTGAATTCTCCTTCTTGTTGTTTACATTAAATCAAAATGCGATTAACACAAACAAGTCGTCTTCATCTTACTCTCAAACTAATAATAATAATAATATGAATCAAAAATATGTATTACACATTTGTTGTAGTCCTTCATTTATCTCGGAATCAAATGAATTGAATTGAATTAAATTGAATTGTGTGTATAAGTGTGTGTATTGCTCCCTTGTTCTTTAATTTGTTATTATTACGTATATAATTTTGCAAAAATAAAAACAAAATCCCAATAAATCAATCAATGAAATACAATCCAAATATATATATATATAAAAAAAAAACACCTAAACAGGAGGAACGCCAACAGCGCCTTCAAGAAATTGAACAAAATCGTGAGGATCGCATGAGTAAACGTCGTCAGCAACGTTATCATCAAACCCAGAATTTTTATAAAAGCTTACAAATGCTGCAAGTTGGCAATTACTTAAGGGAAAAAGGTGATGGTGATGGTGCTGATGGTGATGGTGATGCACCTTTCGAGGACTATTCCATATTCCTTTATCGTCAGCAAGCACCAGTTTTCAACGATCGTGTCAAGGAACTTGAACGAAAATTATTGTATCCTGTAAGCAAGAAAAACGAAATATGAAAATAACAAAAAAATTCCAATGTTTGTACAATAAAATTCTTGCACGTCTCAAAAAACAACTCTGCTGAATGAATGAAAAATGTGTTTCATGTTAAAAATAATTAATAAAAATAATATAAATAATAATGATATGTGTTGTGTTGCTGCTGCTGCTGCTGCTGCTGCTGCTGTGAATAATAATAAATCTCCAAAGAAATTGCTGCGTTGTTTTTTTTTTTTTTTTTTTTGTTTGTTTATTTGTTAATGCTGCTGATTTTTAAACTAATCTCACTCGAACTAAATTTGTTTCAATATAATTTTATAAAATATAAAAACATTCTTAATTTAATTTAATTTCTTTTCTTTTTATTTGGAGTTACATATTTATTTCTATTATTTTTTTTTTTTTTTTTTATTAAAATTTTTGTTTCTGTTCTAATATATTTTGTTATATAACTTTTTTTTTTTTGTATATATATTTTTTAAATGAATAACTTAAGTTAAATAAATTCAAAATTTTCTTTTTATTTGTGTTTATTTTTACTAACTCTCTTTTTTTTTATTATAAGTTGTTGGTTTTTATTATTAAAAAAAAAAAAAAAAAAATAATAATAATAATTTATTAAAAAAGTATGATTTTTTTCTTCATCATTAAACTCAATCAATTTTTATTATATTTTCTCAAACGACAAATTTGTAAATTGAATTTGTTACAACTTACAATTTGACTACTGACAAACAACACAAATTCATGGGGAAAATGCTATATAATATTAAAGGATCGTGAACGTGGTGATATTCCTTCGGCTTTGTTACGTAGTGGTGCCGATGAACAATTCAATGATCGCATAAAGAATATGGAACAACAAATTTCATCTAAAGGCAATTATGGTACTGATAAGAAACCTAAAGATTTGATGCGCGCTATTGGCAAAATCGATTCGAATGATTGGAATGTACGAGAAATTGAAAAGAAAATCGAACAATCGAAAAAAACTGAAATACATGGTCCAAAGGGACGTGAAAAAGTGCCTAAATGGAATCGAGAACAATTCTTGGCACGTCACAATAAAATGTCTAAACCGCAACGTCAGGATTCGCGGGAAGAGGAAAGATTCCGTGAAATAGATCAAACTATGAAAAATTTGGATAAACAATTGAAAGAAGGTCACAATTTGGATGTTGGCGAACGTGGTCGTAATAAAGTGGCATCTATTGCTGGTCAATTTGTCAAGAAAGATGATCAATTAAGTGAAGATACAACTATGAATCCTGTAGTACAACCAGCAGTACCCAAATCTGTAAGTAAATTACGTTGTAAGAGCTTCTAAAATAAATAAATAAAAAAAAATGGCTTTCGTTTTGTTGTTTGTTACTTGTTGAACTTTACTTGTGTCGAATTCTATATTATTGTCCCACATGCCGCTTAGATATTATTTGATATACATACATATATGTATATAGAAAAGGTTGCGGGTTTCTTTAGTGTTTTATATAGTTAAAATACAATACAAATATCAAAGGCGCTTCTACAATGCAATTAATACTCTAACTCTCTCTCTATCTCTCCATTTAATCATCTGTTATTATTATACTTATACATTATGTAAATAAACTAACAAACGCTTGCACGCACAATCCAATACTTGTAAATTTAATTTAATTATTCAATTACACCAACATACATTAAATTTTAAATGCCTCCTCATGATTACTTATATTATAATAATTAATTTTGTATGTGCAGGGTTCAAAAGTTGCACTTGCCTTTAAGAAACAAGCTGCCTCCGAAAAGTGCCGCTTTTGTAAGCAAACTGTTTATCTTATGGAAAGAATTACTGTTGAAGGTCTCATTCTACATCGTGGGTGCCTTAAATGTCATCATTGCCACACAAATTTGCGTTTAGGTGGCTATGCCTTTGACCGTGATGATCCTCATGGTCGCTTCTATTGTACACAACACTTTAGGCTGCCAGCAAAACCAATGCATCGTACTACAAATAAAGGACGCGTAAGTTTAATTTATCATCATTTAACATTTAACATTCCCAATAAAGTACTTACTATTTGTTTATTTGTTTGTTTGTTAGAAATCAACCCAAGAAAATGAGAGTTCAGCATTAGCTCGTTCTTCGACCAATGTGCCTGCTCAAGCATTAGATACAGACAATCTCAATTTATTACTACCAGATAAATCTATTAATCGTTCTGGTAACTTTGATTTACTTGATCACCCACGCACTGATGCTGCTCGTGCTTCATCGGTTGATCCCATTTCGGATGATGAAGGACATGTTATAGATGAGCATGAATGGTCTGGACGTAATTTCTTACCTGAATCCAATAATGACTCGGAATCAGATCTAAGCAGCTCCGATGAATCTGATACGGAATCTGAATCCGATATCTATGAGGAAGCTGATGATTCACCATTTGGTGCTCAAACATTACAATTGGCAACAGATTGGATTGGTAAGCAACATTATCCAGATTCAGATGATTCGGATGATTTCTATGATTCAAGTGAGGACATGGCAGGTGAGTGTGTGTGTGTGTGTGTGTGTGCTATTGTAAAGTGTTTAGTTGATGGCATACTAATTTCTATTCTATTGATTTGTTGTTTAGATGATGGCAAAGATGATACAGAAGGAGAAGATTTCAAAAAGGCACGTGAATTACGCCGTGAAGAGGTTAGACTACAACCATTGCCAGCAAATTTGCCAACAGATACTGAAACAGAGGTAAGCATTGTAAAAGTGAAATTTCCTTATATTTCTTTTAATACTAATTTATGCTATTATATATTTATTATTTATTTCATTTACTTTTTTTAAATTTTATAAAATTTATACACAATAATGCATCATCATATCTCTTTGATTATTATTTATATTCATTTTTTTTTTTTTTAATGTTTCTTGTTGTTGGTTTCAAATTAAAAAAAAAAAAATATAAAAAAAAAAAAATTATTATATTTTAAAGAAAACTCAATCATCAATTAATAATAATAAAGAAAATATTGATATGATGATGGTAAGAGAGAAGGAGTCCAAACCATCGCCATCATCATTAGGCGATGAATCAATTAATCAACAATTACAACGACACCAGTTAACAAAACAAGTATCTCGTAGTGATATAGAGAAATTAGAACAAAATGCCGAAAGGAAATTTAGTTCAGAAATTGATGCTATCAGTGAGAAACTTTATCATCTTAATAATATGATTAAAATGAATAAGGATCTTGAATTACTTGCCAAGGAGAATTTAGTTAAAAGTGATATTTTGAAGAAATTGACATTAAAAGAGAAATGGTTGGCGGAAAATAATGCTGCAGCGGCAGCAGCAGCTGCAATGCAGAAGGCAACTTTAACACCAAATTCTCAATTTGAGGAAAAAATTCAAAAAGTTATGGCGACTAAGCCAACAACGCCTGGTTCCTCCGAAGATACTAAGAATTTACCTAAAACAAAATTGGAAATAAACTTGGAGGAATTTATGCCAAGGAAACCAAATTTTAATGAAAAACCATCAAAAGATTTGCTGCTGCTACCAAAACCTAAAAAAGATAATGCGAAGAAGGCAGAAGGAAATGATGTCAGTCGTTCGAATAGTTTCAAGAATTCAAAAAACCTCATGGTGGAAGCTAAAGATAAAGATATTGGACGCATGTTCTATGAAGTTGACAATAAGTTCTCACCTCAACCGAATCGACGTATGTCAACAAAAATGAAGGAAATTGAAACACAAAACTTTGCTGGCACCATGGATTCGATAAAAGCCCAAATGGTTGAGCCAACTGTCAGTACTCAGGCAAATCTCAATGTCGATTTAACAAAATACTTTCCGAATGAGAAACAGGAGAAAAGCAATCAACCAAATATCAATAAAAATCAAAAAACCCTAAAAGATGTCGATTTGGCTAAGTATTTTCCGACTAGTCCAGTGCCTCAAAGACGTGCAGTAGAAACTGTTGCAGACAGATTGAAAAAGTCTCAAACTTCTGTGGCACTGGACTCATCCAATACAAAAAACAAAACTGAAGAACAACTGAACACATCAAAGAAACTTGCTCCAAAGAAACAATCATCCTTAACTGAAACTTTCAGTTTACGTGACCATCAATTGGATGGTGCAATAGATTTAACCAAGAAAAAGACTCCAATAAAGACAATTGCAACTATCAAATCAACACCAAAGGGAAAAATTAAAATTATTAAGAAGATTGTACCAAAAGGTACTAAAGCCAAAAAGGCAGCGGCTGCGGCGACTGCTGTTGGTAAATCAACAACAACAACAACAACAGAAGAAACAAAGACTCCAATTAAAAATACCAATACCAATATCAATCGTGATGAATCAGATCGCATATTGGATGAGATCTTAGGTGATGGCGAATTACGTTCACCTAGTTTTGAATATCAAAAACTATTTAAAGATGAAAAATCACCAAGTGATGTCTCCGATAAAATTGATAAAATGTTAGCAGAATTTGGTATTATTGATTTACCATCATCAAAGGAAACTAAACCCAATCCGAAAAAGCTATTTAAAACCAAATCATTGGGTGAAGGTGAATTTAATCTACCATCTAAAAAGGATATACCAATGACAAAGGAAGCTGGTGATCGTCCGACTGGTGTGCAAAACCTATTAAAACGTTTTGAATCGATGAGCTCAGTTAAATCCGATGAAAGTGTCTTTAAGTTGAGGCGTATGGAATCTCAGAGATCCCGTGAATCTCTTATGTCTCATGAGTCTTTGGTTTCTCGTGATTCGGAATCACAAAGTGACTTGGAAAAGACTTTTGAACATTTACGCAATGAATGGCGTACTGAGGCAACCAATTTTCTCCAAAAGAAACGAGCAGCATTTTTTGAAAAGAAAGAAGCTGTGGATGCAGAGGCATTGAAAGAACAAAAAACTAAAACTAAAACTGAACCAGCACCGATGAGATATAGAAATACAGATTCAAAATTAAATAAATTCTTCGGGTTGAAGGAAAAATCACCAGAGAAACGAACACCTCCGGAAAAACGAAAGTCACCAATAAAGAAACAAAAATCTCCAATAAAGAAACAAAAATCACCAACAAAGAATAAAACAACGTCTCCATTACCAAAAAATAAAATCAACAATTCACTTGAAGAACTGGCAAGCATAAGTCTAATTAAGAAAGCCAATAAAACTCTGAAAGCTTCAGATATCGTTAGCAAATTTGAAGAGAAATTATCATCTCCAAATCTCATTACACCAAAGACCACATCTTCAAAAGATTTATTAAAGGATGAAGTATCTTTAAAGGGTCCTCCTCCTCCTGTTGTAAAGGAAGCAAAAGATTTAAAGATTGAAAATAAAAGTGCAACAAATCATGAAAGTTCCAAACAACTTGGTAATTTAAAAGATAATAAAACTATAGTTGATGAACTGTCAACATCAACAAAAAATTATAATGAGAAATCAGTAGATATTTCTAAACCATCATCCACCATCACAAAATCATCTGATATTAAAAAAGTTGAGGATCAAGTCGATTTCCCTAAACAGAGGCCGCCTTTAATCGAAGCTACAACAAAACTTGAGAATCAAGTTGATTCTTCTAAACAGCAGTCTTTAGTCGAAGCTATAACAAATCTTCAGGATCAAATTGATTCTTCCAAAGAGCAGCCTTTAGTAGAATCTGTAACAAATCTTCAGGATCAAATTGATTCTTCTAAGCAACAGTCTTTAGTAGAAGCTGTAACAAATCTTCAGAATCAAATTGATTCTTCCAAAGAGCAGCCTTTAGTAGAATCTGTAACAAATCTTCAGGATCAAATTGATTCTTCTAAGCAACAGTCTTTAGTAGAAGCTGTAACAAATCTTCAAAATCAAATTGATTCTCCTAAACCGCGTCCATTAGTGGAAGATATTAAAAATCTACCCAAAACAGGATGTGATAAATCCCTAAATAATTCAAGACGTGGCTCACAGTCAAGCTTAAAATCCAGACGATTGTCTGATCCCTCAATAATAATAGAAATTATAAATCAAGATACTCAATTAGAAACCAACAATACTGATGAGATTTTACAAAATATCGATGACTTAGCTGACGATCATCATCATCAAGAGCAACATGCTCCGGTTTTACTATTTGATGAAACATTTCAAGATGAATGTGATTCACTTTGCACGACCATCAGTAAGAGTCCAAGTGCTCAGCCAGTGACAGTTGTTAAACGTGGTGATTCCGAAGAAGAAAGCATTGAAATGCTTTTCAGTCATTTCTCTGATGAAATGTTGGTCAATGTTGAGTTCGATTCAAACGATGAATTAATTGCAATAACGCCACGTGTTGCTCTTAATGTGCCAACAGATGGCACAGATGGCAATGATGAAGCAAATAGAGACATTTTAGAGAAATTAGAATCCTTGGAACGTGATACTATTCCTATACGCAATGATAACGATGAATCTTTAGAAGATAATAATGAAAATCATTTTCCAACACGTCCACAACGCAGACAAAAGAGTAAATCATCTTCCAGTGAATCTTCGATTCCTATTGCACCACAACGTATGAAAAAGAAACTAGCTGCGCTAGATCCAAAGGATATGCTTCCTTCTGTACAAGATTTAATACATGAAGTTTCTAATGATATCTCAACTTGTCCTGAAGATGATAAAAAAGAGTCTCTTAAATTTCCCTATGTGCTTAGTAGAGATGCATCTGGAGATCTTGAAAATAAATTATTGCCCAATAAGGGAAACTCGGATATTAATATTCCAAATCAATTAAGAGGTGAGGGAATGGTGCAGATACCAAAACTTGAAAATAATTTGATTTCTCAAAAAGTTTCCATTCCCAAAACTCAGACTTCTTCTGCTTCCGATTTCAAATCTTTTGAGCCTGCGACTGTAAAAGTCTCAAATGATATCATATTAAAAGCTTCCACATCTCAGAATTCTTCACAAAATAGCTTAAACGAACCATTGCAAAGATCAGTGCCAACTTTAAGGGTGCCTAGTAAGGAAAATTCACTTGAATGGGATATGGAAAAGATGCCCAACAGTCCAATGCCACGTCGAAAATTTGTAAATAAAGAAATATCATCGGAGCCTTCTGCCGCCATTTATAGTAATAAGGAAAGTTCACTAGAATGGGATATGGAAAAATTACCTAAAAGTCCGATGCCAATGCGAAGGAAACTTGCTGCGACACCATTACGAAATGTTTCACCAACGAGCTCAATAAAAATGTTAAATAATCTAACCGATGAAAGTGATTCTGAACAATTGCAAAGGCGTCTGATTCAAGAATTTGAAAATGAACGAAGACAAGCTTTAATCAAACGTGATGGAGAATATCAAAAAACGCATAAGAATTTGTCAATGTCCTCGTCGGGTTCTCAAGATTCCAATGAAAATAGTCGAAAAAATTCCATTTTAAGTCAATCGTTACCACCACCACCACCAACACCACCAACATTCTCTAAGACAGTAACGCCTCTAACATCACGTAAAAGTACTCAAGACCGGGAGAACCCGGCAAATAAGAGTAAGGAGAGTACACCACCAATGCTGAAACCACTAGAGATACCAAGTGATACTAATACGGTGCAAACTTCTGAAGATACTTCTCGACGTAGTTCTTTTGCATTTATAGAGCTTTTAAGTAATAAAGAACCTATCATAGTGCCAATGCCAAAGAAAATTAAGATACCAAAGGTCGAGCCTCCCAAGTTTGTTCCAGAAATATGTACAACAGCAGTTGTACCAGAAGTCTTTAAAGACAGACCCTGGCCTAAACAACATCCGGAAGATGACGAGGACAATGATATCGATTCGGAATGTGAAGAAAATAAAGCAGAAATACTGGATAATGCATGGCGTCCATCCTCTCCCATTCCTAAAGTATTTACTAATCGTCAATGGCCCGATGGCAAAACTAAATTCGAAAAGGAGCAAACTCATAATTTGGATGATTTTGAAGATAGTATAGACTTCTATTTACAAGGGCGTAATAAAAAACGTTCTTTAGCTAAGCCTCGCTCTCAATCTCCTCAAACCTCCACTATGGGAAGCGTAGGCGGTGCACTTAATAAAAACCGCCCGATTTCACATTCATTTCATGATTTAAAGAAATCTACTCAATCCTTACACGTACCAGTTTCTTCACAATCTAGTCTGGATACAGATTGGCACAGCCTTCCATCTCAGCCTGCTTCACGTACATTACAACTACCAACATATAAAGAAAATGATGACACAAGCACTCGTTTGTTATTAGATCGGAGCAAAGAACTTCATAATCGTAAACGTGATTTCGTAAACGATCGCGTTGTTGAAAGAAATCCTTATATGCGTGATGTCATCAGGTCTGAAGGAAGAGTAGGAGGAGGAGTAGGATTAGGAGAATTCGACAATCCTCTGAGAAGTTATCATTCTAAGAAAAATCTTAGTAATTCAGCAATGCGTTTTCCAACATCGCGACCAATTGGTCATACAAAATACCCAAGTACTGGAACACTACCTTACTCAAGTTCAAGTGCTGGTAACAGCTACCTAAGCAGGCATCCCTATATTCCGGATTCCTCATCATCAGCAACAGCACTATCATCTACCTTCAATAAATATCTACCGATCGGAGGCACTTCATCATTGTATTCAACGGGAAAATCAACATCTTTGAATAGAAATTCAACACCATCGTATCTGGATTATGGCAGTGGGCGCAACAAAGATTCGTGCGTTATAGCTTAAAAAAATACTATAATTCAGATTTACAAAAATTTTTCTTTTCTTATATTAAACAACAATAAATAACCAACCAACGAACGATACATAAATATATAAATGAATATATAGAAGACGCCTTAACTATTACCTCTACTGAAAATAGAACGATGCAGTTTTGGGATTTTAATAATTTTATTTTCATATAAATTCAATTTTACTTATAATACTATAAACCATAATCATTGAAACCAACACATGAAATAATTTAATCTATCGAGAAAAAAAAAAAAAAAAAAAAGAATAAAATTATCCCAACCGAATACCAACAACCACCAGTCGAATGCTACTCCACCAACCAATCAACCAACCAATCAACCAACATTCTAGCCTTCCTGCCTGCCTGACTGACTGACTGCTCCTGGTCTCTCTCTCTCTCTCTATATATTGAAGTGTCTTGATTTCTTTCTTCTGAAAATGATACCAACACCAACCGAATCCAAATAGGGGATCGATCCATCACTCCACACTCCACTCCACTCTACTCCACTTTGTTATTTCCACTAGGCCAGAGTGTGATTGATGATGATGATGATGATGATGATGCTATACAGAAATAAAGAGAGACAGAAAGAAAGAAAGAGAGAAATTTCAGATACTTAAATACTTGAATAACAAACAACTTTGCTCTTAAAAGTTATTTAAAAAAAAAAATAAAACAAAACAAAAACAACAACTGAGTACGATCTGATCTCATTAAAAGGTAAAATTAAAAAAAAAAATGCGCTTGACACAATCAATCAAATGTTGCCGCCTTTCCTCTGGATGTTTGTATGTATAACCAAGTAGAAAGCAAACAAAGCAAAGTGTTGTTGTTATTCGTTCAATTGTTCGTTCAATCGTTCGTGCGTTCGTTCGTTCGTTCAATCGTTCATCTGTTCTGCAATTATAATAGTATTAACCAAAAAAAAAAAAAAAAAAAAATTGTTCTTTGACTTTTAATCTACTGATATTTTGATATTGATACTGATACTGATCTGATGTTGTTTTGTATTTGACTATCATCTAACATTGTCATACTTTTTATTGACAAACTCAAACTCAATTTGTGTTTGCAATGAAAAAGTTGAACTCTTCTTAATCAGAAAGATTGACACTTATACACAATATACATAAATACTGTAATACATGATGTTGACCACCATGACCACCGCATGATGAGATGTTGTATAAATCTTTCGACTTGATTTTGATTATTGTTTTGTTTTGTTTTAATTTACTTTTTACTACTGCTTCATTTATTTTTCTGTTGATGTTTATTTTTTTTTTTAGTTATTTATTTATTTTTTGTATTTTGATGATTTTGATGATTTCATTATTATTATGATTATTATTTTTGTTTATATTGAAATTCAAGATCTTAATTGCATGTGTCATTTGCCAATTGTTTTTCATTTACAGGTACAAACGGATTCCGAGTCAACATCACCAGTTGAAGTTGAACTTAACTCGGCAACTGAAATATCCACAGATTCTGAATTTGATAATGATGAGCTTATAAGGCATGCACCAAAAATCTTTATAGATGATACTCATTTAAGAAAACCTTCCAAAGTTCAGGTATGTTTCATCATCAAATTGTGTTCAATGTCTTCTCTGATATTATTCTGTTTTTTTTTTTTTTTTTTATTAAATTCAATTAAATTGAATTAGATTAAATCATCAGTTATTACACCAAATTCTGGTCAGCAGCATAATAAATCATCAGCAATTTTAAATTCAAAAACAGGTGGAGGTGGTGGTGGTAGTGGTGGCGGCAGTTACTTGGCCAAATACAAAGTACAACCGCCTTTGCCTCAATTTAAGCCATTGGTACAAGTTGATCCAACTTTGTTGTTGACTGGCAATCGTACACCACTTCAAAATCCACGTCCTGGTGACTATTTACTTAATAAAACAGCCAGCACCGAAGGTATTGCCTCCAAAAAGAGTCTTGAACTTAAGAAACGCTATCTATTGGGTGAACCAGCTAATGGCAATAAGATTCAAAAGTCTGGTTCAACTTCAGTCCTCGATTCACGTATTCGCAGCTTTCAATCAAACATTTCGGAATGTCAGAAACTATTGAATCCAAGTAACAATATTAGTGCCAGCATGAAGACATTTTTGGATTGCACCAAGTCTCGTGAACGAAATGACGAGAACAATAGTAATGGTACCAATGAATTAATGCGTTCGGCAACTAGTAATATACTAAATGATCTCAAAGTGGAGATAAAAATTCAGAAGACACCTTCATCATTAATTGATAATAATGAAAAGGAGAATGTGTTTGTGAGCAATAAAAATGAACTGAATAAGGGCATGGAATATTCGGAAACTGTTAATACTGCCCTGTTGGAAAGTATTAATAAAAATATCGACATAACAACACCGACAACAGACAATAAAACTGTAATCGAAGAATGCATAGACCTGGTGACACCGGAAAAAGCTGGGTCAACTACTAAGTGTGAAGAAACCAAGAAACCAAGTCAATTACTACTTCATCATTCGGATAGTAATAAGATTATTGATTTAACAAGTGACAGCACGCCAACTAAAGATAAAGGAATTCGACCACCGGATTTATCAAAAGATGTTAAGGAAAGCATACCAGACATTTTAGATCACATTCAGCAGGAAACAAAACCTACGAAAGAATCTATACGTGACACTGATCAACATCAATTGCTTTCCAATTCGGATGAAGAAAAACGCGATTGTCCTGAAAAAGTTGATGTTGATAATCTCTATGAGAGTAGCGATATAGTACAGATACAAGTACCAAATATTCCATGGAAGAAACATAAAATACGAGATCAAGTATCTAGTACAACTACTACTACATCGGGTTCCAGTTGTTCCAGTTCTTCGAATACATCAAGTATAGAGGATATTCAACATTACTTATTGGACTCAACAACTAGTCCCGATACACAGACAGGCGGCATTGCCAAAAAAAAACATAATGTACCACGTGTTGAGGTACATGATGCCGCTGGCACATTGATGCAAGTGGATAGTCTAATGATAATTGATGGTAGATACATAGGTGATCCGGATGACATAAAGTATTTAGATATGCCCAAGGGCGTCATTATTGCTAAACCAATAGGGGCGAATAATGATGATGATGAGAATGATATTGATTTGGAGCCAGTAACAGCAACGCCCGAACCAGCTGATTGTACAGTAATTGAAGCTAAAAGTCAACCACAATCACAACCACCGCCTTTGCCTGATAATGGACCACCATTGCCTGAAAAGGGACCACCGATTCTTAAACCTGCTCCTTTTAAATTTGATACAAAAAATGAAAACAAAATTGAAAGTCTTAAGAATTTGCCACTCATTGTTGAACACGAACAAACTATGTCTATGGAACACACAAAGTCTGTCATAAAGCCAGTAACCTTAAATTTGAATATCACACAAAAAACCCCGGATACTCCGACAACACCGACCGGTACCGCAATAATAGATGCCCAAACACCAAATGACAATGATAAAACACCAACTGCTGATTTGCTATCCAAAGGTTCAGATTCAGAAACTGAATTTACGGGCACAGCACAAGTACTTACCGAAACGGAACTATCCGATTGGACCGCCGACGATTGCATTTCAGAGAATTTCGTTGATATGGAATTTGTACTTAATTCGAATAAAGGAACCATAAAGCGTAACAAAAAGGAGCGTAAGAAAATGAATTCATCTAAAATGCAAAGTTCCATTAAAGTCTTGCATGAAGCAGCTCCGGTTGCAGAATTCGAAGGTGTCATGATGAAATCTATTGACATTGATGATATTGATTTTATGGATACTGGCTCTGAAGGCTCTTGTGCAGAGGCTTATTCGGCAACAAACACTGCCATGCTACGTAATCGTGGTTATATGGAGTACATTGAGACACAACCCAGACAAAGACAAATACAACAGAAACAGGCAGCGACAGCAAACTCCTCAAAGATCAATCAACAACCAATTGAGCAGCAACCTCAGCAGCAGCAACAGCAGCAAATTAAACCAAATACAATAATAACCAAACGTGATGAAAAGTTAGGCATTGACTATATTGAACAAGGTGCTTATATATTGCAACAAGATGACAATAATGATGCTTTAAAAACCCCAGTAAACGAGAGTCCACCTCATGAAGTAATCGGCGACAATAGGCCAACAAAGTCACAGAATACTGATTCAAATGACCACGACGAAGATAGTTTCGGAGTTAATTCAAAAACTAATAATACTATAACTGAAGAGAGCGAAGCTCTTACAATTGTCACAAGCCCATTAGAATCAAATTCACCTCGTACTGGATTCACTGCTGATACTGGTAAAGATTCAGAAACTCCAAGTAGTTCTGACAAGCAACCGAAAACCTCTCAATCAACATGTACGCCCTCCACTTCATCAACAGCGACATCATCCAGCAGAGAAACACCACTTCGTCAGCATTCTGTAGAAAGTGATGCAGCTTCTTCAGGCGAGGGACCAAATCAAAATAATGAAATCTCTTATGAAGACTATGTGCGTGCCCTGCAACAAAAGATAACACAGATTAGTACATCACGTGATTCATTGGAATCGCGTAAACAAAGGCGTAAGAGCTCAAAAGGTGAATCACCAAATCTGTTCACTAATCAAACCTCAAACATTCTAACTGTGATAGAACCAAAAACGAACAAACAAATCGACGCACAAACAAATCCAAACACAACTTCATCATCCTCTCAACAAACTGTAACGCAGCTCAATAAAGTACCTGAAGTTCCAACGCTTACCAGTAAACTTGAAGAAATCACTAAGGAGCGCACCAAACAGAAGGACCTCATTCATGACTTGGTCATGGATAAATTGCAATCGAAGAAGCAATTAAATGCCGAAAAGCGTCTACATCGCAGTCGTCAACGCAGCTTGTTAACAAGTGGTTATGCTAGTGGCAACAGCCTAAGTCCTACGCCTAAAATAGCCGCCCCAACTACAACAAGCGATACGAATTGCACAAACCAAGCACACTATCACATCTCAACTGCCGAACCAGATAGCCCCAACTCGGAACGTCTATCATCTTCACGAAGTACCAGTCACAAAGAAAACAATCCACTTCAGAAATCAGCTACTTATGTTTCACCCTATAGAGTAGAGTTAAGATCCCCAGAAAAACCAGCAAACATTTATAACAAGCAGCAGCGGCCCTTCAGTGAGCACATCGATGTCAAACAATTGGATGACATCAATCGTTACAAACTCAATAAGACACCATCGTTTTCAATAACCACAGACTATGCTTTTGCTACACCAGTTGCTAGTTCCATGCGTCATCAAACACGAGGACGTGTCCCTGAAGAAACTAACACTACTACAATTTCAGCTTCGACTGAAAGTTTACGTAGTGAAGCAAGGGCACGTGCTAGACAAAAAACCAATTCAGAATTGGGCTTGAGTCCTGAGGAAAAAATGCAACTTCTAAGGAAACGTTTGCAATATGAACAAGAGAAATCGAAAAGCAACAAAGCCTTATCATCTGTCAATGTTAATGAATGCGACTTGGGCGCCCGTGCACTCAAAATGAGCGCATCCAAGAGCGTAAATGATCTAGCTTATTGTGCAGGGAAACAGCAACAGCAACATCAACACCACAAGCAACTCCAGCAGCAGCAACAAGAAATGATGATCATAGCCAAAAATACAAAGCCAATTGATTTTACATCTGATCCAAATTTGGTGGCATCACATGAAAATGAAATGAAAGCAGCCAAGTTAACAAAAAGTGGAAGACGCCAAAAAGATCCAGAAAGACGCAAAAGTATTATACAATCATTGTCTAGTTTCTTTCATCACAAGACTCATCATCATAACTCAGCCAATACCAATACCAATAACAATTCTTCTGCATCAAAAGCTCAAAAGAATTCTATCGTTGATGATTCTGTTGCACAAACAGCAACGGAACGTCCTAGTACTAGTAGCAGTGGTACAACTACAATTTCAGCCAGTAGTGAACATGGGGGTAATGGACACGGTGGCGTATTTAGTCGCTTCCGTATTTCACCAAGAAAAGAGAAATCTAAGGTTAGTAGTTGACAATCAATTATAGTATAAACAGTTTGAAACTTCGTTATTAAAAAATAACCATAAAATTAATTCTCTTTTTACATATTTAATTTATTTTTAAACACTCACACACTCACACACACACACACACACACATACATACATAACATACTACGTTCTATAATTAAATAATATTTTTTTTTTTAATAAATTTGTAAATAAAGGGGGTTTAAATAATTAAATTAAAAAATCTTGATACTATTTACAGTCTTGCTACGATCTCAGGAATTTCAGTCTTGTTGGTGTAAGCAAAATTCATTCAATTTTGTCAACTATAAATTTTGCTTTTTACCTTTCTTCTATTTTTTGTTTTGTTACAAATTTTTTTCTTTGTTTTTGTGTTTTAACATTTTATTCCTTTGTTGCTCACTTTCTACTCTATCTAATTGCACAAATATTATAGTAACCAAATTCCCGGAATAAAAATATTAATATTATTAACATTAAAATGTAATTAATCAAAATCAGAAGAAAACAAATCATTCATCATTGTTCATTGTTTCACTAATATATCTTTCATACCTTTTACACTACTTTGACTCTGAGTATTATTGGTTTTTCATCATGTTTGTATCACACAGACACGACCCCTTTGATGGAAAGGATCAGCGAGGCGACTAGAAGAATCAATTGACCATAGTCCGTTTATTTGCTAAGGCATACATCAGACATCAGTTTCAGATTTTAAGCAATCATATTTCAATGTTTTCTAACTGACACACACTCACCACAATAACTTTGGATGGAACTAGTTTTTATTAGTTTTTGTATAGATTTCTTTAGTAGTCTTCACATTCAAATTATCCAATAACCCTTAAAATAACAAATTCTCTATAGGAAAGTTTTTACTTATTTTTAACTAGCGACGAGGTGACGTGTAGGAAGAATTTCCTATAATTTTACTTTACAACGCTGACCTTTAGATTCATCCCTCATATTCCAAGGCAACAGATCTTGTTCATATTGAAACGACAGGATCATTCTTATATTCAATAAAAAAACACCTAATTCATGGATGAGTTCACTTTATTTGACCACAAATTAGGAAACTTTAAGGACCATCGTTTGGATAATTCTCTTGCGTTCAGAGATCTTTAATGATTGTGAAAACTGTAACAAAATCCGTTGCGTGATTAAGAAGTTTTTTGTATCGAATTTAAAGTTTCTCATTTTAAAGATTTAGACGGAAAAACTAGTTTTTGAGTACAGGAAATTTTTGAATTTCTTCAGTCATCATTAGTCTTGATATTGGATATCCAATAATTGGACTAATCTGATCAAGTTTAGCCATAGATGCCTGCACTGCTGATGAAACTAGCTCTTCCTTTCCTTATCTTAGGTATAACTCCTATTTAAACTAAACCCCAATAATAATAATAAATTCCTCTATGGAAAAGATCTCTCTCTCTCTCTCAGTTAAAAGTGTGAAAGGTATATAAGCTTCGGTGACATCGAAGTAAATTTATGTTCTGTTTTGTTTTAATTGTTTTTTTTTTATTTATCAACATTTGTATAACTTTTTATGTTTGTTTTTATTTTTACAGCAGAAAATATTATAAGTTTTGTAATTAATAATTTAAGCAAAACCCAATCAATGCATGTATTTTTTTTTTCTTCTAAAATTTGAATTACATATATATTTCTATTATATAGTATATGTATATAAGTATATCTATGTGTTAAATAGGTACATAAGTATATAACTTTTGATGGTGATGTTTCAAGTTTTTTCAAAAATGATGATCAATCATATTTGATCAACATATATTTTTTTGTTAATGTTTTTTTGTATCTAATATTTATTTTTGTATGTATTTTTTTTTGTTATAATTAATAAAGCAAATGTTTTCCTAACCCATTTACAATAGATTATGAATACCCTATAATGTATATATACGAATCTATATATGTACCATATATGTATGTATATAAGTGTCTATATTTTGGCTTTATGGTTTCTTTCTTTGGTTTGTGTTATTAAGTTTTAAGGAAGAATGTTGTTGGATTATGTCAAATAAAAGTAGTTTTTCTTGAGCACTTTTCAAATTTAAAATTTCAAAAATAAAATGAATGCCAACACAGATACAACACACACCCCCAACCAATACACAGATTGCATGCTAAAGCAATAAATTTATTGAAATAAATTTTCATTTTATTTGATAACAAAAAAAAAAAAAATACCCATATATCATGAAATCAGGAAAAAGATGCCCTCTACACGTCCGTTGCAACATCACCATCATCACCACTTCAAGATCAACGCAATAATGCAAGCAAAACTATCAATACCGACAATAGTCAGCATGGTCGACTTTATAATCACAACAAGCAGAACCAAAATGATGCCACAAATGCTTCTTCGTTAGCTTTCTCATCTTCCAGTCCACAGCTGAACACACAAAACAAAACAAATTTATATAATCCAAGGGATCAAACACCGCCACCTATTCCGCCTTTGCCATTGAACTATCAAAGATCCGATGGTATGTGATTGATGTTTCCTGTGTCCTTTATTAATTTTTTAATTTATAAAAAAAAAACAAAATATTAAAATAATATGCAATTTTAAATTTCTTAAAAAAAAAAAGAAAAAATAATAATAATAATCAATAATAAAAAAATTATTTCTTTAAAAAAAAAAAATATTAAAATAATATAAAATAATAAAACAATTTTCATTTTCATAAAAAAAAAAAATATTAAAAAATATACAATAAAAAAAAAATTGAATTGCTTAAAAAAATATATTAAAATAATATGCAAATATAAAAACATTTTAATTTCTTTAAAAACAAAAAAAAACAAAACCCAACAAACAAAAACAAATATTAAAATATTGATGAATTGATGAAATAATAAAAATTTAAATAAATTAAATTAAATAAAAACAGATGAAAGTTGTAGCAACGAGACACGGGAGCATAAAAAACAACGTGCCATAACAAAAGCTGCACGCCAAGCTGAACTTAAACGTCTTAGAATTGCTCAGGAGATCCAGCGTGAACAAGAAGAAATTGAAGTACAGTTAAGGGAACTCGAGGCTCGTGGTGTATTTATAGAAAAAGCACTTCGTGGTGAATCTAAGACATTTGAAACGTAAGAGAAATTAAATTGGAGATTCTCTTTCAAACATTTGATTAATAATTTGTTTTGCCACTTTAGCTTGGAAACTAGCAAGGATAATGATGAGAAACTTTTAAAGGAATTATTAGAAATATGGCGAAATATAACACAATTAAAGTGAGTATTCAATGAATCATTTAAATTGTTAAAAATAAATAATTCATTTTGATTTAAAGAAAACGCGATGAGGAACTGACAATTAGACAACAGGAACTTCAATTGGAACATAGACATGCACAATTAAAAGAGGAACTCAATCTAAGACTCTCTTGCAATAGTAAGTATTGATTAATCTATTGATGTGACATGCCAAATTTATTTATTTATTTCTTCATTTTCTTTCCAAAGAACTTGATAAAAGTACTGCGGATGTGGCTGCAGAAGGTGCAATACTTAATGAAATGCTGGATATTGTGGCAAAGCGTGCTGCCTTGCGTCCTGCCAGTTCATCATCAAACTCGGATCTGAGAATAGTCGGTGGCTTAACTAGCGAAACTGGCGTTGCTTTAACTGCTACAACAACACAACACATCAACGAAGAATCGAATGTGTAAAAACTAAAGACATTTAATGTTTATTACTTTCTTTCCCTCTCTCTTAACCTTATAATCATGATGTCATTTTATTTTTACAGATTTAAATTTTATATTTATTTATTTTTTTTTTGTTTGTGTTTACCTCTTGCAATCGTAAAATTACTTTTAAAGTGTTCAACGAATGAAACAAATTCTAAATTTCTAAAAATAAAATTTAATTCAAATCAAATGTCAAATGAGTGGAGTCAGTCAGTCAGTTTTAAAACAAGCTAAATATGATCAATAATAATGATATATTTATATACAATATATATTTAAATAAAAATAATAATAATAAAAAAAAACAAAAATTGGTTTTAAACTAAAAAAAATGTAAAAAGATTTTCATCATTATACATTATACAATATATTTTATAAAGGAAGAAGGCAGGAGGCACAGACTCTTTTTTTGTTTAATTTGTGTATTATTATAATTTGTGTTTTTCTTTTGTATAATCTATGTTTGTGTGTACTTTTTTTATATATCATTTATTTTATGTTCATCAGTAAGAAATATATAAAGAAAATTTTTTAATTTATATTAAATTTGTGGCACTAAAATTGATTGTAATCTCTCAACTACAAACTTTTCTTACTTTCTTTTAATTTAATATTCTTTATTGTTGTTCTCTTTATGTGTTTTGTATCTGTTAAATGTAGTAAAATATTGATCCACACACAACCTTTGGGCATGTATAGTTTTTTATAATTTTTTATTATTATTTTATTTTGTTTTGTTTTTTTTTTAAACGAAAATTATACGAAAATGAAACGATAATTTTATTTATGTGAATTATTTATGATTATTTAAAATAATATATATATATATATAAAGTTACTGCATTAGAATGATTTAATGTTGTAATATATGTAATGTATGTATGTATGTATTTAATGAATTTTATTATTTATTATTTAAATTAAATTTGATGAAATTTTTATTTAAGTTTAAATGTATTTCAATGTAAAACAAAATAAATTAACACACAACAAAAAAAAAAATATTGGTGAAATTATTAACTTTACACTTATGTAGGTAAGTAATTGCAATAGTGTTTGATTTAAAATAATATTTACAAATAGATTCCCTTCGGTTTTTTTTTTTTTAATAAAGAGTGAAAAGAAATCCTCTAAAATTTCCTTGAAAGAATATTTAATAATTTTTGCACAATTAAAATTACAAGCTTAAATTGTTAACCAATGAACTATTGAGTGGCTCAACTTGCCCCATGCATGAGGATGTATATGTGGTCTATGCCAATGATTTACACCTCATTCAACAATGTAACAACGACTAATTCTAACAACTTCATACTCAACACTTAATAATCAGTTTATTAATGTTAATTATAACCAGCAAAATATAAATATATATTTAAA
Source organism: Amiota mariae (assembly GCA_035041805.1). Classification (NCBI taxonomy): domain Eukaryota; kingdom Metazoa; phylum Arthropoda; class Insecta; order Diptera; family Drosophilidae; genus Amiota; species Amiota mariae. The sequence continues at coordinate 1,686,927 of JAWNKV010000361.1, read as the reverse complement.
AAATATGCTTATAGATAAAATATACATTATTATATATTCTGTTCAAGGGCAGGCTGTGATGATCTTCATAATGTTAAAAAAGTTTAATAATTTGAATTTAACTTTACTTATTCTTAATATTACAATCATTTAAAAGGATAATTGAGATACCCTCTTTTTCTCTCTCTGTCTATGCCTCCTCTAAATATATAGGATGGAAGATCTCTTAATTTAAGATCAAAGAGCGAACTTCTTTATGTAATTTAAATTTAACAAATGGAATCTTGTCACACTTTCTACATATATTTTTTGCCTTTGCTACTATGCTGCTGTTTATTGTGACCATTTAAATTTCTTTTTTTATCTATTTTACAATCACCAGCACCGACTCTGGCACCATCACCAGCACCATCCCTGATACTTTCATGTGAAACAGCTTCTGTTAACTCAATGGCACAACGTCGTGGAAACCAACCACGTGATGGAGTTTTCTTTAATTTTCCATCACCGCCGCCACAATCTTCCTGAGCTGCATCACGTTCTACTCGTTCACCAAAAAGCCAATGTTGCCGAAAGCGTGTCACTTTAATAACATCTCCTGGTTCTAATTGTATGCGTGGCTCGTCGGTACATGGCACAGCAAAGCAAACACGAAAACCTTGTGAGAATACTGGCAGCCAATGTCCAGTTGCACGACGAGTGCAAATATAAGTTTTTGTGCGAGCTCGTTTTTCTAACTTTTGGGCAATTTGTTCACGCTGTGAAATAAAGAAATGAAATTATTTTCGTTAGCCAAATAGATTTATTAAACAACTAACTCACTGTTAATGTATATTGGTCACAACCATCGACAACTGGCCATTCAACGCCTTCTCCACGTTGTTGACATTGATCATTGAAAACTTGTTTTATATTCTGTTTCCAGCCCAAATCATAGGGATAAATAAAATCATTTTCACCCAAATTATTATAACGTCTGTAAATAGCTTTTTCAACAATCCAAATTTCGATGCCAGTTTGGTTTGCAGAAATTGTTTTTAACTAAAATATTTACAAAAAAAAAAAAAAATGTATTATTGTAAACTGATTAATGAATGAATGATAATGGGGAACTAATACTAACCTGTATATATAATAACATACTGAGACCAATAACAACGCCAATGGCTAAACCCATGGCTAATATACAGGCAATAATGCTGTATAAAGTAAATTGTACAGTAGCTAAATGTACTAAACCATAAGTGAGATAGTAATAACGATAGATGCCTCGATAGAATGCACAACAGAGTACGACGGCTGCATGCAAGCTACCAAGTATGGAGAATAAAAGGAAATATGTAAAATTAGCATGATTTGCCCAACCGACACAATGATTGATCCATGGACAATGATGATCCATTTTCTTTATACATCGATTGCCTGAAACAAAGTAATTTCCCATTGAATTTTAATTCAACAAAAAGATTTTTAAATGACTCACATTTTCGACAATGATGGGAGCGTGGTGCTTTATAGCCTTCACATATTTTGCAGTACTGCAGATGAACAGTATCTTCTGGATTCTATGGAAAAAAGAAAATCAATGAAATGTTAACAAAAATAATAAAAAAAAAAAATAAGAAATTACTATTTTATGTATGTACTTACTTTTGGTTTCCATTGTTTTGGCAAAATTCCTGGTCCTGTTATTGTAGCCATAACGTAATTGTAGGTGGCTAATGTGGATAAAAGCAAAAAAAATGCTTGATTTACAAGTGCACCCAATGATTGATTCGGTGGCCACCACATTGAATTCATGTAAAGCGTAGTTAGTGTTATACATTTTATGATGCCTAAAAATATAATACATAATAATAAAAGAAGTTAAATCAAATTTTGGATGAAATCAGCCAGAAATTTTATTAAAACGTATAATTAAAAGTAATAACACTTTATATATAAACTATATAATTAAGCAAACTGTAACCTAGCTCCAACTCAGCCTAGCCCCTCCCTTTCCACACCAGCCAGACCAGACCACAATAATATAAATGTGGCGTTAAATAAAAAGGTACCCAAAATGCTTAGGACGCAACAAATAGTCAAACTGCACGCAATTTCCTTCACATAATTTCTATTACAATTAAGGGTAAAGAGTAAGGAAGAAATTAGCCATATGCGTGTCCACCTGAGAGACTTGTGTGCTGTGTTGATAGTGGGGGTTACGGGCCACTGTTGCCTTTTGAACATTAGCAAACAACTAAAACACAATTAGCACGACGCTTCACACAAATTAATTGCGTTTGTTAGAGTGTGTGTATGTGTGTGTGTGTGTACTCAGGTAGATATGTCACAAAAACGGACATTTAACTTGCTCAATCGCCGGTCACCAGTTACCAGTCCAACCGGCGGATGTTGCGTGTGGAAACATTTGTAGTAAAATAAAACAATATTTACAATTAAACTAACAAATTTGTAATGTTCAATGGGGTTTCTCCAAACGAACTCCAACAACGATTAGTTAAATGTAATCTTTAGGATATTATATTTTACGTTTTCAAGAATAAAAGTAAAATTATTAAAAAATCCACAAGATTACATTTTGTAATTTGAGTTTACACTTTTTATGCTTCACTTAATTCCATGAACTTGAATTTTTTTGTTTATATGTTATCTTACTTAACGCTGTAATTGGACCCCAATGTACAAATCTCCACAAATTTGAAATCATATTCCTTTGTTCGTTATCTTTTTTCTTTTTCTTTTTTTTGTTTAGTTTAACAACACAATACACAATATTTGCAATTACATTGAATGAAACAAAAACAAAAACTCTTAAGAACTACCGCAAGTGGCCGAAACGAATACAAAAACACAAATAAATGTATCACGACCAGTGTTGGACAAAACCATAAAAAAAATCCCCACCTAATAGTGCCCACACACGGTTTGCTTGTTTAGTGAAAATGAGAGTGTGTGCGTGACACTGACTTGATTCATGATTCACGACTAGCTACACGCATAGCAAAATTAGATTGATATTATGCGTTGCGCCAGTCACATGCTTAGTTTGTAAAATAGATGATTGATGTTCTGAGCACTGAACTGACTTAAGGCCAAACTACATAAACGTCATTTATCGCATTGGATGCTTTTCTGATAGTCACGAAAAGTTAAGTTGTGTTGATTCGTATGAAGTAAAAAACGTAGCTACGCCATTAATGGATGTAATACAAAAGTTGAGCAACTTTGAATAAAAGAACCTAAAACAACAGTTACATGTTTTAGTAAGTGACAAAGTGCCGTTTTAGTGAAGCCACACAGTATTTTGGAATTTTAGTAAAAGGCAAATATGTACGTGTTGCTCCAATGCACCAAACGTCGTTTATCTTGTTTGACTCGCCAAACTCGTTTAACACAAGAAACTTGTTCAAAGTTGATTTTAATTATAATTTTAGTTATAAAATAAATAGATTATGAGAAGAAAAAAGTAGATTTAATTATTAAAATAATGTAACTAATTATTAACATAAGTTGCAGGGCCTCTATGATATTATGCATACGTGTGTGGCCACTATAAATAAAATAACAAGGGAAATCAACAGGTTGGCAGCCCTAAAGTTGTGAAGATCATAGCAGTCGTTCAGGTATTTATGAAACGCGCTTCATTTATAGTAATTTTCGCAGCAACTGTTTCTGTTTCAAGAAATTTACAGCATAAAACTAGGTGAAATTGCGCCTGCGATAGTTGATAATTTGTTATTTTATAAATGTTGTTTTTGCTAATATTAATATAATAAAAATTATAATAATTTCTTCATCGTTTGCATTAAACAAAGTATGTTATCGATTTAAAAGTAATTTTATTATTTGTGTGTGCGATCTTCGTGATCGAATGGGCGGTCGCCATCTTGGTCTGCTTCTAGGCGTTCTGCTGACGCTGGCAGTAAATTAATTTTAGGAAAAGAAAAAGAAAGTTTTGTTTACTGACAATAGAAACAAATTCAAGGATCATTATCATTGATGTCCTTCTTAAATATAAAAAGTACATTTCGTATTCTGTTAAAAGAAGAGAAGATATTAAACGCGTTCACATTTCTGTAATTCACAGTTTATAGATTTTCTAAGTAAGCTAGAATGTTTGTGTGTGTGTGACTGCGAAAAAATTTATTTTACAAATTTCATAAACAAAGTTTTCCATGAATATTTCGTCAATTTAGACTAGAATTTGTAACTGTGCCTATATTGAATCGAAGAAAATTTTCTACTTTTATTCACAATTTTAGAGCCTAAAAGTAGACTACATTGGGGTCCTGCCCCTTAAGAATCCTTAATACATTTTCGAATATAATTTTCTTTCTTTTGCAGAAAGCTTGGAACACACGCTTGCTATGAGTAAAACAGCAGTTGAACCAACTGCCACTGGCAGCGAAAGGCCCAAGCGTAATTCGGCCATAAAAATCTTAAATGATGAAAAGATTTCTCCCTTACCAGCTAAAGGTTCGACGCTCTCAATTGCAAAACCCAGATCGTCCGGATCTAAGAAGGGACAAGAGCATTATGTGCTACAAAGTGTCAAAAGTGAATCCAATAAAACGAATGGTGCAGGAACTGTTATTAGTTTACATGATGATGACGACACCATCAACTTTGTGCTTGCCGAAAATGACGAAGAAAATGTCGCCATATCGAAGATCGGTCAACGAAGCGGCGAGATCACAGAAGAATTCCACATCAGTGGTGAGGAGGGCGATGGTGAGAACGATCGTGTCAAAGAAATCGTTGAGCATGTGTGTGGCAAATGCTACAAAACATTCCGTCGCGTCAAAAGTCTCATGAAGCATTTAGAGTTTTGTCGCTATGACAGTGGCTATCATTTGCGTAAGGCAGACATGTTAAAGAACTTGGAGAAAATCGAAAAGGATGCTGCCATTATGGAGAAGAAAGATATCTGCTTTTGTTGTAGTGAAAGCTATGATACATTTCATGTAAGTTACAATAACATAATTAAAATATATATTATTAAATATTAAATATCTTCATTCAGCTTGGACATATTAATTGTCCTGATTGTCCGAAATCATTCAAGTCGCAAGAAAGCTATGAGCGTCATATTTTTATTACACATTCAGAATTCCCCGACTATCCTTGTTCCATATGTAATGCAAAGTTGCGGAGCAACACTTTGTTAAAACTACACGAAGAGCAGCATAAGAATCGTGGAAAACCTTTTGCATGTAAAATTTGTGGTAAGGATTTTACTCGCTCTTACCATCTAAAACGCCACCAAAAGTATTCATCATGCTCAACCAATGAAAATGATACATTGAGCTGCAAGGTATGCGATAAGGTTTTCTATCGTTTGGATAATTTGCGTTCCCATTTAAAGCAACATATTGGAACGCAAGTTGCCAAGAAACCGGAATACATGTGTCATGTATGTAAGAACTGTTTCTACAGTTTGTCTACTTTAAAGTAAGTACATACGAGTATTATAGTTTTTGATATGTCATACAAAAAATATATGATTTAACTAACCATTTTTATTATAATTTATATCGTAGCATACACATTCGAACACACACCGGTGAAAAGCCATTTGGCTGTGATTTGTGCGAAAAGAAGTTTTCAGCTTTGGTGGCACTAAAGAAACATCGTCGCTATCATACTGGAGAGAAACCATACACTTGCACTGTGGTATGTTTTATTAATGTTTTATTTAGTTAACGACATGCATAAGTATTTTAAAAATGTATTTGTGTTACACAGTGTAATCAATCGTTTGCCGTCAAAGAAGTGCTCAATCGTCATATGAAACGTCATACTGGCGAACGTCCACATAAATGTGATATATGTGACAAGAGTTTCATACAAGCAACACAGTTGCGTACTCATGCAAAGACTCATCTAAGACCATTTGTCTGTCCAATATGCGATGAAAAGTTCAAAACCCAAAAACAGTAAGTTATATCAATAGAAATATACATGTATAAAAGCACTTTAACTTAATAGTTTATTTAATTTTCTATTACAGATTAGATCGCCACGTCAAGGATCACTTACGCTCAAAACGCAGCAAGAAATTCACATTCGCATGCACTACATGTAAACTTACTTTCCGTGATGAACAACAGTTAGACGAACATAACGAGAAAGGTGAACACAAAGGTAAGAATATCATAATAAAATTGAGAGCTAATCAACAATAATAATAATAATAACGTTTTAAAATTTCATTTTAGAACCTGCTAAACGTATGAAACGTAACAGGGTCAGCGATCGCAGAGATTGTGCAATTTGCGATAAGATTTTCGATACTACAGATGATTTACGTAGTCATATTCTTCAAGTCCATGAATGTGATCCAGAAGACATATTTGGTGAAAAACCACCAGCAGCGAAGCAAGAGGAGGCGGCCAGTGATTCGTCGCCAAAAGCGAAACGCAGAACATTATCTAAAAAAGCATCATCACCAGTTGATTCTGCTGCGCCTTCTGGAAGTAAATTGATTTCAACGAATAAGGAAAATGGTTTAGTTGTACGCGAATTTCTTGTCGACGAAGTTCCAGCTGTTGGCTCAGGTTCACATCAAACTATTATATTCGAGAATGAAACGTATACTGTTATTCCAATAGACAACGATCCAGAAAACAATGAATCTAAACCCAGTGTTTCCAGTGAAGCTCAAAACAAAGTTTCACCGGCTATAAAGAAAGAACAACGCAAATCTTTGGCAGCCAGTTTAGCTGCTGCTATTGCAGACAATGAAGATGTTGAGTTAAGTGAAGATGAAAACTCAGAGGAGATGACAGAAGAAGACTTAAAACTTAAAGATAATGTAGCCAAATTATTGGATATGTTAGTCGATAATTCTACACTAAAGAAATTTGGTTGGCCTGGAACATCAGAAGAAATCGTTTTATGCAAAGTTATCGAAAATTGCGGCCACGAATTATCTGATGATAATGAAAGCTATCGTCAACTCGACTATGGAGGACGCATGCGTGAATATTTGAAATTATTATTCGAATTGGTGATACATAACGATTCCATTAAGGAATTGCTCAACAACTATACGATTGATGAAGTCATAGATTATGTTTTGGGTGATGAAGATGAAGTAGATGATGGAGAAAACGGCGAAGGCGATGAGATTGGAGATATAAAAGAAATAGTAACTTAGATAGACAAAAGTTTCTATTTACATGAGATGCGCCTCCACCAAAATATTTTTTTTTTTTTAAACAATTAATGCTTGCTCACACCTTTCCAAGAGAGAGAATACAAAAGCAAACAATGCAAAAACAACGTTAAGACGATTTTCATTCAATTCCCGTTAAAATCTTCAAAATACATGCGTATAATGTGTAAATAGGCACTAGTAGCATAATTTATAAAATATTTTTTTTTATTTTAATTTTTTTTCTCTTGTAACATCTTCACCTTCTTGTTTACCAAGGTGGCCTTAAGCAATTTTTGAATGAAACATTATACAATAAATTAATCTCCTCATTAGGGATTGTTAAAATTTTATATTAATTTTACACAAAACAAAAAAAGAAACTAAAGTTTCTTCTTTACTTTAAAAGTAAGAACAATTGTTAAAAATATTTGTACAAAAAAAAAAAAAAAAATTGCGATTGAAGAAACTTTTACTTAATATTTAATTGTTAAATATTAAACAAAAAAATTTATTTAAAAAATAAGGGAAACATGTTTTGTATTAAACTGAAATCGTATATATATATTATCATATAAAGACTGCATGATGTTATATGTATTAAACTATATAACAGATTTTTATTTGGAAATATAATAATGTTCATAACAATCTTGTCTTTTCCAAACAACATTTTTAGGTACATAAGAATGAGAGTTTGTTTGTAGATATAATCATACATTTGATTGTTTATACATATGTTGTTATGTTCCTATGCTGGTCCATCCAATTATCTATCTACATAAGTATAGGATATGATATCTCGATTCAATCGAACAATGATTATACATATAAAGCAATTGACAATCGATTCACTCCACTCAGTGAAATAGAAGCAGAATTATAAACAAATAATATACTTACATAACTAATGCAAAAAGGCAATTTAAAAAAAAAAATTATGAATTTATAAAATAAAAAATAAATAAAATACAAGTTAAAATTTTTGTTATATTTTTTTTTTGTTAATAATTTCATTCAATACAATTTGTTGTTATATTTGTTTTGGATATCACATGGTCAGGAAATATTTAAAGAAAAAACATTTATAAGCAATTTATATAGTAGTTAACCACCCCCACCCACATAGGATGTGAGTGAGTGTGAAAAAAGAAAGTTCTTTTTTTTTTGTGTGTTTTTTTTTTCTTCTATAAAATCTGTTAAATTTAGCAATTTCTGTTATATAAATTTTCTTTTTTTAATACATAGTATATATCTATATAAAACTTAACGAGAGACAAAGAATAATATATAATAATAATAATAATACACAACACCACCTACAAATTAAATAAGTGTACACTACAACGCTGTTGAGCCCTATGTACCCCAACAATTAGTAGGAACCACAGGAATAAATACATACATCATCTCATCTCATTATCATATACAAACATCATTTGGCTCTTATAACTAAAAACAAATATATAAAAAAGAAACAACAAAAAAATTCTGTTTGTTGCATTGAAATTAAAGAATAAAATTGCTTTAACATGATTTTAATTTTTTTTTTTTTTTTTTTTTTTACTAACTGATTGACATAGGTTGATCATCAGATCAGATCATCATCTCATCGTTGTTGTCATCATCATCATCGATGTTGATTGGCGTGATGTTAAAAATATTATATAGTGCAACAATAATTTTGATTGATTAGTGTTTGTGTGTGTGTGTGTGTGTATATATATGTGATGTTTACGTTTAAGTTAAAAATTAATACCTAAATCTAGACTAATGGTATCATCATCATCATCATCATAGTCGTCGTTTATAGCAGAGCAAAATCAACAATAATGTTGTTAATGTTGATGTTGATGTTATTGGCATGCGCTACAATTCAAAGAAATCATCTTGTTGCTTTTCCAAACGCTTGAGTGAGTTTTGTACACGTCTTGTTTGTGTTGTATTTAATAGAAGTTGCGCTGTATCCGAATTACCACTACCAGTTGAACTATGACGCTGATGATGTGTTGGACGATTGTTGTTATTCTTATAAGAATTATTCAAATGGTCATTGCGGCGACTCTGCACAAAATCAGTTGTCACAAATAGATCATCACTTTGACTGTTAACCATGCTGTTTGGATGAAGAAGATATAGAATAGTTAATAGAAAAATTTAAAAAATACTACAATAATAGAGATGTGGATGTTGTGGACTTACTCTTTTGAACGTTCTACATATTTACGGGATTCGGAAATTGTATTATCGATTTTATTTAAAAAATCATTCATACATTTGCGATTCTCTTCTTCGGGTGTCATTGGAACAACAACTGAATCAAGTGATTTACTTTGTTTGCTACTACTTGCATTATGATTGATTAGCGCAGGATCTTCTTGATCCGAGGTTTGCACTAATAATTCACCGGCTATTGAATATGGACGTGTAGGTAAAGCTGTAGCTGCTGCCCCTGCGGCTGCTGGTCTATTCGTACCGCTAATAATGGCATAATCAGCGGCATCGAATTCCTGTTCTTCTTCTTGTTGTTGCTGGTGATGGTGGTGTTCTTGCTCTTGCTGCTGGTGAGTCTCAGATGTTGGTGTTGTAGGTAATTCTGTTGTTGTAGCTGTTGGTATTTGACCATTTATAGTTTGAGTTTGAGGATAATATGGTGATGTCCTTTCAACAGGCACTAAAAGGAATTGTCGCAAGAATAGGCTATCGGAAGCAAAAAGGCGATTTGCGCGGCGTATTTGTTCTGTCTATAAATGAAAGAAAATTAGAAATTGATTATTAGCGATATTTGATTGATGATGATGACATATGTATGCTTGGACATAGCAAACGATAACAATATTGACTTTATTGTGTGTGAATTACTGTACTCAATCATAATTGTTTGAAAATAATATGACTTAATATGAGGCATTTAACAATTTGGAAGTTTTCTTCTAATGAAATATGATCTCATATTGTAGTTGCAACAATTTCTTTTCAAAATTTCTTATATATCTTAGGATTTAGTTATCTTTATTATTGACTTTTATCACAAGCAAGAATTCCAAGATAGAAGATGATATTGGTACATATTCCACGTGAGCAAACACTTCTATACACACAAACACGCACAGAGATTGAACTGAACTCAGTTTGTATGCACATGTTTGTGTGTGTGTGTGTGTGTGTGTGTTACAATAACAACTTCAACAATAGAAGAAGTAGGGGAGATTAGAAGAAGATAATTATCAAAGAAAAAACATGAACATTGACAAAATTTTCCATTGACAACTAACTCACCGTGCATCCATATTTGAGTGCAATCCCCTGCAATGTATCTGTTTTCTCAATAATGTGGCGTACAAGTGTCTCATTGTTTCTCAAATGATTGCAGCCATGTCGTGTTGTGCTGCCGTATTTTTTTAGAGAACGTGCCGACTCACGGATCGATTGCTTTTCGTTAAACATGAATTCAGTATCTTCCATGAATTCACTATCTTCAGGCACAATTTCTTGAAACTGTAACGAAAAAAAATAAGCAAAATATTTTATATTCAAATTGCATGTTGTTGTTTATAATAAGCTTAGGATATAAGCTTATAAGTATGTATGATTGTTTGTGCCTTTATGACAAATGTGACGTCATGGAGCACGAGACTTGATTTTGGGGAAATCCTGGCTGCGCATTTAATAAGAAAATTAATAACAAAAATAATAAAAACTTCAAATGTAAAACTTCAAAATTTTTTTTATGTAATTTAATTGCTTACAAACTTTATACTATAAATCGAATATGGATGCAATGATTCATTTGAGAAATGAATTTTATTTGAAAGTTTAGTCACTTTGATCACCTGAATTTTGTTAATTTTTTTTCTTACTTGAATTTCAATTACTCTCACAGCTGCTTTGTGTGTACTGTTGTGCTCTCTGGTCTCTGGTCTCTGGCTCTTTTTCTATTTATTTGGAACGAACTGCTTTTTCTCATGCTTCATGTCAGTCAACCTTATTTAACAACACAACTACAACACTAAGGTATATTCCACACGATATAATTTACAGTCAAACTTCTCTATAACGAACGAACTTCTATACAAAGAAGGTTTCCCCACTACAAACAGCTTTTTCCTTTCATTTTTGATCCATTTTGATATCCCAATAACTTACATATTTCCTAAGTTAGGAATTTTTATTTACAATGAATATGTGACTTTTTATATCGAAATTTTTATTCTTCTATGCAAATTATTAAGAATAGAATACATTTTTTTTTTTATTATAATGGACAACCGACCACCGACTTAACGGCTATAAAAATTGATGTGAAAAAGGCTAGAAATTGACTGATGTCTTAAAGCTTTATATGAATGTCACTGACAACCCTTCCTTTTTTCGATTTTCTTTAGATTTTTCAGCTGTTCTTGGGTTTTTCGAATCTACTTTTCTCACTTGGTTCAGACTCGGAGGGGGACTTTGTTTCATAATATGTACCGTCTCCTCTTAGGAAATTGCTTAGAGAATATAAAGAGCATTGATTTTGGTTGGCCCCAGTAGCCTCATGTTAGTGCAATGATGACTCAATGATGATTATAAATTGGCCGATAAAGAAGAATTAATGGATTTCTCAAGAGTTTCCTGCATTGGAAAGAGTTTCTTCATTCATGAAAGTAATTCAAAACTTTTAGGATATTAAGAGTGAGGAAAAATCATATCGTTTCGACAAGCTTTTTAGTGTTGTAATGCATCAAGTTTATCTTGTTGTAGTGTTGCTAAAATTGCAAATTTTAACCACCAAAAAGGTTGACAAAACTGTTGTTAGTTGTTTGAAACAGTTGTTTTGAATTTGTTTTTTCTTTTTTTTTTTTTTTTTTTACTTTATTTACTCTGTGATAATATTATACTTTATATATATGTATCTATATAGTAGTATTATATGTATATGTCATTGTATTGCCATTAATACTTATTGTTTTTTTCTTGTGTTTACTGAACAAACTCTCTTCACGTGACAAACAGAACCAGTTGCTGCAAAAATATGAAAATATACACATCTTATAGATACAAATATAATTTTTCTATTGATTTTATATATGATATAATACAATTGTATGTACATATGTACGTACATAAGTATGTGGTATTGTATATTGCAAGAAAATTATATTTTATATGACATGCGGTTAGGAATTGCTGCCAAGGAAGTTACAAGTAACTTGTAAGTTGTTTATTGTATTGTAATTACAAAAAAAGTATTTATTGCATCGAAACATCTAAAACTACTCGTATGATTATTTTTTTAAGGTCATCAAAGTCAACGATATTTTACGTTTAGTATTAGTATATAGAATATATACATATTCCTTTTATTCTTTCAACTTATACTAATAGTTCGAATAATGGCATTAACAACTGATAAGATTTATTGATGATAAGCCCCATCGGAAATATTGTAAGCTTTGTGCATAAAAACACCTTTCATTTGTTTTGTTTTTGTTATTGTTTTTATTTGTATTTCTATCTAAAGTAATCGCAAAAACTTGTCGCTTATACGGAACTGGATTTGGACTTATGCATGAAAAGACCTTCAACTCAATACGAACGAAGTGGGTAATTGTTATAATAAATATACTTAATTGTTATATGTAGCTGCCAGCTGCTGCTGCTGCAAGCTTAGCGCATTTCAACACCTTACATAAAGTAAATGGTAAAAAAAAAAAACAAAACCATTGACTTTCAATAAGCATTTGTAAATCTGAAGATTTATTCCTCACTTATTAAGTAAGTATTTGCTTGAGATGAAAATGTCCATAAATTCCTATTTTGTCAGGTATTAATATTTCATTATGACTGAAATAATAATTCATTCAAACTCATTAAAAACTTGGATTCCCTGTGGCAACGCGTGATAATTTACATCTGCATATACACGTACTGTACTAGTACAACAATAGATTTATTGTTTTTTAATGATTTTGAAGAATGCTGTCTGTCAGTGACTTCAAATTATAGAGAGGAGGTGTGAGTTAAGGTAAGGTAAGGTAAGGTAAGGTAAGGTAAGGTAAGGTAAGGTAACACAAATGACTTCTTCTAAAACAAGTTTATTGAAAACGGATGTCTGTACATATGTACATATTTATGTATAAATAATGATTAGTTAGAGTTTGATTACCCTTGAATTGCTTAAGGTTTTCAGTTCATATATATGTACAATAAATCATACTATATGCAACTTATGAATAAATGTTTATAAAATTTTGTAATATTTGTTGCTTTGTTGTTCTAGCCAAACTGATTCCTCTTAACTCTAAATGTTAGAATTACATAAGCAAAACAAATTGAAAACACATCAACAATAACAACAGATACATATATGTATAAATATATATATATATATATATATATAAAGATGTAGATATATTTTATATGTATACCATAAATCTGAAGTCATAAATTAAAATAAAAAATAAAAAAAAATTAAAAAAATAACCGTCGAAATACTCATTCAATTATCTAGCAGTAAAATACTTAAGGCTCTTTTAATAAGGCTCTCTCTCTCGCATTGCAAATATTACAATACAATAAATTCTAAATGCTTAGATATCGATGACACAAAGCGTATTAAAATATCAAAATTTATTATAAACAAACAAAGTTCGTTCGGTTTGTTTTGTTCATATAAGAAACTAATATGTATTAGTTGAAGGTTGATTTTTAATAACAGTAACTTTTATAATTCCACAATACAAAATTCTATGACAAACTATCTATCTATCTATCTATCTATCTATAGAATTAATTAAAAAAAACAAAAATGGAAGTTGCAATTTGATAAAATTGGTATCAACTAACCGAAATCCAAGAGGGGTTTCTCTACTTATATACTTAGTACTTAACATAACATAGTAGACAACTAACTAAACTAAACTAAAATTAAATAAATAAAATGTCTTAACTAATAAAGAATTATTTATGTATGTGTATCATTATGGAATTTTTATTTCAAACCTTGTATTGAATTTTCAAAATTGTCACTTCATACGATATATCAATTATAAAGAAAAGACAACAGAGACACATAAATAAACAAATCCAACAAAAGCCCAAAGACAAACAGAAAAATATAGATTATTCCATCAAAAACTGATTTATTTATTATAAGACTGACTGAAGACTGCAAATTTATTTTCTTGTAAAGAAATAACAGTTAAATGTTATGGATCGATCATATGAGTAGTAGGTTTTTGTTTTTATTTTCAGTTTATTCTTTTATTTTTTTTTTACCGTAAGGTGTTCTATATAATAACTACATACGTGCAATTTGAATATCAACGTGACTCTGAACTATCAATAAAGATTCAACTATTTTAGTTATTCAGAAAACGAACAAGGTTTCTTTTATACTATTCATTGTAATTGAGTACTACTACTAATACTTATACTATTATTGGATGGCTTATCAGTTCTCCACACCTAAAGTGAATGGTGGTACTCAGCATGAAGTATCTACGTATCTATGTATATACATACATATATGTATGTACATATGTGCATATAATAAACTTTATAAATTCATCAATTTTTGTATTCGACTAATAAATATACCTTTGTTCGGGATATTTGATAACATAGAGAGACAACAAAATGTCAACAATTTGAAAGGAATTTATGTATATACGAGTATATACTATTTGTAGACTGGATTCGAGTCTCTTTTTAAGAGCATCATTGTCAATAGTATATATCTTATATGCATATAGTTCACCATTTGTATTCCAAGTTTAAAAGAATCTTGACCTACTGTTGCTCTCAATGATATTTAAGCTATTTTAAATTGGTTAATATTCGAAAGTATAATAAATTATCCAAACAAATTTAATTAATTAATTCACAATAATTTCCAATTTGTCATGGAATCAAAGCTCAATTAAGGCCAACTTAAGCATAAGGAAGGGGCTTCACAGTTGGTCATTATTTCCATCATTTAGCCAACACAATGGAGATAATTTCAATGAATTATGAAGTAATCTGCACATGAACATTATTAGTTGCATTATGATGAGCTCTACGTGACTTCTGGTATTTCAATGAAAACATTAATGCAAAATAATAACACTAAATTACAATAGGAAAGGGCTGGAGCTTGTCATTTGAATCTATTGTAATCAGCCCCATAATTACAGTTCTTCTGAGAGTCTGTTTAACAATTCCAAAATTTTCTTTGGAGGTATATTAGAAAAATTAGGGGAAGGGCGACGAGATCTATTGACCTCTTCACTGCGGCCTCAAAGGGACCTACATATAGTGACAAACCCCACAAAAACTGTTCCTCTGAGTTTTTGGTATTCATCAAGAATTCCATAGGAAAATCTGCAATTTCAGTTGCACCTATGTACTGATTATCTTGACATCGGAGTATGGTTTATATTAAGCTGTCACAATTGCTTAGCAAATGATTTGCTGTCTCCTCTTCTTAATTACTTATAATGTACATTGGTAATTTCGCCTAATCTGCTTGTTATATAAATATTTCATAATCATGCAATGTCCTGTTAAGAAGCCTGAGACTACACGAATACCTTTCCAAGTTAGTTCTAGTACTTCTTATATTTTTTTTTTCGAAAGATCATATTTTTTGAGTCGGAGGTAAGTTTGCTATTATTGTTTATTCTAGATACATAATAATAATAAACACTAAATACAAACTTTTCCTTACTCTTATCTTCGTCAACTAGTCAAGTTGTTTAAAAGGAACTTGTTCAACAGATGAAAAATTAATCAAGGAAGATGGTAAGTCATTTCATATTTTTTGATGAATTTATTAAAGTTTAAAAAAAAAAATATTCAAAGAAATTCATCATAAATAAAGATATCTTTTGTTTTCATTTTTTATTAGTATATACAAACTAAACATACACATAGAATACATATTATCTTATGATGTGTTTATGTAGCCACAATACGAGTAGTAGATTCTTATTGTGGTATACATAATACATACTTACTAACGTGTGTATTACTCATACTCATTTTTAAGTTAATGGTTTGTTAGCCAGCCGCCTTACGACGACGACAACGACGCGCTTAACAACAGCCAGTTTTTATTTTCTGTCTTCTTTTTTTTCCCTCTAATATCCAAGTCATTTCGAGTTGGCAAATGGTTTTGGTTTTGCAAAAAAAAAAAAATAATATAAAAATAAAAAAAAAGAAACTAAAGTGGTTTCTTGGGTAACTTGAAACCATTTCGAAATGATCGCGTTTCATGAGAATGAGAAAATGCCTTTGTCTGCCTTGTAATTTGCACATAAATGTGGCTAAGCGATCTGCATTAAATACTAAGTATGAACTCGTATATAAAGTATACTCTGTATCAATGTATTAGATAGATTTGTATATATGTACATATGGAAAGCAATTATCCAATCAGGAATGAATTCTATAAATATCCATCACAAAATACCAAAACACAAAAAAAAAAAAAAAAAAAAAACAGAAAAAAACTAATCCAACAAGATACTATTATGAGAGATGAAAAGATGAAACAAGAAAATCAAAATATTCTTTTGATTATATGTAATTATTTAATTAAGTATGTAGTAGTAGTCTGATGTTATGATGTGACTAACCTGTGAATGCAGTTTCCAATCTTTATAGGCTTTTACAATATAATCCATTATTTCTATATAATTTTTTTTTATTGTTATTTCGTTTTTTATTTTAAAATGCAAAAATAAAAAAAAGTTGTTGATTTTTTTTTATTTTTGGATTTTTCCTTTGTGTGTGATTTTTTATGTATTTTGTATTTTTAACCACTTTTGGGATTTCTTTGTATACAAAACTCTATCTTGATATTGATATTTGTCTTTGTGTTAGTAATTAGACCCGCAACAAAGACAACGTGTTTTCTGACGTTGATTGGCTTTTTTTTTTTTCTTAATACTCTTCTTGTTTCGATGCAAATTTAAATATATTTAATTAAGTTTGTTGCTTTTGTCTGTCTATATTTACTTGCACATTTCATTTATTTAAAAAAAATACACAGTTTTTGTCAGTTAGTTGGTGATGATGGTAGTGATAGACAAACAGCCGAGTAATCCTAAACTAAGTTAAGGGGACCGGAAGAGTTGGTTGATATATTGTAGACTATAGTCAAAATATTTACTTATGTATATACTACATATGTATTTAGTTATGTATTTTTTTTTTTTTTTGTTTATTTGGCAACAATCTCTAACTGTTACGATGACGGGTGCTGGTGTGCGATTGTCTCGAGATATCCACACACAATAGGCAACAATAACAAGAAGAAATAACGAAGGCGGCAAAAGAGTTGAGAGAAGCCAAAGCCGACGTTTTTGCTTGCTCTCTATTAACGCGCACAATCGACCAACAACCAACGACCAACTCCAAGTAACGTTCGATTTGAACTGGCAACAGACTAACTGGAAATATCATATGAACGTATGAACGTGTCACAGTCACAGTAACAGTCTCAGTCAGTGGGGCCCGTATTTTTGAAATGGAGCCCATCAAGAAGCGCAACACCATCAATAGATTACTGAGCAACGACACAACGACAACGACAACAACGACGACGACGACGATGATCATACAATACTTATAAGTGAATAGCAGCAGCGCATAAACTGTAACTGACAAAATGAGTATAAGGAGAGAGATGGGAGACTATTCAATTCAAAATTATGAATTCGCGCTCTGAATATGGGTTTTTTTTCATTTAATGTTGTCAAAGAATAACAAAAAGCATTGTTTGGTGTCAATTAAAAGTAGAAATCAGCACATCGCCATCGTCATTGATGACTCGTTTATACTTACTTTGTTTAAATAAATGATTCTCTTTGATATTTCTTATATTTTTTATAGAGTATAAAATTGTACCACTTGCTTTTGGTTTTGGTTTTCGTTTGGTTTGGTTTGATTTGATTTGTTTTTTTTTTTTTTTTTTTTTGGAAAAGAGCAACAATAACAGAGCGCGCACAATCATTGAGTAGTAGCAGCAGCTCACTGAACAAACATAGAGCAACAGGTGGAAATCTTCTCACCAATGCCACAGTAGTTCTCTACTATTGCTGCTGATGATGAAGATGATTTTGCCGCATTTTCATTTAGCGATATCGCAAATAAATAAACAAAACTGTTTGTTATGAATACATATAGTAGATACAATTGTATCTAAAGAGTGTAGATACATTCTAATCACTCGGTAGCTTGATGCTCATAAACAATATTATGATGATGATTATGATGAGTTTGAGTACTAAGGTAATCTGAGTATTAGTGGTTGAATCGCCTTTCCCTACTTAGATGACACAAAGTTGATATGCAAATTAGCACAACCGCATTTTTATATGTAAATAAATAAATGAATAAATATGTAAATAAATAATCTATTTAGTTCACGTGAATTTGTATACCAAATTGTATACATAATTTGGAACTTGAAGTCTTTGGTAAATGTTGTTGTTTTTAGTAAATGTGAGAAGGAATAATAACATAAATAAATAAGTACATGGTTTTCATTATTCACTTTTTCCACAAATCATCATTATCATTATTTATGCTTTATCAATTTATGATGAAATATTGTTTTTGTGTTTTCACTCATTTTATAGTTAAAGTCAATTGAAAACTCCACACCTCGGAAGATCGGCGATCCTATTAAATGTACTATAATTTGGGGTTGTTGCACGCACACCTGTGTATTTTTTTATTTTATGTACAAATAAATAATATTTATTGTATTAGATTAGTTGCTAAAAAGCAATCAAATTTATGTGTATGAATCAATCGATGAATGTGTTAATTCAGTTATCATGCAAAAATTCAACTGAAGTTTTGTTTGTCACCCGTTGAGATTTTGTTAATGAGTTCAGCAAATTGACAATATTTCGATTTGACAAATTTTCTTTCTTTATTCAATTGCTAAATACAATAATTTAATATAATATATTATATACACACAGTTAATTCAATTGAATGTCCAACTATTCATGCAATTTTTATGCACCCTAGGAAATCTATTAAAATTGATACAAATAAATAACAATAAATATTTTTTGTTTATTCAATGATTAAATACAATTCTTTATAATTCGTAAGTTTAAATTGTTGAAGAAATCTGTAGAGATACATACATACATACATACAAACATATATGTATATTCATAAGATTTATATTTCTGATAAGATTAAATCTAGTTCGACCATCTAATTTTTGAAATTAGTAAATTTAATTAAAAATGTCTGATTTTAATCACACGAAATGACAAATCATAATAAATTCAATACACGTGGCAAACCTGTTTCATATATTAAATATAGTTTATTATTATATGAATTACATTATCATGACATGACATGACAACAAATTCATTATTTATTTATAAGCCACGATATATCTATAACTTTAATAATTATGATAATTAATATATGTTTCTTTCTTAAGTCAATATTTTTCTAATTATTAAATGTATATATAAACGTGGTAAGTTAGGGAAAAGATCATTTATACTAAAGATATGATAAATAAAATAATTAAATTAAATTTTTTTGCGTAGTAAAATAATCATTCGATAGAAATACAAGTTTTTTAAAAAGTAACAATGCTTTACTTAGTATTTATTATCAACATTATAAAAACGTAGTATTTTTTTACGACAATGGTAACCCTGGAATGTGAGTGATAAGAGATGCACATTTAATGTTTATTCACTCACTGCGAAAAACTGTAGTAATTATACATCCATACTTATTCTTCGTCATAGAAAGATCATTCAGCCAATATAATTGTGGCTTGCAAAGAGAATATTAACTTTCAACTACAGAAAATTAATAAATACTTTTAAATTTCTAATTTTATCGTTGCAAAAATATTTACAATACAACAATCACGATAACGATAACAGTTTGGCATTCTCAGTGAATCAAATATCGCTGAATGTTGGCAGCGCTGTACTCTCTGGCCAAGTCAATTAGTTATTCATTATTGTCATTAAAAAAAAAATTGTCGTCAAACCAACAATATAAATAATATAATTTGAAACGTTGAAAACATTAAAAGTCGAAATGTCTTATCAATTATATAGAAATACCACTTTGGGAAATACCTTGCAGGAAAGCTTGGATGAGTTGATTCAGGTATGTCGTTGCAACAACTTCAATCTATTCTGCAGTTCCGAAATAAGAAATTCCTTTACATTTCTTTCTCTTGCATATAGTACGGTCAAATTACACCGGCTCTCGCCTTTAAGGTCCTGTTGCAGTTTGACAAAAGCATTAACACTGCATTGAATCAACGTGTTAAGGCACGTGTTACTTTTAAGGCAAACAAATTAAATACATACAGATTCTGCGATAATGTTTGGGTAAGTTGGTACATTTAAATATCATGGGGTAGAAATAATAAACGTAAACCTTCATGGCATTACAGACTTTAATGCTTAATGATGTCGAGTTCCGTGAAGTTCATGAGTTTGCCAAAGTTGACAAGGTAAAGATTGTGGCCTGCGATGGCAAAAGTGGAGAATTCAACACTTAACATGAACACAAGACTACATTTAATACAAATCTTAGTACGTAGACCAGCAGTAAATTATCATCAAGAGAAAAGACAAAAAACATTTGCCAAAGTTAATATCGTGGCCTGCGATGGAAAAAAATCGAAGTTTAATAAAAACGAAATACCAAGACATGTACAAAGTTAACATTCTACAACATTTTTCAAACAAAATATGTATATCATACAATAAAATTATAAAAATATCAATACAATACAATATTCTAAAATATTCTTAATATATTCCCTGATCGTAAATTGGTAGTGTAGCAAATTCTCCCATATTTCTATAATTGGTGCAACATATTAAAGATAAAGAATTAATTATTTTTTTGTCATGGTTACGGGTCAAAACATAATAACAATCTATAGAAATAAACATTGAGCCGGAAATTCGCATTAAATTGGTGGGTAATTGTTGCATTTCATTGCTAGTGTTGAATAGTGATGAACATTATTGTACTACAGCGACCTCTAGTCTAATAAGAAGCAGAAGCGCTGTATGTATGGCGAACGAAGACTCAAGCTGGAAGTTGGAAGTACACAAACGACGATAAGCTGCAATGTCGGCAAACGCACCATTGCAGCTTCAAACTACACAAGCGACTTCAACGTTATTGACTTCAGTAAGTCTGCCATCAAATTTAACATAAATACTGCAAAGAAATTGCCATTTACAAACATTTTTTGTCATTCACCACGCGATCAAGCAGTTCTTTTGGTTTACAAACAGCTGCTTTCTGGTTCACAAACCATTCACCAATACTGTTTTCTGTTGAAGTAGTTCGACTTTTGACGCTCCATACGATTTTATACATTTCAACTTTTGTGTTTTGCCGCACGAACGCACCAAAAGTCGATTTGCAAGATAACGTCGTTTAATTAATTAATTTAATTTTACGCTGCACAGCACTATCATATGTTCATTGTTTACATATGTTATAATGTGCATATATAATTGCCTGAAAATTCTATGAAAAATAGAAAAATTGCTGTTTGGTTTTTAATTTATTATTTTATTCAATTTATTGTTATATATATTTTGCAGCTGATCAAAGCGCAAACAATTGACTTTATAACACTAATATTTACATTTTCAATGAATTTTTCAGCGTTTTATTACACTGATAATACTTATTTACTAAAAATTGAGAATGAGCAAATTTTTGAGAGCATAACAGCAAAAACCAATCAACAATCAACTTCGAACCTCTCAACATTGCGGTATTTGTTATTTGTGGGTGTGAAGTGTAATTTGTTATAAAATCTCAATTGTTCACATAAAAAATAAATGAAAAATAAAATATTCAAATAAGAATGATAAAGAAGCAAGAAAAATGAGAAACAAGACGACATCATTGATGCAATTTAGTTCTTATAAAATATAAAATAAAGAAATGTCTGCAAATGAATTGAATGAAAAGAGCTTTAGCAACACTGAATGTTGATTTTTCTGTCGTTGGTTGTATTGTATTGTTGTAATTGTTGTATTGTGAAGAACACTTGATTTTACGTGGGCGGTTTAATTTGTTTATTAAAAGTGTTAACTTTTTCTTAATTTTTATGAAAGAAACTGTGTGTAATCATAAAGATTAGTAAATAAATAAGTAAAAAGGTAATAAACCAAGTAAGAAAATGTAAATGAGAATTTACAATACAATAGAGCCAAAAACAAATGAGTGAGTCCCGTCATGTAAACGACGACATCATAAAACTGCATTTCAGTGGTGTTTATGCGAGAGTGTGTGTGTGCGTGTGTTTGTTTGTGTTCGATGTGTTATAATTTTTTTTTCTTTCGTTAGCACCATTTTATGTTGTTTGCTGTTGCGTTTAGTTGTGTTAAATAATTAAATTTAAATAAAATAAACACCATACCACCGCCACATACGAAAAAAAACATAGTGTGTTAACTACAAAACAACAACAACTTTAGATCAATACAAAATGATGATTGTGTTTTGAAAGCCCTTAAAGTGTGTGTTCAAGTGAAAAAAAAGAACAAAAAGGAAAGAAAGAAATCAGAAAAAAGGGAAAAACAATACAATACCCCATACACAGACTCAACAACAGTTCAGACCGACGACGACAACACCGACGGAGAACAACAAAAACAACCACACAAGAAGCAAGCAGAAAAACGCAATCAAGACGGCAAGGCATGATTAAGTCAAAGAGGCCAAGAATTTTACATCAAGGGAGTGGAGAAGAGAGAAATACAGAGAGCAACAAAAACAATATAAGAAGAAGCCCACCCAATGGCAAATAATAAGAAAAAAAAAGAAATAAAATAGAATATAATACAATAATAATAATAATATTGTAAAGATTTGTACTTGTTTATGTTTAGGATATAAATATTCTTCTTCTTGTTTTGTTTTGTCAATCGTCAATACATACTCCCTCTCTCAGTCTCACTCTCTCTCTCTCTCTCTCTCTCTTGACTCTTTCTACATAATTTTGTTGTATTTCTATTTAATTTGGTTACACGATGGATGTGGATGGGTAAATTGGTAATGGCGGCGGCGAGGTTTAAATGCATTAAATTGCTTGGTAACAACTCAACTGACTACTAAATGAATTCTGTGGACCACCAAAACCATTTTGATTGCGTTTTGAAGGCTTCATTGACTGACTTACTATCTACACTATTATACATATGTGTTGATAATTATCTAATTAATGGCTTTTTCATTAATTTAGTAATAGTTTAATGTGAGTGTGAGTGTGTGTGTGTCTGCTGCCAATTAATCTAACAAAAAAAGGCATTCAAAATTAATTTCCGTCGTATAAAAATATTTTCAAAACTGGATTATTATAAATCCGAAGAGATTGGAACTCAACAGGAAAACAATTCGGGAGTGACCAATAAAATGGTAAAACGGTAAGTTAAAAATATCAACACCATCATCTAAATATACAATTATGATTTAATGGTTCAATAAGTTCATATAAACTGAAGTGTTTCTCTGTCTGCGATTAGTACAAAGAAAGAAGTAAAGTTGTGTTGTGTTGTTTTTGTTCCTTGTTCTTTCTTCAAAAACCCAAAAAAAAAAAGAGGTTCAATAACCTAATTGTAAATTTTTGAGAGCAGCCAACAAAAAGAAAAGAAAGAAATTTCACAATTTCCTTCACCCATCATATACATAGTAAGTAAGTACAATCAATGATTGTAAGAAAGAAAGAAAGTCAAGCCAACACACACATTTGACGCTTCGATTTCATTGAACTTTAAACACGCGCAGCTGATTAGCAACTGGGCAATAAACATCAACAACATTTAAAATGCAGTCAAAACGCAAATAATTTTATTTATTAAACTCACGACGCATTTTTCCTTATTTTGTTTGTCTATATACGCCTCACTTTTGCTTGCCGTTTCTTTTATAGATTTATTTATTCGTTCTACTGCGTTGTTGTTCAGTTGTATTTCAGTTCAGTTGACTTGATGCTGTTTCTGTTCTAGTCAATCTCATAGGCTTCTTCATTCATTAAAAATTTTTGTATAATATTTTATTTAAAAGAAAAATAATAGAAAATTTGTCTCATTAAATTTTATGTAAAATGTAATATTGACTAAAGATGCATTCAACATTATTTTGCTTGCTGTTGCTACTCCTATTTTTAGAGTTATGACCCCACAACACAACATTCCCTTCTTAACTTAACTCTCTCAGTACACAGAAAGTACAAGTTTCCACCTCAAATGTTGTTGGTGTTGTTGTTGATGTTTTTCTTGTTTCCCATTTTTCTATTTTGTGTGTTTTTCATGTTATGTTCGCTTGATGATGATGATGCCTTTAAAGTTGGAAATAAATTTTGGATTTTTCTTAGTAAATGCTGACGCATGCGCATCTATGACATTTGTTGATGATGAGAGAAGAGCAAAAGATGTTTTTGATGATGATAATGATGACTATGTTGATGGTGACGGTGACGGTGATGGTGGTGTAGTGAAGAAAGGGGGGTTGATGGCCATGTTAAGTGCATTGTTGTTTCCTTTCTTCTTATTCTACTTGTTTTTCGTCATTCGTGTTTTTCGTCATTCGTTTTTATATTTTATTTTTACGCCGGCTTTTTATTTTTATATTCGTCGCCAGCCGTCAGGGCAAGGATTGGGGAACTTGGCCTGAACTGATTGCAGAGCAACATTTTCCTCACTCAGCATGAGATAAATACGTAGATGTTTCGTTCCAAAATATACTGCATTCATTTGCAGTTCTTTCTTTAGCTTTTCTTTTCAAGAGTTGTTTTGAATTTATTTTTAGATTTGTATTCTTATTTTCTCTAATACTTATTGTATGGTGAATGCGTTGGTACTTTTACTATGCTGAAATACTTATGTACATATGTATTTTGTAAATGAACTGACTTACTAACGTATTTAAATGCATTTGTATTTTAATCTTTTCTGTATGTATTTACTTATCAATACACATAGATACACATGTATATACAGATGTCTGTCTTTGTCTCAACAACAAGACAATACTATAATGAAAACAATTGATATAAAATTTTTCTTTAGAAAAAAGTCTGCGTATCTTTTATTTATTTGTTTTTATTAAATTTATCAAATTTCATCTTTAGATGCATATTCATATTTCATATTTTATTAGAAATGAGAAAGCATATTTTTCAGCTTAACTGAAATATCATAGTAGTAGAGGTGTGAATATTTCCGTTCAAGTATCAAATTTCTATATTTTTCAATCAACAAGTTTCAAGATACAAAGATACAATTACACTCTGTCCATGTTTATTTCTTCGTCTATGTTTATAAAAGAAAAACTCGTAACCTTAATCCACTTTCATAGAATTCACCACCAACCACCACCATCATCACCACCCACATGACTGTGCATTATATGTACGAGTATGTATCTAATGGCAAAAACATTTGGTATTTTATATACCTTTCACGCAGTGAATAAATAGTATTATAAATTTGTCATATAGTTTGTAACACACAGAAGGATACATCGGAGACCCCATGAAGTGTATATATTCTAGCTCTCTCTTCACCATACGCATACGCATTATATTTGTCGGAATCTGCCGAATCGATCCACTAGGGCGTGTACACACCCTACCCCCCACCCCCCATACAAACCCAGAACCAAATTCATGTTCTTATTAGAAAAACCTTTTTTGTTTTTTGTATTCTTAAATTGAAATTTGACATTATTAAGAGTCTGGCCCTCAGACCACTATGGGGAGTACCTCTCATAGGTATTTGACCCCTATTTACTAACTATGTAAATATCAAGACCCTCGTATTACTAGGAGGTACCTCCCATACAAAACATGAACTTAGAACATTAATCAAATAATATTAAAGGCGCGTGAAGAGTATTACAACTTCGACATAGACAAAGTTATTCTTCATTTTACTGGTTTTTGCTTTGTTTTGTGCATCTTAATTATTTATTATATTTGTCACTTGTTCTCTTTTTCTTTCATTGTTGATTAAGATTAACGAAGTCATAGATAGGATGATAAACAACATCATAGAAGAATACAAAAACCCAGAAAAATAAAAGTAAATTGCTGATAAGCATGAAAATAATAAGCGATAAAATTTTATTTACTTATTTATTTTTTTTCTTATTTTTTTTTCTTCTTATTATTGTTTGCAATGAAAAAAAAAAAAAAATAAATAAAAATTATATGAAATGTAAACTGATTCATGGATATAAGAAAAGGAGTCATATGTTTTTTGTATATAAAAATTCTAATTAAATGCATTTGTTGTAATGTATAACAATAAAGATACAATGATGACAGACATGAATATATATACATATATATATATATATATATATATAAACACGACACTGAGCAGCAGCGAGTCATTTAACTAGAAGATTGCAAAAAAAAAGAAAAGAAAAAAATCATGATTAAAAATGATTAAATCAAATCACAATAAATGCAGCTTCATCCGTTTTATAGTTGATGACTTTTGCCCAACACAACATTTACAATTGGATGACTGAATGATCTGATCTGATGTGAACTGATTAAGCACACATCATCGTCATCATCATCATCATACAGAGATATTGTCCAGATTCAACATAAGAGACAAAACTATCTTACTGACTGTCTGTCATTAGTCTATATAAATATTTATCAAACAAAACCAATTTCAAGATATTTCATCGAACACTACATTTTGTTATAATAAACAATAAGCAATATACAAATGGAGGGAGACATAATGAATGAAATATAGAAATATGTATTTCATACATTTTGTTGTTGTGGAAATTATTAACTGAGAATTGGTGTTGCTTATTATGGTTTTTTCTGCCCATGTGAACATCAAATTTAGCTTAATAAGCAATTCTTGTGTTCCAAATTTTTTGTCTGCACTCTTCACACGATAATTAAATCTTTGTTTGTTGGATTCCACTGCGATTTGGAATGACTACGCCAAAAACTCTCTTCATGAATATTCTTTCATAAACAAATATGTATAATTTTTGGATTATGTACGTGATGATTAGATTAAAGAAGGGCAAGGTCTAGTCGCTTCATTACTGTGGGCTCAACTAGGCTTATTGTTGTAACAAAATCAATGACAATGTTTGGAGATATACGTAAGTCTGAAATTTCTGTTGGTTCCTAGGTAATCGATGTTTCTGATCCAGTGGACAGTGGTATAGCAAATCTGTATAGTACTCAGCAGTTCTTCATTACATAATGTATTGTACTTTGATCTTTATTATGTAAGTCAGGGCTGTTCAACCTTTTTGGTTCTTTGGACCACATTGGAAGAATTGGCAATGAGTTGGGTCGCAGGTGTTAAGGAAAAAAATTGTTGGAGACAAAAAAAATGTTTCGCCATTTCTGTTTCTTTTCTGTTCTCACATATAGCACGTCCCGTCTGATCCACAATAAGCTGCATTCAGGCTTCACTTAGGCTGCGGGTTAGACAACTCGGAGGTGCTATCCACATATTAAGTCACTCGTTAGTGGGGGGCTTAGATCGTCACCGAAGTGTGACCGACAAATCAAAATCTAAAATTTTAAAAATCTTTGAATGAAAAATTATTACCAATTCTAGGCTGTGTATATAGAGCCCCAATAGAAAACCTAAGAGACAAACATTTAAAGATAAGATTAATTAAAGGAAGAAAATATGTTAAGTCACACAAGGGGGGGTCTCAGAAATGTGATCACAGAGTGGCGTGACGTATTATATGGATGACCCCTGATGTATGTAAGTGATTCATATTTAAATAATTTCCTGTTAAGATATTATGATATTGATATAAAAAAACAAACCATTAGTTACATTGTTACAACTTCTAACATTCTGACTACCATTAAACTTCAAAAGCCAATACTTCACATTTTAATAAATTGTTCCATTAATTTTAATAAATAGTACATCTAACAAAAAATGATCCCCATTTTATGCATTTGATTAGTACCCTTTATAATCATCATATACTTACGTATTTGTTTCTACTTTCAATATAAAAGAAAAATCTGTATTGATGCAACAACTATCATCATCATCATCATAGTCATCATCATCTCTTATTTACTATAGTATTGTAGTTAATTCAATTAGGTTACTTCGATATGGTATACAATTATTATTATTATTATTGTTGTTGTTATTGTTGTAAGCATTTATTTACATTGTTGTGGCTGTTGTTGTTGTTGTTATTATCTTTTATTACTAGTGAGATGTTGACCCAAATTTTATGTATATTTTCAATGTGAACAACCACAACTATTGTGTTTCAAGTTAAAAACCATTATCATCATAGGCGCCGGTAGAATTATTTATAGAAAGGGCTCAGAATATAAGTATACATATCTTTATGTCATATCTAGATGATTTCTTTACTGAGAAATCGGTGGAAGAACTTGTCGCTATGCCACTAACATTAACAGCTGCACCTAGAAAATATATAGTTGAGAAAAATTAATAAAATGTCATTTTAATCTTTAATGATGTTTTGTGTAGATTTTTGTTGTCGACTATATCAAAGAACAGAATGATGTGGCCTTAAATGAGTTCCTAGTTGAATATGAGTGGAAATCAAGATTAGCCTACGGCAACATGTTGTAGTTCTTAGGTCAATGGTGGATCTTGCGAGGCTAAAATACTTCTGTAATATTCAGTAATCAGCGTTCATAAGAAAAAGTTAAGACTAGTGATGAACCATGATCTCATTAAGAAGGTGTTAAACAAATTGTGGTCAGTAACCTAAACGCTTTAAGTTATAATTTATGAAGTAACGTTATATAGTAAGTATAATAAGTACTAAAGTACCGCACCTCTTCTTGTGGCGCTCATGATCTTCATATGTAGTATATTCTATATACCCAAAACTTCAAGAAAAAAAAAGAGATTGTGTAAAAAATTAATTTAAACCATTTATGTAGTTCATTTTGTTTAGTTGAAAGTTGTTCCGACAAATATGAAACTGCGGACATAATAGTAATTTGCATTTCAAAGTCATTGAAAATAAAAAAAAAAAAACTATGGTAAATGGTAACAAATGTATAACAATCTCTCAACCAGCAGCACACTTCTTTCTATATATATTTTTTTTTTTTATTATTTTTATTAAAGTAATGTTGTGCTGTTGTGCTTTAGAAAAGGGGGGCCAAGTGTCATGAACAATGTGCGGCGCATGTGCAACCGATTAAATCATCGGTTAATCAATGCGCTCAAATAAGTCGAACCAACGAAGAAGAAGCTGCGCAATAAAAAAGCTTAAAAGATATAAACAGAAAACAAAAAATATGCAACAACAGCGTCATCATTACGACGACGAGTATAGTATTATTATTATTATTATTATAGTTGGTTGAAACAACTGGATTTATTAGCAACTTAAAACGATGAGGCAATGTGGTGGTGGTGGCCGACTGACTAAAGATACAACAATGACAATGCTGTGCTGTGCTGTGCTGTGTTGTGTTGTGTCGTGATATGATGTGATGTGATGTGGTGTGGTGCATTAGATAGCAATATTGTTTTGTTGTTAGTTGGCTGAATGTCGGTCTGTCTGTCTGACTGACTAACTGACTGGCGGCTGCTTAATAGTAATACATACATAAACATACTAAGTATTTGCTCATATGTAGCCATACATAGTTGGCTTTTATGTCTCTTACTTGGCTTGGCTTGGCTTGCTTTGCTGTTGCTTTGTGTGAAAGTGATACAAATGCCAAATGAACGAACGAACGAACGAACCAGGGAATGTGAAATGAGTAAGTTAGCAACAAGCGGCAGCAGCAGCAACAGCAAGCGTGTTAACTGATGGAATGAATGAAGTAAGTAGTCTAGTCTAGTCGCGTCAGTCAAGTAAATGTTAATGTTGATGTTGTTAATGTGTTCAATGAGAAAGGTGCTACCACACCACACACAAATGTAAGTGAAATGAAATGAAAGAAAACTTACAAGGTTTTTATTTGTTGACTTGAGTTGACTGACGCAAACGGAAAAAGTCACAGAAACTGAATCTTTTTGCCTTGAGACATTCATTTTGTTGGATGTTTTTGCTGTTGCCGTTGTTGTTGTTGTTGTTGTTGATGGGTTCAGTGCCTGATTGAAGGCATTTCTGTGACCAGAGCTTTGTGTTTTGTTATGTGGTGTTGTGTTGTGTTTGCACACTCGACAACTCAACGAGTTGTTGACTTGTTATTGTGATTTGCTAGTGTCGCAGTGACACTGGTAAATTGCTGGCTCTCTCAACCGATCCGAGGCGTGTAATTGCAAAATGACTTAAGTGAATTATGATTAGATTGTTGTTGTTGTAGTTGTAGTTGTAGTTGTCAATTCGATGCATATTAAAGATATTGTCGATTTGATACGAGATACAAGATTCAATATATTGTGATTTGTAATTTATTATACTCGTACTTATTTATACGTACAATACTATAAATGCATCAAATCACATCAAATTGATTGTGTGATCATTTTAAGTGTGCCTTCTTTCCTTCTCCTTATAAATCATATAGCCAGGTGTTCGTTCCATTGGATTGTGAATCGTTTTCTTATTAAATTCATTCCATTGTATTTAGAAATCATTTCATTCATTTTCATTAAAAAATCAAATTCAAAAATTAATTACCCTCAGCACGTATCCATTCATTAATTAAGAGTGTTCCAAATATGATTTTCTATATTTCCAAATTACTTTTTTATAGTCTTAACCATCTTAGTTTATGTGTGTGTGTGCGTGTGTGTGTTGTCTTAGAACTAGAAATGTCTGTTAACCTAATCGATCTAAAGCCTTTTTGAGACAAACAGTGGTTGATAGACACATAAATATAAATCAGTCAATAGCTTTTGGATCAAAACCTTACAAGATAATAATAAAATTCTACAAATTCCTCAAAATATTCATGCCTCTGTCTGAGTTGCTCTCTGTTGATCTATCATTTCTCTGTCATCTTTCTGGATGTTCAGCAAGAGTTCGATCGCTTCTGGCATGAAGGGTTGCTCTTCAAGCTAAAGGCCCTCCAGGGTCTCCTACTTAGGTCATACTTGCTTGGAAGCAATTTTGTGCTTTAAGCCATCTGTTTCAATCTCTTGCCATACTGTCACATCAATTTTTGTAGCCTATTAACGTACCCGACACTGCTTTGCACGGGTTGTTTCCTTTCTTAGCTTTCTTACTACACTTTGAAAATCAACAAGGAAAATAAGTGATATTTTAGTTATTTTTTGTAGTATACTTTCTCGGGAACGGGGACACATATCGGAACCAAAACTATTCTATGTTCAAGCCAGGAACCACCCTTACACATTCACAAAATTTCAATGCAATCAGATAAACTGTATGGCAGCGCATAACATACGAACAATTTAAAACTATAATTTTTATATATAAGAAAATAACTTGAAGGTTTATTATTGTCTATTTAATGAAAATCAAAAAGACATCTGAATCGAATTTCATACTAAATTGATTTTGCAAAATTGAAATCACTGTATCACTTGAGATCTCCTTTCGATGTCCGTGAAGATTATCAATCATTTCTGATTTCTGGATGATCTACAATAATTATTTCTAACCATTCATACAGCTACACTTACATACAAATATGAAGTGTACTATATTGTCACTCAACCCCTTCTTGTTTATTCTTTCAATATTTTTCCATGTAATTACAAATATATTTTTACCTTCTCTTTTGTTAATAGTAGTAGTTTTGAATTTTTTCTTGTTCATTCCATTCTATTTCAGTTGTTTTTTTTTTTCTTTTTTCTAATTTCATACCTTTACCATTTGTTTTAGTTTCGGTTATAAAAAAATAAATATAAATTCATATAACAACTACTGGTTGTTATCATTCTGTTGTTGTTACTAACTAAAGTATTAAAGTATTTACACAAAAAATAACACAACGCTTAGAGTAGCTTAAACAAAACAACACAGAAATACTAAAAAAAAAAAAAAATAAAAAAAAAGGTACAAAAAACGAACGGGAAAAAGAAGCATGCGAAAATGACAAAACAACCGACCGACAAATAATTAAACAACTAGAAACCTTCAAAAACTCACAGACTCATGTATTCATACTTAAGTATGAAGAATATGTAGATAGATACGACGAAGAGGTTGAGATATTCTTTGTTTTTCTATTGTAGTTTCTTTTTCTAAAACATTTGTTAAATGTAAAGGCGGAGGGAGGAGGAGGACGAGGAAGAAGAAGCTGCTTATTCTCTTTGGTATTTCAATGAATTTAAATGAATTTAGTTTTAGTCCCACGAATTTCTTTCTTTAACAACAAAATCTTTTCTTCTCTCACATCACAAAATATTTTTAGTACAAGTAAATGTACTAAGTACATCAATGTTAGTTGGTGGTTGCTTGGTTGTTTGGTGATTTCTATTTTAGTAAACTGAAAAAGTTGTTGTGCCATTGAAAAAATTTACATACACTTACAACTCATTCACTTACTTACTTACTTACTGACTGACTAACTGTACGAGTATAGTACATAGAAATGAGAACTAAGTAGTATCGAAGGTATGAGTGAGTACGAAGTTTTATGAATAAACACATAATTTAAAAACTTAAATGAATGTTGAAAAAGGCATGCGTCCTCGAAATGCCAAGCTGAATGAATTTAGAACTGCATGCACCACTTAAATAAATGCAAAGTTTCATACCCAACTCCCATTCCATCTTTTCTTTCTTCCCTTCCCTTCCCTTCCCTTCCTACTTCCCTACATTGCACTTTCATTCCATGTGATATACTAGTCTACTAGTCTCTAAGTGCAATTTGATTGTGTTTTTGTGTGTAAAAAAAAAACAAAAATCGATTGCACTAGATTTCTTTTTTTTATTGTATTTGTTTCATTTTTTTTTTGTTTTTTTTTTGAGGTAACAAACCATAACGACGAAAGTAGTCGACAAGAGGCAAATGAATTTAAAAACACTGACTGCTATTTTTTTTTTTTTTTATATATTATGGTGATCTAATAAAATACATTTCCAAGACTCAACTAGAAATTGATTTCCTTATAAACAACAATCACAAAGCACTACTTACTACTGGGTTAGGTCGTTGAAAAATTAGTTTAGTTTGCCCTTTCGTTTTATCCTTTTATCCAACCGATTATTTGGTGGTCTAAACTTGGTTCTTTGGCGCGTGTCCCTATTTCGAAATATATAAACATTTGTGTATTCAGATATCGTATGTATGTGTATGTTTATCCTTATGTTTGTGTTAGTTTCTATAACTTTGCGTGTACTTCATTTAGTTTAAAAATCGATCAATATATTTACATTTTGCTGCAACCAGCAACCAGCACCCAGCAACCAACTGCTCTACTGGTTTTAATGAAACTATAATCCAAACAAACAATATACTACAATATTTTAAATCAGAGTATCATCATCATCGTCATCGTCATCATCATCATCATCATCATCATCATCATCATCATCATCATTTAAAAATGTCACAGCACAAACAGAAAGATTTGCTGCTTGGTAAGAAAAGGGAGTATGGATGACGGAGTTCATTTTATATTGATTTATGTTTTCCACATTATGATGACAATTACTATATTAGTTTTAGTGATGATAATTATACGATTATTATATAGTCATTGATCTCATACAACTAATGACACTTAAAAGGTTGTCAAATTAAAATTGCCCATTATCGATTTATTTTTGTAATCACTTTTACTTTCTTGTCTAATAAATGAATATTTGATAAGAATATAATTGATTGAAGTAAAAATAATAATAATAATGTTATTCCTTTCCTTGTGTTGCAGCACCGATGGCACAGAGTCGCCAATACTTGCTGAGGATGGTGATGCCCATGACAAACCTCGGCTACGTTATGGTGAATTAGTAATATTAGGGTAAGTACATAAATACATTTTTATTGTAAAAGTATAAATAAATAAATAATTTTTATCAAATAAAAAATAAATTTTTTTAATTAGAAATTTTTATAAACAAAGCTTACTAGATTCTATTATAATAGTAGATTTTTATTAACCATAATTTAATTAATTAAGTATTTCTTTTAATACGATTTTTGTGGTTTACTTACTTTATTTTAGATACAATGGTTACTTACCACAGGGTGATCGAGGTCGGCGTCGTTCAAAATTCGTGCTACACAAGCGTACCGAATCAAATGGTGTTAAACGCTCTAAGCATTACATTGTCCAATCACCACAGACATCGAAAGCCATACTAGATGCAAATCAGCATTCTATATCGTATACCCTATCACGGAATCAAGCTGTCATTGTTGAATATAAAGAGGATTCCGAAACAGATATGTTTCAGGTTTGTACTATATTGACTGCTATATGCATGTTTTATTACATCAGACAAACTAAAAAAAAAAAAAAAAAAAAAAAATCAAAGCTAATATTTATTATTGATTAGTTCAAAATTAAATATGTGTAAGTGCTGTACATACTACTACTATATGGAGATGGAAGGGTCGGGTTGGGTCCGTTAACCCTATTAGTTAGTTCGTCTACTAAAAATTCATCTGTCGGTTTGTCGGTCGTTTGTCTGACTATCTATTTATCTGTCTGTCTGTCTGCTTGTCTTTCTATCACTGTCACTATTTTTGTGTTGTGTTTTATCTTTCATCAGTTCAGTTCAGTTCAGTTCAGTTTGTTTGTTCTCGTTGTCAAGCGGCACAGGCGACCTTTAATAATAATGAGGTTTCCGCTGCTATGTATTTATGTATGTATTATAATAAACCTTCTCTGTTCTGTTGTGGCATTTTTGTCTACTACCTCCCTTCCTCCCCGATTTTCACATTATATTACACTTTATGTGTTTTATGTTCCACCCAATCACATGCAATAAAAGTTGTTTTTTTTTTTTGTGTTGTCCCATTTTCGTTTTGGTTTAGGTTGGTCGTTCTTCAGAGTCACCTATTGATTTTGTTGTTATGGATACGCTGCCTGGTGATAAGAAAGACGCTAAAGTAATGCAAAGTACAATTTCACGCTTCGCATGCCGTATACTGGTCAACAGATGTGAATCGGCAAAAGCGAGAATCTTCGCTGCAGGCTTTGATTCGAGCAGGAATATATTCCTTGGCGTAAGTATTCAAATCATGAAAAAATATGTTCAATTTATATGTACGCATGTATATCTAATTATTGTGTTGTATTGTGTTGTGTTTATAGGAAAAAGCTACAAAATGGCAGGATAATGTTGAAATAGATGGTCTTACCACAAATGGTGTGCTCATTATGCATCCAAAAGGTCAGTTTTGTGGTGGCAGTGCTAAGTGTGGCCTTTGGCGTGAATGCTCTGTTGGCGGTGATGTTTTTAGTTTACGTGAATCGCGTTCAGCACAACAAAAGGGACAACCTGTATGTATTATGTATATATATATATATATATATATATATGTGTGTGTGTGTGTGTGAGCTGGTTTAATTACATATTTGTTTTTATATTTGATATGATTAGATTTATGATGAATCGAATGTGTTGCAAGATGGCACACTCATTGATCTCTGCGGCGCTACATTATTATGGCGTTCCGCTGAGGGTTTGAAACATTCGCCGGTAATTAGAATCTCATTTTATATTTTCAAACAAACATTCAATCATTCATTGCAATCATTTAATGTTGAATGTAAATCGTAATTCCCACACACAGACCAAACATGATTTGGAAAAGCTAATTGATGCAATTAATGCTGGACGTCCACAGTGCCCTGTTGGTTTGAATACACTTGTCATACCACGTAAAGTGAATATTGGTGATCAAGTCAATCAGCCTTATGTATATTTAAATTGTGGCCATGTACAAGGTATAAATGACTAATCCTCATGTGAATAATGTGTAATCTTTTCATATAATAATATATTTTGTTTTGAAGGTCATCATGACTGGGGACAGGATGAGAATACTGGCGCTCGGCGTTGTCCAATGTGTCTGGAGGTTGGTCCAGCTGTGACGCTTTGCATGGGTCTTGAGCCAGCCTTTTATGTTGATGTAGGCGCACCAACATTTGCATTTAATCCATGTGGTCATATGGCGACAGAAAAAACCGTCAAGTAAATGAATGAATAAATAGATACAATAATAGAAGAAGTTGAAGATAACTGAATTTGCTTTATTT
This sequence comes from Amiota mariae, assembly GCA_035041805.1. Taxonomy (NCBI): domain Eukaryota; kingdom Metazoa; phylum Arthropoda; class Insecta; order Diptera; family Drosophilidae; genus Amiota; species Amiota mariae. The sequence continues at coordinate 1,650,627 of JAWNKV010000361.1, read as the reverse complement.
TTAGGTACTGGGCAAATGTTGAAATACCACATGGTACAAATGGCTTTCAGGCTGTTTGTCCGTTCTGCGCAACGCCGTTGGACGGCGCGACTGGTTATATCAAATTGATTTTCCAGGATAATCTTGATTAGATATATAAATGGCATGATTATCAGCAATCCCAAATGATGGATATGCTGTGCAACATATACAAACAAAATACATAAAAAAAAAAAATAGATGGATTGAGTGATTTTTTTTTCGTACATAATTATTCATTTACTGAAGAAAGTGAAAGTGAAAGTGAAAAATTATAAACCAACCAATTTATCATTTTCTTTAATAATTATTATGCTATTATTATTATGAAATTATAAAAAAAAGAGAAGAGAATCATTTACATATTATAAGGTATATAAATTAAATTATTTTAGTTCTATTACATATATTTATATATAAACACACATATATACATACATACATACATACATATACATATATCCAAACAAGGATGTCGATAAGACCAACCAACCAACAAACCAAGCAACACCACCACCACCTCCACCACCACCACATTATCAACAACACAAAAAAAAAACATAAATCAAAACAAAATACACATGTTTAAGTATTAGTATTCCACACACACACACGCAACTAAATTTGCTATTCAAAAAATTCATACAATCATCATACTCTACTCATACTCACCTTGTACTGTAGTACATTGTACTGTAGTGTGCTCTGCTAGTATATATAGCTGAACATCTCAACATACAAACAAACAAAAGCAAGAAAAGAAAAGAAAAGAAAAGATAACAATAATTGTGTATAATTGTAAAAAATATTTTCACATTGTAATTCATAAAATTAAAAAAAAAAAAAAAAATTAATTATACATATATAAAAATAATAATAATAATAATATGAAAATAATGATAAATTTGATGATTAAATGAAAAGAATGGAAATATTTGTCATATAAAATCTAGAGCTTATTGAATTCATCAAATAAAGAATGAAAGAACGAAAGAAATGAAAAGAACCGAACCGAACCGAACCGAATAGATAGGATAGAGAAAAAAAAAATTATTGGATTAATTTTTGATTATTTTGCATTTAAATTGAAGAAAATTGTACAGTAAAAAACAACGACGATCTTTTCCAAAGTAATCCATTATATTTATATTTATTTTTGTATCCTTTTTTGGATGTGCTAATAAAAAATTTTAATAGAATTACATACATACATACGTACATATATGCGAAAATGCATTTTTAGAAATATTTAAATATATAAAATATGAATATGGGGTTGAATGAAGAAGAAAAAGGTAGAAGCATTGAACATGCACACAACTGTAGTCTATTCTCATAAACAAAAACCATATCTTCTATATCTATTCTATACATATTTATTATATCGTAGACTGAATGTGTTTGTGCGGGCATCACGTAAAAGTCACACATTGAATTCAAAATCGAATTACGGAAAGATAACAATCTTTATTGTGTGAGCGTTTATTTTATCAAAATAGTCCAACAGAATCGTTCGAAATTATTGAATCAAATTTTGCATATAAAGCTTAGAGACATATTTTAAAATCAAATGTCCGTGCAAAACCATTTTTTATGAAATTTTTGCCGGAGAGTAGCAAAGCGCGCCGAGACAGCTAATTTTAGAATAAATTTATAGTCTAATGGAGCACTGATCTCCAGGTATGTACTGAATTCAGTAATGATGATAATTAATCGATTGATTGATATTTAAGAAAGATTCATCATTATTCAGCAATCATTTTATGCTGCCATTATTGCATGCTAAACCCCCTTTTTCAAACAGAAAATTTTGCATTTTTCTTAAACAATTCATTCAAAGGGATAAAACTTATTAAACAAACAAAGAAAGAAAGATTTGAAAATTCAAATGAATATCTTGTTAGATTGTGTTGTGTTGTATTGTCATGTTATCATATATCATTTCTTCCCTTTATGCCTTAATTATTATTATTATTATAATAAGTGAAGTGACATCCACAACATCAGCTTTTATTTTAGTGTTCAAAGCAAAATGGACTTTTGTTTCCAAAAAAAAAAGAAAAGAAAAGAATGGAATATTTACAATACTTTTTAGCCATATGCATCTTATATTATATATATCTTAATTGTAATTGTAATTGTAATTGGTCTGAGATTGATGATAATAAATAAATAAATTTGGTTAGATTGGAATGGATTTTGATTTGGATTGAATTGAATTGAATTGATGATTTGAAGAGTAAACAAATTAAGCTGAAAGAAACTTAATGATAAATATTACATAAATGAATAATGAATAAATATAATAATGAAAAATGATAATAGAGATCCTTACATATTAAATAATGTTTAGCATATAGTGACACAGTGTAAAATTTATTAATTATGATGAATAAAGATCAAATGAACTGAATAATAAATAAATCAAATGAAAACGACTTTAAATGCTGCTGCAATTGCTTATTGTTTCGATGAAAACAAATTTTAATTTATTATTATTATTAAATTTTTATAAACTTTTACTTATTTTACAGATATTTATTTAGAAGAATTTTTTTTTTTTTTTTTAATTTTTTTATTAGAAATATGTTCATTATTTTATTGTCAAATTTGTTTTTTTTTTCATATTTTATTTGTAGTTTTTTTTAGTTAAATTATTTATGTATAATTAGCATCAAAAGTTTTTATTCTTTAAAATGTTCAAGCAAATTTTTATTTATTTATTATTAATTATTAATATGAATTAACAAATGCAATTTTTATTTTTATTGTCTTCTGAACATCATCATCATCAATTATTGTTTCCATATAATTTAATTTCCATTATATGAATAATGAATGTATTTCATTTTATTTTAGGCCTTTGAATTTTTACTTACGTCCTGTACCCACATCATCATATTTTTGTTAAAATGATTAATCAGCCAATTAACATGGATAGGAGTAGTTAGAACTTTAAAATGTAAACTATTCATAACTATCACATTTTGTATAGATATTAATTTTCATACATATGTCTTTGATTCTAGACAATCTTCTTTTAACTCATCAGCAGCTATAAGTTCCACTACTCCTGAGAGACATAACAACATCTAAGTAATTACATAAAGAAATATTCAAATTATGAATATGATTTCTTTCATAACGGACATTTTCTTTCCATTAAATTGCTTAATCCAGTGATGGTGAACCATTGCCATTTGATGATGACACTCGAGAGTACCATATAATGTTATATTTACTCTAAGTTTTGAATAATAAAAGTTTAATTGCCATGTGAACATGGAGATTTCATGAAATAATAAAGAATATTTGGATATATCTTTAAAATGTATAAAAATACAAAGTGCATTGATTCTATTTATCAAAACAGTGGGGAGTTTGATGATCTTAATTTTCTCCACAGCATAACTTTATTCACCTCATCCTTTCTCAATTCAACATGCAGCTTTGTTTGTTATTGACACTTGTCATTCTCTTATCTCTTTTATATCGTTCAGTTGACACGCGCGATCGCGTCGTAATTAATCTTATTAACAATTTCTTTTGTATAATAATTTTATGTTGTGAGTTTGTTTACATTAAAATATTAATGTTTTATTTTGATATATGGAAACGTAAGAGTGTTTTAAAATAATCTTTAAGTTCAAATACTTGTTAGTTTTTCTACAATTTGTTTTGTTGAGTGTCGCCATTTTTTTTTCTGAGCGTGGAAAATTAGGATAAAAAAAAAGTGATTGATTAGAAATGAAGTGAGACTTTTAAGTTATTTTTGCTGCAAGGCGATGGTGATTCGACCCGAAGCCCATTAGAAACTTAGTAATTGTAAGTATTGACAAATTATCTTATTAATTACAAAGCATGCAACATGTTAACATATACATACATACTATTGTATGAATGTATTTTTTAAACTTGACATACGTTTTCACCAATGTATGTGTGGTGAAATAACTGAAGTTTAAAGGGGAAGCAATCTTAACACTTCCCACTCCGTTGTTGCCATGGTGGCCGCATTGAACAATTTGTTTGTTGCTTTCTTTTTTCCATTTCCAATAAGTTCTCACAGAGATTAGTAAAACAAAATTATTAAAAGATTACGCAATTTTGTGGTGAAGCTTGAAGAAGAATACAATCTTAAAGTTATCATTAGAATTTATTCCCAAAAGGAGAGACATTTTACGTCTTTTATTGATTGATAATCCTAAGAAAAATAAATAGATTTTGACTGAAACAATTTTTATTTTGATTGTTGCACCACACAATTTTGTAAAGATGTCAATTTCAATCAACTCGGGTTCACCATCTCTTACTTTTAGTCATTTTCCCATGCTTGATCAAAAAGGGATTACAGGACATTTGATAGTCGGGCCTACCCGACTATAAAGCTCCTAATTGCTTTCTGTTTATTTCATTTTATGTAATATATTTGTGTTGTTTTCTTACAAAATACTTATTTATTTATTTAATTAATGTGAGTTCTTTAAGTTTTGATGTAAATTTTTATTGAAAACTTTAAAAGTTTCTTGTGTTTATTAGAGGACACCAAGTGTTAATGTAAATATTTATTAGATTGGATATTACCGGAAAATTATTGTCCATTGGTTATGTAAAATATTTCGAATTCAAATATATATATTGGAAAATATTAAATTTTTTCTTCTTCAAAACCATTTACCGAAACAACTCTTTATAAGGTCTGCAGGATTGATTAGATTTTTCAATTAATTTCTGGAATTTTATAAGTAAAAGGAATTTGAACTCTTTTTGTAACAAAGACGTTGGGATCTGTCAATCACTTCGCTATGAGGGAGTTCGTTATAGAGGAGTCCGACAGAATGAATGAGCGGATTTCAGTTCTATGCCATTAGTATAATTTTCACGGATTGATTTGTATGGCCTAGTGGTGGATCAAATAAGAAATTTACTAATTAATAATACTAATTCGGCACTTAGTATGTCGTCCTTCTCCCTCCTCGGCACAGTGCCTATGTTTTTGGGTAGACCCAAAAAAAAAAAAGATGACAATGATACAAAGTTTTATCTCAGTATTTCGATACATTTGTAACTCGAATGTACATGAGTTCTTTGGATGTAATCGCGGCTTCTTGACTTCTTTTGACAATTTTAAATTATGTAAGTATGCAATGAAATCTGAAGAATTGCAAGAAGTTTGTTGTATGTATCTATAGTAGTATATGTATATTCGAATTCGAGTTAGAGACATCACCACGTCTACTTATGTGAGTATTTTGTTAGATTATTGTGATTAATGTTTCAATATTCTGACTGATTATTTTAAATTCATTTGTTATTTGTTCTGACTTACATATTTTATTTAAATGTTTAATTAGCTGAGAAAAATGTTGCTATCTAATTATATATTTTGATAAAAGATGATTTTACTTTTTATAAGTATGAATTTAATAATAGACAATCATCATCACCATCACCAAAGTATATAAAATATTATTTAATTACAATACATATTTATGTATATTATATGTTATAATTATGTCTATATAAGTATTTGTATATTAAGTATTATTATTTTTATTATGAATTTTGTCTGAATTTTGTGCGCTTTTCATTGTAAATTTATAAATTCCTTTAGATGCTAGATTCAATGGTAGATCTTTAATCGGTAGTATGTAGTTTAGTACTTCTATTAACTACAAATCATATAATATATATAATATAATATGAAATCTAACACAGTTTTTTCTCTTAATAAACATTTATTTAAATAAATGATTACTTTTATTGTCATCTATATAAATTTGTTGAATTTGTTTTAATGATATCTTCCTTTTCTAGCATCTTACAACATTTGATATTTATGTATGTAGAAAAAAAAATTAATAAAATGATTTATTATTCATTTGAAGTGAAAGTTTTATTATTTAAGTAAGAGCGCAAGATATTTTTTTTTTTTTTTTTTTTTTTTACAAATACAAAAAACATTCAGAACCTAAACCGCATATGAAATATATAAGAAAATAGGTATTATTATATATAGTACGAGTATGTGTATATTCTATTACTTAGAATATACCCATGGTATTATTACATGTATCATAATATAATAAATTTTATGTAAAAAATAGTTACTTATTAGTTAGCTTAAGTCTATTATTGTTGTTGTTGAGTTGTGAGTTATTGTAGATGTGAAATGTAATATACTCGTAATATATAATTCATTCACTTACTTTGTACAGACGTTATGAACATTATTTTAATCATGTCTTCATTTTTTTTTTTTGTATTATTATTACATATTAGTAATTATTGTCATTTTTGTGATCATTAAATTTTTTTGTGTTTCATTCACAATAACTTATTATTATAGTATTTAAAACAATAAGAATTGAGCATCGAAAAAAAAGAAAAACAGATTATTATCATAAGTAGTTACACCAATAGTAGATTAGAACTTATAAAATTAATGTATATTTGTGTATATCTTTCATGAAGATAGATATGTAGGAGGTGTATTGTAAAGAGGTTCTTAGTTTTTATAATGAAAGATAATAAAATTAATAAGGATCAAGACCACCACTTCTCCAAAACTTCCGTTTCTCATCGAATAATGGATTTTAATTTCTTTCTACTGGAATATAATTTTGTTCATAAGGATCCAGATCACCTTATATCTCTTACGAATTCAGAATTACATAGTATGTATTGGTTCTTAGTTTTCGATTTTATTATGGAAACTAGAAGGACTCTCCGGATAAATAGATAATGTACCTTAAATAGGTAAAAGATCATCGGAATCAATTTATGCAAATTACACTTGTTTACATGAACGCGCGCTTTGCAAAATTTCATCAAAATCAGAATTTCACGGGAATGATAGAATGAAATTTAATGCATTTTATTGTGACTAACAATTCAGAAATAAATGTTTGACAAAGACTAATTGATTCATTTTAAAGCATTCTATAATCAAAATTTGATCCAACAAATTCTACCGATTCTGTTGGTCGATTTTGATGAAATAAACGCTATATGTTACTCACAATAAAGTTTCTTATCTTTTATCAGTTATTCGATTTTGAATTCAATGAGCGACTTTTACGTGATACGCGTACAAACACTGTCAGTCTACGATTTTATTATATGTATAGATAAAATTGAAGAGAAGAAACAATCTAGTAATGTTGAAAAGTTGAAAACTGTTTTAATTTCATTAATAAATTGTTATAGAAGTCTACATAGATTATACAAAATATAAAAATCATATTGATGATGATCTGTTACAGTTTCTTCATCTAACTAAGATTTTAGATTGGTCTTGATTACTTTGTTTTTAAGTAAAATATTTTCACACAAGAATTAAAACCAGACCAGAAGACTCTCACGAATCAAATTTATACTCACTGCTGTTCTATGAATCATAGTAAATCATTAGAAGGATAACTTATATTTTGGGTATGGGTAACATCAAGATATTTAGCGTTTAATTTAAGTCAAGTCAAATTTTAAAAATTTAATAACTTAATTATTATAGAAGTCTTTTGAGATTATACAATTGAAACAAATACTAAGTTTATGCGACAGCAAAATCAGAATTCATTGAGTTCGGATTGACTCTGACAATTTTTTTTCTTTGTGTTTATACTTGCAAAGTCTTTGCGTGACTAATGAAACCGAATTTATGATAATTTATAGTGGAGAGTTGCCATATGCATAAAATATAATGTGATAAATAAGTTATTTTTAAAAATCACATTGCATTAAATAACATATAAATAAATAAATGTTGTTTTAGCATATCATCATCATCTTTACGTTTTACAATGATTTTTCAGTATATAATTTACAAAATTATTAGGAAAATTTGAATTTCCACACGTTAAGCGTTTACACTTAATTTCAATGAGCATTACAAAAATAACGTCGGATTATCGGGCGAGCTTATTTAATTCGCTTCATGTGTTCAATGCGCATTGAAAAAACGATTATACAAGCGGTTTGAATCAATCCGAACTCAGTGAATTCCGATTAAGCTATCGTATAAACGTGTAGTGAAAGAGACTTGAATTGTCTTCTGCGTTTATAAAATATCTTCAAAAGAGAATCAATCTAAATCATTTGGAGGGTGGTTTGTGGTTTTTATAAGAGTAACATGGAGATATAATTTGAGTTTAATAAATAAAAGCAAATTTCACAATTCATCAATTTAATTGTTATAGAAGTTTATATAGACTTAACACTTACAACAAGGAAAAGTGAATAGAATGATTTTGATGTCTTTAGCTTTTATAAAATATCTTCAGTCTAAAGAATCAAAATCAAACAAAGTAATTTATTGAAACGGTGGCTTAAATTTTGTGAGTTTTATATGTTGCTTTTGGTGTTTAATAAGTTAAATTTCAACATTTATCGAATTTAATTATTTTTAGTATTCTATTTAACAAGATTATCAAATAATATTACATTACATAAAGATCCTTTAACTAGGATTTGATACATACTATAATATTCTGTGTGATCGTGAAAGGCTTGTAAATCTTTGATAAAACCAAAGTTAACATTATTATTATTAATATTTTCTTTTTTTTACTTTTTCTTAATTTTGTGTTTTTTTATTTAATTAAATTTTGTGTCAATTAAAGGCTTATTTTACTATTTTTGCCCCATCCATGCATTATTATTTCAATAACAATTTAATAAGTATTTCAATCAAGAGCACCCATTATGAGAATAACGCTTTTTGTTTTGCTTTTTTTGATTTATTCAAAAACATATAGAGATTTTTTTTCTTTAAAAATTAATAATAAAAAGTTTTTATATATATTTTTTTTTTTTTTTTGTTATGATGTAAGTTATTGTCATACATTTATAAATAGAATATTTAATTTTTTAATGTCTAATAATTTGTTTAATGATATTTCTTAATTGAGCAAAATTTAAATTTTGTTTTTTGTAATTTTTTTTTTTTTTTTATTATTAAATTTTCTAAGATTTACGACGAATTTATTGTTTGGATTTTTATTTATTGTCCTTTGTCATCATCGTTCCATTATATTATTGTCATCATATTTATACATTTATGTAGTCTTTAGAAAAAATTGCAAATATACACGTAAAAAAGTTTTCAATTTCCATTAATTTCATTTGTTTTAAATAATTTTTTTTTTTTTTAATGATATTTTTCACTTTAAAATACTAAATAGTTTTAAGATTATTGTCAACTAAAGGACTTCTTGAGTAAGCATTTCAAAAGCATGCATACACTTTAGACACTTTCCTTTGCACCTTTTTCTTCCCATCTTCATCTTACCAAATTCAACAGTTTTACTTAATGAATATTATTGTTATTATAATTATTATTGTCAAGATATGTTTGTAGATGATATTAGCCTGGTTGCATTGTTGTGAGGATAACACACACGCACGCACACACTCACACATGTCCTGCCGCTCTCGTTGTCATGTTATACAATATTATATTATGTTATTCAATATAGAACGCCTGTGACTTTACAGTTGCTGTAAGGTGGTTTCATTTAGGGATAGATATGCAATGCTAAATTCGTTGCAAATTCATGATCAATAAAATATAAAATATTATTGTCCGTAGTTCATTCAGAGAGTTAATTATTTTCAATTACTTGTCATCCATCATACTTGTGATACAAGAAAGAGATATGGTGATTAGCAACTGCAGTCATGTGCGAGCATATTGAGTGTAATAAAAAATTATATAGATTATTATTTATTAATGATAGATAGAATCAGTTGATTATCAATCATTAGTAGACCATCGACGCATGACTTGTGTCGCAACCAGACTGAAAACTGTTGAAATGGCAGAGATGATGTAGAGGGTCACAGGTGGCGAAGTCATTGAGCGCATGCCAGCCGCTGAGTCTGTGCTATGAACATTTATCTTCCATCCGAGGTTATTATGTGTGAAGCACTGAAACAACAATGTTTTCAATAAGACACAATTTACTTTACACACAATAACAATATTTTAATAGGAATACCTGGTAGTATAGTAAATCAGGTGCATTTAAAGGCACCGTCCAGTTTATAAAGCCTGGTTCGCCTTCTTCACACATCAATTCCAATGTTTGCATGTATTCTTCAAAGGTCTCAATTTCAGCCGAACGATCTACAGTTTTATGAATCCATTCACAATAGCGACCAGCTGAAATAGTATAATTTAATTTAAGTAATCAAAAGATAAGCAGAAGATAATGAAGTTCTTACCTGCTGTTGGCACTGGATTGCCATCTTCATCGAAATCAACACCTGCAAAAACATGTTGTTTTTGAACTTCCAGACCATTTTTTTGACCAATACCACCCTCTGGTGAATCCGTTATATAAAATGGATGATATCTAAAAAATGATAATAAATATTTTATCAACATATTTCTATTTCATATTTCTTTGATTGTAAATAAGTAGAATTTTACCTTGCTGGCTGTGAAGGATCATCACCACCCTCAATATAAAACTCATAGGTTTTGCCACGTTCTACAGTTATTTCGGGTATTAACAAATCATTCAGATACCAAGCAATACCCCAAGATGGTATACCAGTTAATGGTGTATAGCCACGCTTGCCGCCAGTGGGTCCAATTCGTGCATAGAATTTTGATTCGTTTTCAATTTTGCGAGTAGGCCAAGGTGTTGGACCCGTTTCGTCCTTAACACTATATAAGGAGCTCTTGCATGCATGATCATTCTAGAAATTGATTTGAAATTGCATTTCATTTTCATTCAAAAGTATATTTATTGACTAGCACTCACCCTTGAAGAAAAATTAATACGAATATCATCGGAATTGTGATCACTTGTGTGTGAGTGGGCATTGGCTTCCTTGCGACTATTTAGCGGACCAATAGCAGCTATAACAGATACCTCGCGGTCAGTGGGTATGGATTCATCTTGTCCAGGATCATTCGTTTGTAATAGACGTTTATATCGTATGCTTGTAACGCCATTCTTGCGATCACCACTTACTGAAAGACAATAATGAAGTGATTATGGTAAAATATAGTAAAACATATGTACGAGTATCATAAGTTGATAAAATGGTGCTTACAAACTATAACGTCATTATGTCCACCGACACGTTCATCGGGACAAACACCATTATTTCCATCACATTGAGATAAATCCGAAATGAAATAGTCCTCGGCACGGAAGACTCGCGTTGTGGTATCATAGAATGCAACAACTACATCGGATTGTGACATCTGTGCGCGACCATTAGAACCGGACAAACCAAAAGCCATATACTGATCTTCTGCTATACGTCCATATAGATCTATTTGCAGATATTCGCCTTGTAATTCCCATTTAACTTGCAGTTTATTTGGTATGATTTCCCGGCAATTGGAATAAGAAGGTCGTGGTGTCGTTGTAGTTTGCTAAATTATAAAAATTACAAGTGAAGAATGAAGAATTTTAGTTACAAATCTTTTAAATGCTTAACTTCTTAGACTACTTAGATTGATGTAGTATGCTAGTACTCACAGGTGTATACCACCACGGTGGCTAAATGCGAAACAGTCAGATAAAATAAGAGGGAAAGAGATTTATACAAATGTTGATAAATGAATTTGCAGTGAATTTTTTTTTTTTTTTTCTTAACAATTTACAAATGAATTACGAATTATTATTACGCATATGGAGGACTTAGGCATTTCTAATCTATGGTATAACCAATATACCATATATAAGATAAACTCTTTGGACTTACAGTGATTTTTGTTTGACCCAATGCTGGGGGTACATCCAAATTGTCTGGTATAAAGACATGGCCAAAATTATGTCTATATTCAACACACCAAACAGCCAACCAATCTATGTCGTAGACAGTCAATGAACCAGGCAATTGAATCTCAATATCTTCACCCTGATAGCCTCTTAGAGGTTCGAGAGAACCAATTTCGTTGGGAACCTTGATAATTTCAATTTAAGTTGCTTTCAAATAGATTCATTGTTGCTTATTTGACTAGATTTCTTACCTTTACACCCATTATATTTGGTTCAGAACCATTGCCTACCCAGAAATATGCATCTGGTCCTGCGCCATCATAATGCAAATTTGGTCTAAAATATATAAATATAATAAATATAAATAAACTAATATAATTTATTTTATAAATTTTAATTGGGACTTACATATAGAAAGTTTTTGCATCCAATACACTTATATTACTAGAACGGAGTCCATGAGCAAGACGCTTAAATTCAGGCAATACACGCGGTTTGGGTACTTCTAAATTTGGCGGTATAAAGACCTCACCAAAGTCAACCTATCAATAATTTACAATGTCATGAATATAATTTGATTGGCATTTCTTTAAGATGATTGCATTTGTTCTTAAAACAATGAACGACCGAGCTATCATCGTAGCCCCCCATTCTTCATTCTCCATTAGAGTAAAGTCCGTCATTTGTTTATATTTGTATGTATAAACAGTATATAAATGCGCCTAATTATAAGTGTGTATGTATATACATTTGTATATACACCATCGTATAGAAACAATTGTATGTATATAAAGCATTTGTATCTACTTATGTACATACTCGTATGTATGTGGGGTTGTGTGCGTGTGTGTATGTGTATGTGTAGTATGTATGAATTCCCCAAAAATCAAACAAAAAAGGTTTATTGTGCGCGCGCATAACTCCACAAAAAGAATAGTCTCACCCCAACTTCACTACGCCCCCAAGAATTCATAGTTAATGCAGGTGGGTGGAGGGGGGCAATGTGAGTTTGTGGCGGCGCAACTGATGTCAACATGGCGGCAAGAAGAGAGTGAACACGAACACGAACACCCTGTATTTGTGAGTTTGTATTTGTTGTTGGTGTAGCGTATAGCGTATAAGCGTATAGAGCTTTTTTGAGTGAATGTAACAACTCTATTACTCACAGATACACACACATACAGATACTGGATACATATGAACATAGTAGATACACATACATACATATGCATGTAACTATACTACAATCATGTACGTGAATATGCAACCACTTCAGTTAATCAAAAATGTCTGCCGTAATTTATTTTACTATAGACGCCATCTTTTATTTTGTATTTTACACGTTCTTCGTGTTTGTGTATATGTGTGTGTGTGTGCATGTTGTTTGTTGCCCACTTCCCTTTAACACTTCCATTTGCCACTTCCTCTTGCATTTCTTCATTCGACAGACAAAAATCTCAAATCGTAATATGTTGCGGCGTCGTCGTCTAAAACAAAAGTGTTTTACTCTTAAATACAATATTTTAGTTACAATGCATGTGTGTGTATGTATGTACATAGATGTATATTCATCATCATTAAGACGATGCCCTCCTAAGTTCATAAAGAGGTGCGGCTTTTGTAAAATAAGTATATTTTTGTATAAGCAAATTATAGAACTTAAATTTTTCCCCATTTCGGTTGGCTTCCAAAAGATGCATAAAACCTTAATTTAATTGCAAATAAAAAAAAAATATAATAAATTCAACAAAAAATATTTCTTTAAACGATTTATAAAGTCATAAAACTGGAAATTACATTTGAAATATAGGAAACCGAAATATTCGCAAAATGAAACCTGAAAAATAAATATGTACGAATATAAAAATTTAACTCACCGTAAATCGTCTGCACCATACTGAGAGCCATCGTATGTCTTTAATCCTTTTGCCCATGGGTAGACGCAGTATGATGTCCGTATTGTTGTGGGCTTGTAGAATTGGTGGATCACTGCAGGGAAGAAGAATGAAAATTACAAAAATTTTAATTTTAACTTCTTCAATTAAAATGATACTTTAAGAAATGTAAATCATATTCTGGTAATGCCTAATTAATTAAGATAAAAGATTCTCTAATACATAGCAGAGTCAATGTGAGAGAATCAACAGTAGTCAACCAAAGATTTTCTTTAGATTCCCAAGGGAAAGTCATCTCTATACAAATACTTTCATATATTAAATATGTATATACATAATAAGTTTACCAACAACCCCAAGAAACTGTCAGGTCATCAAACATTCACTTGATTGACAGACAGATAGAGAGACAAACAAACAAACAAAAAAATAAACAAATAAATAGTAATAAAAATAATAACGATGACTGACTGACTGACATTCATTGATACTTATGAAGTAGTAGTTGTAGTTGCATTAAAAGGTACTTGACTGGCCTAAAAGATGATAATAATAATGAATGGAAGAAGAACCATGACTGACTTGATGCACATACGTTTATACATATTAGATTTGGCACAAGTGTTAGAACGCTAACAAGTGTCGACCTCTGCATACTACTCGTTGTCGGAGGTTGTCTTTAACCTCCATCCATACATACCTCCCTCTCCACCATCACCCCAAAAGCCAAACCACTTCACATGACAACATTAGATATGTCTGAGTACTTAATTTTCACCCTTGAAATATACGAGTACTCGTACTATTATCTATCGTTGACAGCGTTCACAGCAGTGGCAGTAGCATCAACATCATCATCATTCAGTAGTCAAACTGCAAAGATTTTGTGTGTTGTTCGATTTCATGCAGTTTAATGAGCGAAACCAAATAGAAATGTATCTTTTCCTACTGCCGCCTGCCTCACTAGATACAATGGTATAATGCATATGTACATACATATGTATGAGTATCTGTAACTGTAACTGTAACTGTGTTATTTTATCCCTAGAGGCTATGGCTCAAATTTGACAATGCGTAAATATTTGTGTGTATTTTCAATGTGAATGAGGTAGATGGGAGGCCTTTCTATATACTTAGATATATCAATATATTCGCACTGAGCAAACAATTTTTATTTGATTTACTTCTGGTTTTGTGTTGTGTTGTGTTGTGTTGTGTTGTTTCATATTGTATCATATAGTAAGTATTTTTGTACTGGTTATTGATGAAATACCAGACAAATATATATACATAGTACTTAGTATAGACAGTTGTTACTGATTCACCGACTCATTGTTTATTTAGTTTCATTGTGCTTATTGCTTTTTCTTAATGTCCAACTGAAACCCTGAACTTATACAACCCGCAATCCGCAGTAATAATGAAATGAGTCAATCAATTGTTGTACGTGTACCATGTACAATGGTAAGTAAAATGCAAGTTCATCTTTAATGATTTTACAAAAAACAATCTCAATATCAATATTCTTAAGCCTTAAACCTTAAAGTATTTTAACTTGTTGATTATACATACTCGTACACATAAGTAACGAACACATATTGCAAATATTACAATACTCGTATATTTTCCATGAATATTTTTCAACATTTCGTTAACTCATAAAAGTCATTTGCTTACTCAACCAATTTGTGAACAATAAAATCGTAAACGAGTCATTTACACTCAACAAAGTCTGTGAAAAAAGAAGGCCTTACCATTAAACCTCACCAATAAAGAGTCCATCAACCCTCAAACTGCTGTTCCATTATGAATACATAATGAACTAACTGCCAACTACAGATGGGTCCAAGTGGTGTATGGTTGAATGAATGGATGGACTTATTTTGGGCGTTGACTACTTAATTAAATTTGAATTTGAATGCATCGTTTCAGAATAAAACTTAGTAAGTTTTGTACTTCATGTGGTAATAATATATGAAGATATTGTGGGGGTGTGTCTTTTTCATTTATGAAAGGATATAAATAGATCAATTGCAACAGGCAGATAGGATGGATAGATAGATAGATAGAATACATGGAAGTAAGTCAAGGAAACATTGTCAGCGTCAATAATTGTAATTTAATAATGTTAAACTAATTTACATATAGAGATATATTCTCTCTGATAAAGTGACAGACAGACAGACAGACAGACAGATAGGCATCGTTTGGATGGTGACAATGTTTTTATATCACTGATAATCAACATAAATGATGATAATGATGATGACGATGACAATGAAGGTGATCAGTGAAGGGTAACTTGAGTTTTTCTTATACTATAAGGGTGGCTCACGATCTTTGAGACCTTATTGTCTATTGTTGCTTCTCCTGTTTCGGGTTATAGTCGTTATTTTTTGGTCTTAATGAAATCTGCATAAATCAGCATTAAACCGTTGTGTTGTGTAGAAAATGCATGGATTCGAAATGCAAATGAGTGAGACGAGGAAGACCCTTTATCAAGTAGATGAGTGAGTGAGTGAGTGAGTGAGTGAGTGAGTGAGTGAGTGAACGAGTGTCTTTTGTCAGACCAAACAACCGACCGACCGACCGACTGAGCGATGAATGGTGACATGGAGCAACAGTGTATGCGCATTTCGCTTCCGTTGCGTCTTTCAAAATCCTAATTTAATTACTTATGCTCTGTGCACACTCATTGTCAGGACCGTTGCTAGCACGTTTTCTGTTTAAAACAAAACTCAACTAAACCAAAGTGAGCTGAGTTGAGCTATAGAATAGCAGCATGGTATTGCCCACATAGATCAGGGATACCAAGAGACGGAGGAGGAGGTAAACTTAGTAGACAAGACCACAGCACAACGGGACAGACAACAAAATTTACAGTTAATATAATTAAACATGATTGGAGCTTCTAGTGAAAACTGTTAAAAGGCGAATGAAACTCACTTAGTTGATAGAACACT
Source organism: Amiota mariae (assembly GCA_035041805.1). NCBI lineage: Eukaryota > Metazoa > Arthropoda > Insecta > Diptera > Drosophilidae > Amiota > Amiota mariae. The sequence goes on along the minus strand of JAWNKV010000361.1, from coordinate 1,634,010 downwards.
TTACTACAATAATGCACCATTCTGTCAATTTGGACATTGGACATAACATAGATTCGAAGGCATGACACGTGTCTTCTTACATACACATAACAATATTCATAACCCTAAATACTATACATCGAGTTAGATATGTCGATGTATTGATGATGATTATCTCGCTTGCATCGGAATATTTTAATTCACTAATTTGGTCTCACAAATGAACTCCCACTCAATCTACTGTTCATAACAAAATACCAAAGTAATAATAATTTCTACCCCATCGAATCTAAGGTGACTGACTCCCTTCTACCTAATCCCCTCTTTCTTTTACTCTTTCTTACTTTGATATATAGTAGAGTTTTAGAATGATGGTGATGATGAAAATATTGGTTTGGGTAATGTGTCTGAAAGCGTAAAAGCGTGCAATCGTTTCAGCGTTCCGCTCACACACCTACCCAACCAACCAACCACTCACCCACTCATTCTCCTCCTTTTTCTTTTCCTGTTCCTCTTACTCTTCCCCTTCCCCCCATCATCTCTTTCTTTATAACGGAATACAATTCATTTTCATATATATGAAAGCTTTGGTTCGCTGCTTTTTCTTCTTGTCTGGTGACGTTTGGGCGTCATCAAATGAACTAATAAAGCCCGGCACGTGGCAGCAACAATGAAACGCATTAAAGTCGATTACAATATGAAGTTCCTGCTTCGTTTGTGGCTCATAGTACTATCCTTTCTATTCTATTCATGTTGCTCATTATTGTCTATTTCGATATTTTTATACCCTACAACATTAATTTTTTAGACAAAAAAGATTGAAGAATCATTGCATAAATGCATTCATATAGTTCGTTTCGTTCTTTTATAAATGATCAAATTGACAAAACAAATATGTATGCATACTGAAATCTATACATATTATAAAATAAAGTCTCCCGTCGCGTCTGTCTGTCTGACCGCGATGAACTCAAAAACTACAAACCGGATTTTCATATGGTTTTCACCAATTGACCAAGTGATTCATGAGAACTGTTTACAAAAGAAGAAAATTCAAAAAACCCCAAAGGACCATCTGAAAAATCTAAAAAACAAAAAAAAAAAAATAAAAAAATGAAATGTGTAGGTGAGATGCATATAAAGCTTAGAGAAATATTTTAAAATCAATTAATCAATCGCCTTTGAAAAAGATCTCATCAGGTCAGCCAATCAGTATCCAATAATATTTAAGAAAGGAGAGGCAGGATAACATCTGCCCGGGTATATAGTTTTGTATAAAGTAAATTCAACAGGTTCTAGTATGTCTATTATAAGATTCATTTCCGTAATGATCTAAGTATGTTATGTTTTGAAAGGATCCGACTTTATTGGGCAAAGATCATCAATTTCCACCAATTTTTTGTAAATAATCAAATAACAATATCAACTTTCAATATAAGGGTTCCAACAAAAATAAAATCTTTTAGTTCTGTATTTCGATAGAAGACTACAACTATAACAGTGGACAAGGATCACTCCCTTTTTGTATCCAGTTTTAGATTTTGATAGTAATTAATACTAAGATACAACTATAAAATAAACTGCAATTTAAATTAAATCATTATTGGAATTCTTCTTTAACAATCTCCCTGGCCCCTTATAATATTAATCCCATTGGGGCATTCTAATTTCTTATGAGCGAAGTATAGAGCATCATCACTGATTGTTCAATCTTATACAATTTGTATATAAAATACTTTCTAAAAGTTACAAGGATTCATATGATATAATAAGTTATAGTGTGTGAAAGGTGAACGAGATTTTCACTAAAACTGAATTGAAATATTTCTTGTTCCATTTTTTTTTTTTTTTTGTTATACGACGATTATTAACAATAAGTAATATTGAATGTTACGAAATATCTTTTCATATACATGCGAGTATAATAAAGGTAGCTAAATATATACTCGTATGTGATATGATATCATAGAATATTTGCATGCAATCATCATACATTTATTGTATGTAGAATGGAATTTTGTTTCTACACATTTCGAAGTCTTTTCGAGGGAACAAAAGATTAAATAAAACTTCTTCTGCATTCTATGCTCGTACGAATGTATGTATGTATGTATGTGATATATTGTATAAAAATTCTGAACACAATTATGAGTTATTTTAGCAAGTTGTAAATCTGCAAATACATTTGAATCGTGACATTTCATCAAGAAAAAAAAAAACATAAAAAACATGAATAAAGGAAGAAATACTTACATATTGTGAAAAATAAAAATTCATGGGCTTATCAGAATACTGCGCAATTTATTCAATGTTGATATGTATTATCATCACAAGATCAACTAAATAAAAATACATGTCAGACAGAATACGCTCAAGGTCAAAAACAAAAGCGCCTCTCTAGTAATAAAGCCTTAGACTTTTTCTAATGACAGATTAGTAAAAGATGTTCGTTTATGATTTACACTGTCAGTATATACGAGTACATACTATATACATATGTATTACTGCAATCATTGAGGGTTTGAGGATTTTGCAAGGTGAATTTATAAAACAACCTTAAATTGAGGTATCACACAAAGCGTCATGAAAAAATTGAGAACGACTGAATCCTAGTGATAAGTAGCGTTAAGTGGCAGATGGAGGAGCTGCAGCAGCAGCAGCAGCTTTATAAAATGCAAGTGTGTGAATATGCATTTACATTTGTATGTACATGCAAGTCCATAGTATATAAATAAATATGACATATAGAGAAATAATTTTGCTAACCTTGGTTATGTTAAAGTAACTGTGTTAAATTGTGTTATTAAACTAGACTGTCATGACTTTTGTAAATATACACTACATACATATAACACAAGTATATCCACTATATACACGTACATACATACGTGCATACATATGTGAGAGACCACAAATCAGAAAGCAAAATAAATGAATTTTTCGCATTAGAAGGCATCATCAAGGCATCATCAAGATACAGACCCAATACATGTTTGTATGTGCGAATATATCTAAGTCGTATGTATAGTAATGGGTGACTAGGTAAGAGGTTCGAAGCAAGCAAGGAATGAGATGAAAAATGTGTTTTAATTTTTGAAAGTGGTTTCATTGTCAACCGTGCGTAACATAAGCAGACCAGAACGGTGTTAAACAGTGACGTACCTAACAAAGGGGGCTTTTGAGCTCCTCATCAACTATTATAGTAATAACATTCACACAACTCTGAACACTCTGAATACTCTGAACTGAACTGAACTAAACTAAACTGGAGTGTCACACTCCCAAATACCATTTGTAATTTTTGGTATTTATTGATACCAGTATAGTATGTACTATTGTACTTACATGCCAGTATATTCTTCTGGATATGGTATAATGTAACCTTCTGGACTTGGTCTTGGTGTTTTGCCCACCCAGAAGAAAGCATCTGGTCCAGTACCATCATAGGCAAAAGATTTTACAAATAATGTTGATTCATCAACGGCATAAATTGTCCCCTGGAAATGTTTGTAGAAATATAAAATAAATTTAAGTATATATTATTATCGTTATAAAGTTTTTAATGTAGTTTCAATTTATGCTTACCTTAATGCCATGAGCAAAGTTTGTAAACTGTCCGATTGTTTTACCGTAATAAGGCTCCGGTGGCCGTTGCCCACCGACTATAAAGAAATGAAAAGAAAACATTCAACATTTCATTCAACTCTTTTTTTTTTTTTTTTTTTTACAAAGTAAAGTAAGCAGTGAAGTTTAAGTAAAATAAAGTAAAATAAAGAAAAGTACAGTAAAGTAGTAAAGAAGTAACAGAAGTTTTAATCAACTTTTGCCACATAAAGAAGTCATAATCCTTGACAAACAAAGCTTAATTCTCTCGAAAGAAGATCTGACTGAATCTGAAACCGTACGATGGATGATATTTGAGTGCATCTGCTGACTTCCAAATTAATCCTTTATGAAAGTTCTATCTACTAAATCAACATTGCATATGCTAAATTTCTTTCAACAACATTTTATTGTAGTAAATGTGTTGCAAAGCAAAGCAAAGCAAAGCAACTCATTCTTAAATGTTTCAAAAGATTTTTACTTTTTTTTTTTTTAACAAAAATAATGGTGGATTCCTGTGGGAATGCATTCTATATCTTTTATATACTGATATGTAGAAGAGATGAAATAAAACCAACAAACATCAAATTGATTGAAAACCATAAAGTATTGAATTTGAAAAGCGGCGCTTGTTAAATAAAAAGGAAACTCTCAACGAGGAATACTATTATACAAGCCACCGCAGCGCAACCAAAATCCCAGCAAGATACTTTTAGCAAAAAATCACATTCAATAACAACAACGACAATAAAAGCGACTTTGAAAACGAAATGAAAGAGGAACAAAAAGTAAGGATTTTTGTTAGCTTTTTGCATATTTTCCATTTTAAGGGAATGACGAGCGGTCTGGGGGGTTGGTTGGTGATTGGGCAGGAAAGGAGTGGAGTGGAGTGGAGTGGAGTGGAGAGAAGAGGACCATATATGAATAGCCCGGTATTCCCCAAAATGTCTCAATTGCAAAAAGTAAAAAAGAAAAACTGTTTGCCTCTACATACTCTAACTATCAACAATACTACGTAAGTAACGTATAGTATATGAGTACCTTAGATTGGAGGCTCGTTGCTTTGGACTACGTTGAATGATAGAATATCATCGGCATGGGGGTTGTCGAAAGTAAAGCGCAAAGGGAATAATGTGCATTAAATCTACTAATGCGTACATTAATCTCTGTAGACTGAAACTCAAATATAGAGCACGTGTCTCCATGAAATAAACGTGCTCGAGGATATGTATACAATGTGATGATGGAGAGACGACAATCAGGATGATAATAATCATGATGATGATGAAGATGAAGATGATGACTATGGTGATATAATAAAGAGTAGTGATGAAGTAGAAAGAGAATGTTTAGGGCGATTCGAAAGGACAATATAATGATGACTGACTTTGTTCGTTTGATGATGATAATAATGTTGCTTAGTTTCGTGTTGTTATTATTATTATTATTATAGATAGATGCTGCTGTCATTGCTCTTGTTGTTGTTGTTGTTGATAAGTCGACCGACGTTTGAAACGTCGTTCGTTGTCCGTCTGTCTGTCACTCGGTCGTCAGCCTTGACAACCAAAGCCAACAACGGTTGCGATGCAATGCGTTGGGTTTCTTATAAGATGTTGATGTTTATGCTCATCAGATGTTAAGGCGATAAGATTGTTTCGCATTGCGAGCGATAATTTGATGACAATGTAGATTTTTCTTTGATTTGGGCATCTTTAATGTTGTGAAAAGTTCATACCACCATCACCACCCCCGAAATGAATTTTTGGTGAAGAAATGATAAGTATCTACTATCTATTTTTAGCTAACAAATAAATACCAATAGTAGACTCTTTTAAGGTCAACAATAGCAGCAGTAGCAGCAACAGCAGCAGTTCATTATTGTGATTGGTAATAGAGACGACAACAGGTCACAAAATGTTGGTCCTATAAATAAAGTGGGTCAGTCATCAAATATTGAAAAGTTTCAATTATGTTGGATGGATTGTAAAGCGTTTTTTCTTTTTTTTGCAATCAGAATAAATACTATAATAGTAAAAATTCTTAAAATATTTCATTACATTTTAATGCTTGTTCTGCTCTTAATCCGCGTGCAGACAACCTAATCCACAAACAATTTACAATTTACTGAGATGCCTACTGGTAACCATGGTTATGGTGTGTTAAACACAATGCTTCGTCAAACCGAAATGAGATTGTTTGCAGCGTGTAAAACAGTAACAGTAGTGTAGTATCCTTTAGCCGAAAATCCAGCCAGCAGCACCACTAAGTACTCACCCCCCTCAACCCACCAACAACATCAATGAACCCATCTTTGTGTTTTAGATAGACTAAAATTTTAAAAGGGTTGGTGAAAGGTTGCTTTGTCGTAAATCCGTTGCTTACGTTGGCATTATTTATGGTTTGCTTCAATGTAAAGACGACGCAATCTATAATAATGTATAATGAAGAGTTGAGTTGAGTTGGAGTTGGAGTTGGAGTTCATGAGAGCCCAATCTGGTACGCCTATTTGCTTGCTACTTATGTACATATGTACATACTTACATACTATTGTATCAATGTATGTATCTCTATTTACAATACATAAATAAATATTATAATGGGGTACGAGTATCAAAATGATTCTAATATTAAATATTGTACTAGTATATGCAAATTAAATTAGAAAACTTTCATTATACTCCTCGTATGTAGTATGTATTCCAAAAATATTGGAATTGTATTTATATTTACGCTGAAATTTCCTTATCTTCTATCTACTATCTACTATCTAATGACTTAATAATATGTATTTCAAAGATTCCCTTGTAATAAATATCATCATTCCTAAAGGCAACATCAAAGGATCCAACAATAATTAAATTCGCACTAATCTCTTGATAATTTGTTTTATCATAGAGAAACGACGACGACATCTTTGACTATACATAATGACATCAACATTATCATTATCATCATCATCAACATCATCATCATCATCATCATCATCATCAATGGTATCGTCGGTTAAATCAAATTTTCATTTCATTCATTTTCTAAATAAACTTGTGTGTTGTGAGCAGGTTAAAGAAAAGCCCACAAGTGGAAAAACGTTGAAAAGAAGAAATCATTAAAGCGAAAAAAAATATATTGTATATAGAATAGAAAATTCCTCCCCTAGAATCGACTGTCTCTAAATAGGTATCTGTTAACAAAAACGCACACGAGATGATGATACAAGCAACCCAATGTTTATTTTGGCAGGGAAGCTGGGGGTGGTTGTTACTCGTATAAGGCGGGCATGCTGAGCTAAGGAAGTGAGGAGGCAACAGTGGAGTTGTTGGATTGGATTGGGTTGGGTGCTGGTGCTGATGCTGATGGTGGTAGTGGTGGCAAATCGAATAAAATTTAGCTGACTCAATAAAAATCAAAAAGCGTTAATGCTAACGATATGACTGACTTTAACCTGAACTCGAGAAATTGTTGATTACAAAAACAAGTAAAAGGAAGGGATCGTCATCGTCGTCGTCGTCAGCCTAAAGCAAATTCGGAACGTAAGAAGGGTTTTTATTTCCAGATGATTTTACGCTAAAGAAAGGAAATAATAATGTACTTAATCCTGCAATGACATTTTTTTATGATGTTTCTTACCTTTTATTCTATGTTATACTTATTTTATTTTGTGTATTTAGTTAGAGGTGGAGCCGCGTTGCTGGTAGCAAATATTTTATAAATGTTTATTTTCTGGACTTCTGATTACGACGGGAAACAGGAAAATAGTTTTGAATGCTATGCATTGTGGGGCACGTGTTTTAAACCATCAGGAAAAACTTATCAGCGAATGCCAGTCCAAAAAGGCGTTTACGACTCCAACACAAATGAATCCGGCTTACTGCAGTTTTATTCCCTTTCTTCTTTTTTTTCTTTTTTGGCTCCACCACCCATCGCGACATGACTCTGTGTATGTGTGTGTGTGTGTGTGTGTGTGAGCTTTTATCAGTAAAACAATTCGCATTTATTTCAATTTTATGACTTCATCTTAAAGCAAATCCGAACACGAATAAAACTGGCGTAAACTCAATTCAATTCAATTGAATACACCGCGCCGCTTACTGTGATTGTGACAAACGTGTAAATCCAACGGAGATTAGAAATTAGTTACTGAGCACTGAAGACAAGGGATTGCCTAAGAGTTGTAACAAAATACATACTACTGTGTGGGGGAGTTGAGCCTCTGTTGGTGGTAGTTTCATATTTGTAACAAACCACAAGTTTGAGTGTTCATATAGTAAACTACATGACTGACGACTATCCACCATACTGCATGCAATAGCAGCAGGTTCAAGGCTATAACATTAAAATGTAGTATAGTACATAAGTAGTAGGAATGACGACAAGGAAAATATCGACTGCACACGCTCCAGCTAATTTAATCGCTGCAAATTGCTCGACAATCTGCGTAGGATTATATACGTATATTATGGATTGTACGTGGGAATTGTGTGATATGACGTATCCGGCTTTCCGTTTCATATTTATTTCATATACAGAACTCAAAAATATCGTATAAGTGGAAAGGATTTCTCGTTTCATTTTTGGGAAAACATTTTTCATAGGAAAATACATTTTTCTTTATTTATCCATTAAAACTACATTAAAATACTTGTAGATTGAATGTACAATTCAATAGAATGATGGATCGAACATACACAGATTAAGAATTTAAAAGAAATTTAAAGAAACATTTTCATTTGAAGCGATAAGTTTACACGTGAACTAAAATAAATGTGATTTTCTTTGTAATGTGACTTTATTGTACATATTTTGGGTTCTTTTCTATGAAAATCTTATTCTATGACTGATTTAACACGATAATTTAAAGATTAGGTTAGGTAGCTGCATCACTGAACGAGTGATGCCACTTAGACCACAAGATGGGTCCGTTGTGAGCAAGATTAGGTTACTCAGGACTATAAAAGACCCTTTATGATGTAACAGACAAAGCGTGTCCTATGTCGTAGGGATCCCATCTGAACAATTAAAGAGGATTAATAATAATACAAACACAAGCCACATAATGATAGACGGTTGTGCGATCGAGTTCGTTGAGAACTTCTGCTACCTCGGTTGCACCATATCTACAGACGGATGAGCTGAAGCGGACGTCAACTGCAGACTGAGCAAGGCAAGATCAGCATTTGGACGACTTAAATCAGTATGGGGAAATACTCAAATTTCTAGACGCACGAAATTACGAATATTCTCCTCATGTGTGAAATCAACGCTCTTATATGGAAGCGAAACATGGCTTATCTCAAACTCCATTACGCAGAGATTGAAAGCTTTCGTAAATAAGTGTTTGAGGATCATTTGTAGAGTATTCTGGTCGACAACTATTTCAAACGAGGCGTTATGGCGTCTAACAAATGAGCAACCCATACTATACCAGATTAAGCGCAGGAAGTGGAGCTGGATTGGGCACACATTGAGAAAGAAACCCAAAAGCATCACAAGAATGGCGCTTGAGTGGAAACCGCAAGGGAGCAGAAGCCGCGGACGACCCAAGAACACCTGGAGAAGATCAATATGGCGGGAGTTAGCCGATGCAAACATCACATGGGAAGAAGCAAAAATAACAGCCACAACAAGTTAATTGAACTGAGCATTAAAAATCGTTATGATACATAGTACATGGCAGGAGCAGAAAGGGCGATTGATTGTCTCCTTCTTCTCTTCATCACAACAACTTTAGTAAAAGTCGTTTCTAGTCTAGTCATGATCTCAACTATGTAGGAAACATTTTTGCGCTTTATAGTACGTAAACAGCTTATTTGAAGTTTCTGACTATCCATAAGAGTAAACCCCTTTCTGGGAATTTCTAGGGTTTTCTTCAAGCCCACTATGCTTAAAAATCTAATCAAAGAAATTAGATTAAATATTTCATTTATCATTTGTGAGCCCGGGATATCCTTTATAACTTTGATTTCCAGGACATAAATAAGTGAAAACAATCGAAGATATAAATTAGTTGTACCTTCGTGTACGAAGTTTGACCAAAGGCTTTGTATGATACCACGGATAGACAGGAGCCAATGGTACTTTTTGCGTCATGTCCAGCGAAGTAAGTCTCTTTATGGGAGTTTCGTGGAAGTTGTTGATTATTAACCAGTTGCGGATTGATTATATAACTCGGCATGGATGCTGTGACCCATAGATCAGCTGAGGTTTTAGGTGAGCCTCAACTCCATACATGCGACCAAAATGAGTATGACTACAATCGGATTCATTTGGCAAAAGAGCATTATCATTCTGCTCGAGAACACTTGAGCCCAGGCTAAGCTGAATCTCGTTTCTGGTTCCTAATTTATCAACAGTGAACATTAACAGGTTGCCAGTGACGCCCGCCCCTAATGATCTAAGTGATATTCTAATGTTGCTTTAAAGTTGGTAAAAGGTCATCGATCAAGACGGTCAATAAATACAATCTATTGTACTTGTCTATATAATTTACTGTGAGAATTGGAAAGTCTTTAAAACGACTTCTATTCTGCTCTTTAGTGGTAAATTTTGTTCCATATTTACTTCATTTTAGGTTTGGTGTTCAGGTGCAAATAAGTAAGTAGCCTCTCACACTGTTGCTGCCGTCCCTTTAAATACTAAGTATGCACAGAAAGAAAGTGAACTTTCGTCTTATAACCTGCGTATTTTTCTATATGGAAAAGGATTATGGAATAAAAATGGTGATCAAAAGAAGGTGTGTCATTTACATCAGATGAAGGCGGAAGCAAGTCACCTCATCACAACAGCCTCGATTTGGCCTGTTATTATAAATATATACATAGATACGTACAGCTTCTTCGAGAGTCCGGTATTCATTGGTAATTTCGAGAATTAATTGGGTGATGAGTATGCAATTTTCGTTGGAAGTGTGTCATTTTATAAACTGTTTACACTATTTATATTTATTGTTAAAAAATAAAGTGACTAAGTGATTTGACAGACGTTTTAAACGGATGCGCACCTGTAGATTCCGACACCTTCTATTGTATTTCTTCATGAATGCATAACAAATATCACGGAAACAATGAAATTTGTAATAAATAGTATGAATGATTATCACGACATATGCAATGCATCTAACACTAATTGTATTGTCCCTTATGACTTTATGATATTTGTTTCACAGAAACAATCGTATTTCTCTCATTACTAAGTATAAAGTTTGGGATTTTCCATTTAAAAAAAGAAAAAATAAATAGACTTTATTTATATAATTTTTTTAGTATTCATTAACACTTCAAATTGACATAGACAAAACTATTATTGTTAGATTGATAAAAAACACTTAAAGAAAGATATGTAAGTGGGTAAAAGTCGAAAAGGTGTTTCACAAAAAAAATCTCTATAGATTTTCAATTGCTTAATATTATACAATATTTTAATGATCGATATAAACACCTACGAACTATTGATGTAAACCGAAATGTCAGTACACCAGTAAACCGGTTATGCACATAAACAATAAACAATACAAATATATGGATGAATGGATGATTGTGCAAATGAGTGGCAGTGGCACATCACGATCACTTTTGGAGCCAAAATCGAGAGAAACAGAGCAGTAAGCAGACAAACCTTCATACAAACATACATCCAAACAAAGTGAGCATTAACTTTACAATTCTACCAGGTGTCCACCAAACGATTGAATGACATAACCAAAACATTAAAACAAGTTTTTAGTTTCTGACTCTCAGTCGGATGGAGGCACGCACGCACGCACTTTAATTTTACTAACTTTAGTGCTTAAGGTTAGTGGTAGTAGCCATGTACATAAGTATAAGTATATATGTATATACATATTGTACATAAGGAGGAGCGTTGATCGCATTTTAATGATGATGAAATCAAGTTGCGTTGAACAACAGCCCATTGATCGAATGGGAAAAAAAGAGCTACGAATTGAATAAAAACCAAAAACATTATGTGGCATTCAATTCATTTATTTATTTACGAGTATATTGTAGATACAAATATGCTGCTGCGGGTATGTTGCTGTTTTTGTTTCTCATAAATAAATAATTTAATCTGTGCCACGTTAATTACAATAATTCGCATGGTTTTGGTTTGGTTTTGGCTGAATGTGCTACCAAAGCTTGGCTGGGATCTACGAGTATGTTGTAAGTTAGATACTAAAGTATCTGAACGATGACAATGACGCATCCGAACTGAGTGCAACTGAGCGAGGCCCCTTTAGTTACATGCAACTGCAACTACAACGAAAGGTAAAACCGCTATAACCGCAATATAACTACAATGCTATGATTGTGTGTGTGTGTATCTATATATCTAAGAAAGTACCATCGTGTGACACAAGTCGCATATTGTTACGTAAATAACAATTGTCGTACTACGAGTATATTAGTAAAATAATGATTTAATTTTTAGTTTTAAGAGAACTGATTTTCATTGCAACAACAATAGTTAGAAGTATCTCTGATATAAGTAGAGTTTTAAACAAGGATTAATTAAAAACAAGAATTACAAACAAATTTCTTTATATGTATGTACATAGTACAAAGTTCAATGACCTTAGAACACAATCTTTAGTATCTATTAACTTAAGTAATTATAACCATTTTTCCATGAATTTAAACAAAAGAAAGAAAAAATAATAAAGACAAAATGGACGAAGAAAATAAAACTAGTTTTGAGTTTGTGTTGTGTGATTTATGGCATGTAAAATTATGTATATTTTAGCAAAATGCTAATGAACTGAACCTTCTTTTGGGCCTGAAAATTCAATTAAACAAAAGTTACACGTAATCGATTGGTATTTTAAGCATTTTGTTGTGTCTATCTGTTTGTCTGTCTGTATGTCTATCTGACATTTATTTCTTTCGATTTTATCTAAATACAATAAATACTTAGTATATAGTACAAACAATTTGAAATCAATGTAAACTCTTCCATCTTTTGCACTATTTTTCACTCACTCCATAACTGACTGACTGACTCACCTTGACCGACAAAGCAATTTAGCGACACAACAGCTACAAACAAAGCCATTAATCCTTGCATCGATGTTAACGTTGATGGCGGCGGCGATGACGACGACGATGATGATAAGGATGAGGATGTTAGTGACGAAAGTGGAAGAGCGGATCTTCTGCATGCCAGTAGTGCATTGGCATATTTGCTGCTTTTCTTCCTATTGTTGTTGTTGTTGTTGTTTACTGATACTGTTGCTGTTGCTGTTGTTCTTGCTGAATGTCCTTGACGACGCGTTTTTTTAAATTTTGGCTGCGTTGCGTTGCTTAAATGAACGTTTAACATTTTGATTTTTCCCACAAACGAAGGACGACAAAGCAGAAATCAGAGAGGCCAAATGAAATTAGATGCATGTAAATGTATATTGGCACCTGTTCTGTTCTGTTCTATTCTGTTCTGTTCTATTCCGTACTAAGTGCAATGATCTATCTATCTGTGATTTTAAAAAGACAGAAAGAGAGAAAGAGACAGAGTCCTTTTCTTAGAAGAGTTTTTTCTTTTAATTGTGGATAAAATTTTAATCCTTTATTCTCAGTTGCTGCTGCATTTGTTAATCCTTTTATTCTTGTTGTTGTTGTTATTATTATCGTAGTTTATAGTAAATGTCCTTTGTAGTGGTTGTTGTTGTTTTTATTATTGTAGTGATTATAAGTACATAGAGCTTTTTTATATATAGTTTTGTATATATGTATGTAGTTGTATATTATATACTTTTTTATGTATGTATACATACACATATAAACATGAAGTGTGGATGTATTTGTTGTTGTTGTTGTTGTTGCTGTAGTTTTTTTGGATGGTTAATATTTTTCATTTTATATTTTTTAAAGAATTTTCGTTTTTTAGTTTAATGGATTTTTCATTTTTCTTTTTTTCTTGTTATGTACACTTGCATTGCATTGGATTTTATTTCTTATTTTTTTTTTTTTCTTTTAAAGATTTTTTATTTTTTTATTTTATTAAATAAAAATTGTTAACAAAACTTAAAAGGGAGGCCAGGCCTACAATTATTAGCAACTAATTTTATTTTATTTATATCACAATTTAATTGTTATTAGTGGTTAAATAATAAAAAAAGCGTTTAACAGTTTTAAAAAAAAATAACACGAACACTTAATCGAAAACAATTTAATTAATTTTTGTTTTTGTTTTTTTGTTTTTTTTTTTTTTTTATAGGATTATTTCATTTTGTATAGGCCCAAATAGTTTTAAAAAATAAATAAAGAACGCAACTGATGTGCCGCAATTCAAAAACGCGCGTCAGGCTGGTCTGGTCGTGGTCGGTCTCGGACCGTTCGTAACACAAAAACAAAACTTGCAACAAAAGATACAAAGAGCCACGAAAAGCACGAAAAGTATCTCACAGATACAATCTTTCCAATCTTTCCAACACAACAATAAAATCGGCCCATAGGTTTAAGTCTTGAATATTTGGTTTAAGTCAAGGGTTACATAATTGCATAACAGAAAAAGAAGAAAATGTTAACTATATTTTCTGTCTTCCTCCATTCCATTGTGTGGTCATATCTTTCTGCATCGTTCTAACCAGTTTAGTTATGTTATCTAACAGAGTTTTTTCGAAAAGCTTGGTTAGAACGAGACAGAGATTAGTTGGTGAGATAGAAGCATTGAGTGAATTCTATGAAGCAACATAGCAACATGTTGATAGATACCAGTAAATGTTTCTGAATGCGTAAGCTTAAAAGCTTTCAGTGCTGACAGTTGGCAGCTCTTTGCCGTTACTAGTAGGAAAAGTTCAAATATCGTAGGAATTCTGAAAATACACAAAGAAAATTTGTTGTAGTCAGTGATTTTGTTACTATTAATGGTATTAATTTTATAATTATTCATTTAATTTAATTTATTATTTTAAGTATAAACAGCAGTGAATGGAGTAAATAAGATATAAACAAAAAACTACTATTGTTCCACCACACGCAACAAATGAACAGGCAACAAAAAGTTCAAACATAAACATAAAAGCTTTCCACACTTCTATGCATGTCTTCATTACAGGGTACCAGGGAGAGTTTACATGACAAAACCAAAAACAAAAGAACAAAAAAAAAAAAAAGAAAACAAGAAAAAACTCAATGGAAGTTATAGTAACGCGCATGTCCTTCTTAGCTTACCAATACAAATGGGGCGCTTATCTACTTTTTTATGTGCACATTTACCCAGACCAGTGGGCGGGCACTTTAAACTCCCAATTTTGAACACACTTCAGCTTAAGTTGCGGTGGAGTTGGTTTACTCTTTGATGGTCAAAGATGATGAATGGGACTGTGATTTGGTTAGGCAGCCGATGGTCAGCTATATTTGTAAAACAAACAGATTTTCTAAATAATCTTATGTTTATGCACATTTTAATAATTATACAAATACAAAAGAAAGAAAGAATAAAAGAATCTGACCAAAATTTGCTTTTTTTCTTTTTTTTTGTATTATTTCTTGCCAATTAATTTAAATAAATATCAACCTTATTTCATTATTATATTTATAATACATTTCTTTAATTTCTTTTATAAATTATTATTGTACATATATTAAAATTAAATTAAATAAGCTTTATTTTCATTTCATACTATATAATTTCAGTTGATTTTTTCTCAATCACCCTGTGATAATTGACAAATGAATCGAAAGCGCCATCTACATCGATATAATCATCGGTCGGTCCGATTGATAGTGATAGCAAAAGCAACTCTGATAAGGCGAAGAAGAAGCGTCGTGATTACAAGTAGCGCAAAAAATTTGCAAAGAAACAACAGTGAAATCAAATCAAGTGATTATATATTAACAAAAGTGGACGACCGACATTAATTAATTAACAAACAAACAGAAAAACAAGTGAACATTTCAACACATAGAATATCAAATGAAATAAAAATAAATATGAACAAAAACAATTAACAATACCAAATGTTGTTGGTACTAAGACGTTTGTACTCTACGTTCGTTGCTGTTCATCCGTATTTAGAGTGAATGTGTGTGTGTTCCGCGAACGGTGCTTTACTCTTTTATTCTGTTATATCGCGTAAGTGTGTGTTGTGTGCGTGTGTGTTTGTGCATAAGTGCGCACAAAGCCGAAGCAATTTTGCTGTTATTCATCACATCGTAACAAAGCAAAAAGAAAGAAAGAAAGAAGGAAAAAACGCTGAGGAAACAATAACGCTACATTCTGGAGCTTCGCCAACGCCTTCAGTGTGCGGCATATTTTTATATAGCAAACGAACGAATGTGAATTGAAATTGAACGAATAATATATTAAAATCGGAATTGTTTAAATTGCGTTAAACGTTTGACGTTTTCCAGAAAAAGAAAAACACAATAGGCGCTGAGATTTTAGACCGTTTAAAAAAAAAAAAAAAAACACTTTCCAAAATTTAACATTATAAACAATTTTTAACTACTCGATTGTTACAAAAAATTATCGTAAACCAACAAATTTTTGCAGTTCTTTTTCTATTTTTTCGTATTTCTTGTATTGTTCTTCCTTATTCGTGGTTGTTTGGACACAGAGTGCTACGTTTGTTGTATTTCGAAAAAAAAATCGCGTTTATTTTTCCTAACTACTCCTCAAATATTACACACACACACACCTTTTACCGTCAACAAAAAAAAACAAAAAAAAAAAAAGGAAACTAAAAAAAAAAATTACAAAAAAAATTGAAAAATTCATTAATTTTTTTTAAAACAAAACTGCAAAATTTAACGGCTGCAACAGCAAAATTTAATAGTTATTAATTGTTTGTTAATAATAATAGTAATTTAAAAAAAAAACAACAACAACAAGAAACATAAAAGAAAAAAAAAAAAAACGCCAAAAAAACAAAAAAACAAAAAAAATTGGTAAATTTATAATTTGAAAATTGCCAAGTACAAGAAAAAATAATTAATTAATTAATTAATGCAGGAAAGTAGTACGCAAACATAGAAGAAGAAGACAAGGCAACGTTGTTTTTCTCTTGGACCCAACAACAAACGATAACTGGAAGTGGCTTTCGGGTAAATTCTATGGAAATAGGAATTTGCAGAACATTTGACGAAATAAATAAACAACAACACCAAGAAGGCAACGATTCGATTGTCCCAAAAATTCAGTTTACGTTGACAAAAATTTACGTATATAATTATTTATTAGACATACGTATTAAAAAAAAATCTATATAAAACGCCGCGCCAAAAAAAAGAAGGAGGGAAGCGGTAAGTACCAAAAAAAATTGTCATTCTGTTATTCCCCCAATTCAAATTTTTGGTATATTGGCTTTTTGTTTATCTCAATTTGTTTTAATTTAACTATGTACATTCTTTATAAATATGTATGTATATGGAGAATTGTGTAGATATACTTTAAAATTTTGCTTTGGTTTCTAAAATTGCATCTTTCTTTCAATTTACTTGAATGACTATTTTTTGTGGTGTCATCATCGTCATCAGCTTCATCAGCAACATCAGCATTTAAATTCACTTAGTATGAATTATAAAAGAAAGAAAGAAAGACGCAACTGGTTTCCTTTGTTGTTTTTCCTTCTTTGTTTTTTTTTATCTTCTTTCTATTTGTTTACATATAAACAACAAACAACATGAAAAAAACAAAATACTTAAAAACTGGTTACCCCGTCGTCATTGAAACTTGGAGTCTCGTCTCAACGTCAGTCTCTAAAGTTGAATCGCCGTGAGGGCGTTAACTTAAGGCCCTTGCAAGAAACTGGTTTTCCTACGTGCTTTTTCCCATTTATTTTCTTTTGCATTTTTGATGAAATGCAAGAAAATTATATATGAAAAACCATACCAATTTTCTTCTGGATCTTGAACTCATTATTCATTAGTATATATGATTCATATGAACAAATGTATAGAAATAAATAATTGAAAAGTATCGAATAGCACACTGCTGTCTGTCATTGCAAAATCAACAATTTTTTATCATAAACATTTGTGTTTTGTTTATCTAAAGTTTTAAAAAACCTCTTCATTTCATCATGAACAATATTGTGTGTTTGTATAATGATCCAATTGACAGTTTTCATTTGTTTATATGTCGACTTGACTCAGTCATGTAAAATGATCATTAACTATATTTCAATTGAAATCGATGTGTTGCAATCATCATTTTCATGATTAGTCTGTTTTTGTATAGAATAGTCTATAGAGAGATATTAGTAATGTCTCTGAAACTATCTCATCATCATTTGATGATGTCAGTAGTTGGTATGAAATTCGAGGTGTGGTTATAAAATTTCGGGGGAAAAAAAAACTTGGGCCTCTTTCATTTGCCTTACTCATACTTTTGCCAATTCATACAGGAATCCAATCTGATTACTTATTTAAAAAAAAAGCTTAAAATATTCAAAAACCCCAGGCACTTGGTTAGGGAAGGTCCCGGAGTTAGTCATCATATTGCTGCGACCTCAATTGAGTCTTTTGTAACGACATTTATACGACAGTATACTATAATTTTTGAATAAAGCCAATGTGTCATTAATGGATCTTCCAAGTTTCATATGACAATTTGTTAGAAAAATAAAACAGATCGCATATAAACAGAAGCCACAGCCAGATGAACACGAAAAGAAACGCAGCTGTCACTCGTAAGACACTGACGAATGCGTAATTCTTCTATAGAAATATCAATTACCACACCTCGTATGTATTTCTAAAGCTACTCTACTAACTTATCTTTCATTTGATATTGATATTGAGTGTGGTATGCCACCACAAATATGATATATCTATCTTTGTAGAGTTTTTATGTAAAAAACTAAGAACAACTTTTGACTGACAACTTTACCTAGAATAATTGTTTAAAAAATTAATTCTTCTATGGAAAAAAAAACACTTCTTTTTCTTTACCTTTACATTGCGTAAGAGTCTTTTAACTTAATAAATTTACCTCTCAAATCAAAATAGTATTTCAGTATCTTTATAGTATGTTTGTTTATTTATTAAGAAGAAATTGGTGTTTATGATTTATTTATATTTTGTTATAATTATCTATGTAGTTTTTGTATATAGATTTATGTAAGATATAAGCGATCTCGTTATTATCATTAGAATATTGTTTGTATCATCGTAAAAAAAAAAAAATTAATTAATATCTCATTTATATCAAATAAGCTCAATTTACTAACAATATAATGGTTTCCATCTATTCCCCCTTTTTTTTTTAAACGCGGCCATCAATCAACTTACGATCTCTTTAAAAAAAAAAAAAAAACAAACAAAAATCTAAACAACATCATGTGAAAACCAATGAACGAACAAATGAATACGAAACTTAATCGCGGTATTGGTATATGGTTTTTTATATGTGTGTTGTATTGTTCTTATGTGTGTTATGTGTAAAGATCTTGCGAAGGTCCTCCTATGTTCCTGCAATCGGGAGGGGGTGGGAAGGGAATACGCCCAAGTCAACAACAGAATCAGCACTCACACCAACAGACAGCGCATCACCATCAACACCATCATCATCAGACGCATAACGCACACGCTCAACAACAGCAGCAGCAGCAGCAACAACAACAGCAACACCAACAGCAGCAGCAGCAACAACAGCAGTTGCAACAACAACAACACCAACAAGCAGCACAGATACAACATCATACTGTGTTTATACCAACACAACAACCGAGTGCAAATCATTCCCACCTCCCCCTTTCACATGTATCGCACCATCAGCAACAAATTCAACAGCAGCAAGTACACCAACAACAAGTACACCATCAACAGCAACTACATCAACAACAACAAATATCACAACAGCAACAACAAACAAGTCAAGCACAGAATCAATTGCAACAGCAGCAGCTTATATTCTATGGGAATCCACCACCACACACAAACCAGTACGTTGCCACAGCTCAGCCGCCACCACCATGCACGAATGTTGGACAGCATCAAACAGCCGTACACATGTCGGCCACATCGCCTCCAGTTCAAGTCTCAAGCAACTCATCGCTTGTTAGCACAAATGGCAACAATGGCGGCGTCCTTACCACAAGCGGCAGCAGCACAAGCATTTTACGACCCATCAGCAATGGTGGCCTGCAGCATTATACCACAGCGCCCAGTGGCCTCATCGCCACCCAACCCCAAGGATCAGCTGGCCCAGGTACCACTTACATGACTACAGCTTATCTGAATTATAATCCAGCTGCAGTATTAACAGCAGCAGCACAGGCTGCTGTTGCATTTAATGCTAATAGTAATGGTGGCGCCCCAAATGGAGCACCGACAGCAGCATATTACTCAACCACACAGGCGGCTACAATACAACAACAAAAAACAATTACACAACAACAGGCGATACATCATGCTACCCAACCAACACCCATAACATTTTTTCACGCAGGAAATGCGGTGCAATCTGCTAATCAGAACTCATCGAACCATCGGCAACAACAACAGATACGCAGTGTAGTGACTTCACAACAACCGCCGCAGCAAAATCAGCGTCAAAATGCAGGACCTCCGCAGCATGGGGGGCAACCGACGTTCATTGCGTATATACCACAAGGGCAACCACCACAACGTGCCACGCTGGTAAGCAATAACGGCCAGATACTAACCCCACGTAGTGCAGCTATAAGTGCCCATACAGCATATATACATTCGCCATTTTGTCCGCAGCCTATGCCCATGAATACTTCAGGTGGCATTGCGGCTCCTCCCCCGCAAACTCATATGTTGGCAACAGCTGCTGGTCTAGCGCCCGGACAATCCGGCTTACAAACATACGCCGCTCATTTGCCTCCAGGTTCTATAACTGTCAACTCGACCCTATCGGCAACTTCACTAAGTTCCGGGATATCATCATTGGGTGGGGAAAAAGTAAGAGAACGCAAACATGCTATACCAATTATACACCCAATAACCCATGAGAATGTCCTCGAACCAAAATTATCGAATTCAGTTAAGAAACAGGCATCAAATACGCGACAAATAGCTGGAAATTCTGCGACAACTAGTGGCTCTGATGGGGTTCCGGTAACTACAACATCATCTCTATATACATTTAAACCTCCCGAAGTCGAAAAATCTGTTTCAACTGAACAGTTCCAATCGCAACTAATGACATCTAGCAGCTGTAAAATAGACCAACAAATGCAAACAGAAAAACAAACTGCAGCAGAAAAGGCGATGGCGACGCCTGTTGTTGATTTGTTAGCAGAGATGTTGTCTTATGCTGAAATATCGGAAAGATCGTCTAATCATAGTGTGACTTCTGATAATGTTGCTGGCGAAGATGAGATCACTATTATTGTCAAGGATATAATTGCCAACTCAGAGGATCGTCTCAGCTTTTTGTCGCCTCAACGCAGTTGGAAATATAAAGATGGTATGTGTCATAACTTTTTTTCTTGATTCTCTCGGTACTTATTATTTTGTTTCTCTTGTTTTTCTTGCAGAGAAAAAATCAACGGAAATATCTCAGCAGCAGCAGCAGGACTCTGCTGGTTTTAAAGAAGATTGTAAAAAGTCACAATACAATGACAACCCGCCACTGCAGCAACGGCCAAAATCTGCTAATAAGCAAAGTAAGTTATATTCTCACTTGGTTTTCATAGATTAGATTGTCATGATTTTAATTTCTTAAATCTCCTGTTTTTATGTTAGATACTGCTACACCAATCTCAATAGCAAATGCTGCTGCTGAAGCGGCAACAGGTTCGGTGGCTACATTGAGTGCAACATCAATTCCACCACCATCCCAGAATCCCATAGAAAAGACAGTTTTAAATACTAAGGCAGTTATAACAACGACGACATCGCCTAGTAGTGTTAATCCAATAAATGAACCACTATCGGCAATTAATGTACATCTTCAACAAAATCCATTGCCACAACGACAACAGCGTCACCAAACTCCCCTTAATACTACGAGAATCACCGACAAACCAAGGCAAGCTTCTCTTACATCAGGAGCATCATCTTCAACAGCATCAACACCGACACATCAACAGAGAAAGAATATGGCAATAAGAGGTGGTGGCATGACAAATCCCAACAATAATATTAACAACAACAATAATAATAATACCAACAACAGCAACACAAACACCAATAGTAACACCAATAGTAACACCAATAGTAACACCAATAGTAACACCAATAGTAACAGCAACAGCAATAACAGCAACATTAATCCTGTTAACGGTGGCGCTGGTGGTGTTGGTAGCAGCAACAGCAGTAGCTCAAATCCAAAAGGAAAGGGTCGTAAAGCCCAAAGAAAGAAAGAAAACCAAAAGAAACAAAAGAATTTGACGATCTCGACTACTAAGAATTTGATAAATAATCACAATAATAATAATAATATTAACAACAATGCGGTGGCACCATCATCTACAGTGAAGATGATCGGAACGGAAGCTTCCGCCGAACCAATAAGTAACCAGACTGATACGAATATAACTAATAAATGTAACATAAGTTCTAATAATATAAGTGATATTTCCACAATAACAACAACAACAACAAAAACACAACATCCACAAGCAGGAAACAATGCTGGCGGCCCCCTTATGCTTCATCAAGAATTAAATTTGGGACAGCAGCAACAACAACAACAACATCAACAAAGTTATAGTGTCAAAAACAACAACATAAGCTTAAAAAGAAAAATTGCAGCAGTTGCAGCTGGAGGAGGAGGAGGAGGAGGAGGACAAGGTCTTATAATCAGAGGTATTTTCTTTAATTTGAATTTCATTTCATTTGATTTTTTAATAATTTTTGTTTTTTATTTTCCCCAATTCTTAAAATAGGTGATTCCACTGCAACAGATGATACACTTTCGACATCAACTTCTGGTTCTTCGACAGCAACATCTGAAACTGTCAACAACAAGCATCGTCATATACCCACAGAAGAAATTGTTGCAAAATTCTTACTCACAAGTACTCCACACAATGCTGCTGTCACTATCAAGAGCAGCAACAACAACAACGGCGGTGACAATAACAAATTACAAGAAATTCCGCAATTGCAATTCCTTAATAGTTCATCATCAGCATGTGAAGATGATGATATTCTGAAACCATTATCATCATCTGCATCCTCATCAAAACATCGATTGAGCGAAGAGAGTTCAACATCTATTACAGAGCTTAAATTTGGTGATTTCTCTGAAGAGCATAACAATAGTAGTGGGCTAACAACCATGATTAGTTCATCAACTTGGACATCGTCTTTGTCAACGTCAACAACTTCAACTGCATCATCAGTTACAACAATGTCTACAACAAAATCAACTAAAGAGCTATTAACAATTATTCAAAAGATTGAAAACAATGAGAATATTGTTATTCCACCACTAACACCTGCTGCTGCCGCCGCCGCCACCGCCGCCCCTAAGTCAACAACGGGGGTGGGGCGTTCTGAAAGCGGTCCAACTTCGAAAACGAAAAAGCGATCTCCATCGACAGCATCTGTTACTTCAGGACGTATAAAATATTCGATTGAAGAGCTTAAGGAAATGTCAAAATTGAGTGAATCACGTAAGCCACCAATGGTGCCTTGTCAAAAGGGTGATTGTATAGCACAATTGTTTGTGTCGCGACAACAACATCATCATAGTCACAATCAGGGACCTCTAAGTGGTTTGCATCAACATCTTCAGCAACAATACCAACACATGAATTTCAATGAATCCATGGACTTTGTTTCGGGCAAAAGACGCGGCCAAGGAAAGAAACATCAACATGACCAGCAAATGGGTGGCAATAGTAATTCCGGTGGTAGAAATAATGATCAACGTAGTATGGACATAATACGTGTCCATCTCTCTCTGAAAGAGGAGATTAAGTTGTCTGAGTGTGAAAATGCCTGGCAACCGGAAACATTACGTCGGTCGGTACAAACGAATGCCGATGATGATGACTTAGAGGCAGTTCTTAAGAAAGTTCGTGGCATTCTGAATAAATTGACGCCAGATAATTTTGATGTTTTGCTGAAAACCATGTCCAGCATTTCAATGAACACCTACGAAAAGATGCAACAGGTAAATATACTAAAAAAGAAAAAAAAATAATAAAAATTATAATAACAAATAATGATGATTCATTAAATATTTTTGTTTTTAGGTGATGCTATTGATTTTCGAAAAAACCGTGAGTGAGCCAAACTTTGCTCCCACCTATGCCAAACTTTGCAAAGTGCTTTTCCACGAAATTAAGGCTGAGAATAAATCATTGTTCACTAGTTCCCTTATTACACGCATTCAACATGAATTCGAGTCGAATGTGAATGATGCCAATGCCAAAGCTTTAAAACTTCAACCGCTGGTCGAGAAGTTGGAATCATGTTCAGATACAAATAAACGTGCAGAAATGCAAGCTGAATTGGAAGACCAAGAGTATCAATTCCGACGTCGTGCTTGGGGAACAGTTCGTTTCATTGGTGAGTTGTATAAATTGCAATCGTTAACAAGCGATCGAGTCTTGATTTGCATTGAGTCACTGCTGGAGCATGGCTGCGAAGAGAAACTTGAATATATGTGCAAACTATTGACAACTGTCGGACATCTACTCGAGGGAACATCACCCGAACAATACACAAATAATGTACGCATCGATAAGATCTTTAGGAAAATCCAAGACTTTGTACACAAATCACGTAGTATGGGACACAAGCCGCCAAGTATAAAGATCAGCAGTAGAGTGCGATTCATGATGCAGGATGTCATGGATTTGCGAGCACGCAATTGGGATCAGCCAACAAATCATGCAGTCGTCGCTGGTTTTACAAATCGTCAGCGTCCAATGAATACAAACAATGCTAAACATGAAGAAAAATCTCATTATCGAATGGGCCCAAATAGTGGCGGCGGTGGTATGGGCGGAAGTGGTGGTAACAGTGGTGGCAATCAACATCAACAACAACGCCATATTGTACAATCCCGACATTCAGATATACACAATGACAACAACAGTAACTATTACCTACAAAAATTACAAAAATCTCATCAACAAGATCACCAAACTGTTAGTGTAGACTATACAAAACTACGATTTAGCAGCGTCGAAGAAACTACACAGGGCCCACCAAAATTGGGAAATCCTTCAAACTATATATGGCGAAATGCAAGTAATCGACCGTTAACATCAGCGCCACCACCTGGCATGAGTATGATTAAACGTTCATCAGCAGGTCATAACCCATCAAACAATCCAAATATGTCTTATGGTTCTTCAATGCCATCAACATCCTCCTCCTCCACTGGCAAAAACCAAAGTCAAAACAACAGTAGTAGTAGTAATGCATCATCATCTGCTGACACTGGCCTTGATAGTTTTACAACAAAAGAATGCCAGCAAATGTTAAATCGACTATTAGAAGAGGCACTCAATACGCGCGATTGGGAAAATGAAGTAATCAATATTTGGGAAACGTGCAACATAAAACAACAGATCGCTGTTTTCCATTACCTTCTTATGGATTATCTACATCTGTGCACAATAAAGCGGCAACAACGTTTAGCAATTTCAAATATTTTCATTCATTTAATGCGCCAAAAAGCTTTCGATAAGACAACATTCACCCAAGTCTATGCTCGTTTTGGCGATGAATTCCCAGATCTGCTTGTCGATGTACCCAATGGTTGGACATATGTTTTTGAATTCATTGGTCCTATGATGCATAAACGTCTCTTGCACTTCAATGATGTTTGGCAACGTAAATGGCTCAATGATATGTACTTCACTGAGAGATTTGTAAAGTCATTTTTAAATTACTTTACTACGGAATTTGGTGCCAAATATTCACGTGAATTGTGGCAAAAAGAATATAAATTGGATCGTGGTCAAATATTCTGGGCAGATAACGCAAAGTTTCGAGATTTCATTAATAGCAATGGATTCGGTTTTATTGAGCAAAATTCAAAGCAGCAACAGCATCATCACCACCATCAACAATTCCGTTTGCATACAAATGGTTCGCATTCAACTAGCGAACAAGTGGATCGCATTAAGTATCTGCTGAATATAACCAACGACGATTGTGACATGGCTATTGACTACATTACAACCAATGTAAATATAAACACAAATTTCATTAGGCAACTTACAAAATTCCTTTGCTGTGATTATGCGTTAACTGTGATGAATACTAACAACAACAAGTCGTCAACAACTCTGATATCGACGACATCGTTGTCTGGTAATGTGAAAGCAGGAGCAGCGAGTAAACAACAATTAAATGTGCAATTATTTCGACGCAAGTGTATCCCATTATTACGTCTTTGTATTGATGGACGCGAAGCTCATGAAATTGCTTGTCTCGATGAGATTGTTGTCGCTATGCAACATCATTTTGTTATGGAATGTGATGATGAAGGTGCTGCAAATGAAGTTATTTGCAATGTCTTCAATGTACTCTACGATTGCGAAGTTATACCAAAAGAATCATATGAAAAATGGTATAGAACTGAAATGGAGAATTCACATGCAGGAGCTTCATTACCATCACCATCGGCGGCGGCGGCGGCGGCATTGTCGGCAGCTATAGGAGGAGGAGGAGCACCGTTAGCAGCACAAACATCCTTACATCGTAGAAATCTTTTAAGACTTTTAAGTGGTGAACTAAGCGCCTTTATGGAGAAACTACTTTAGCAATATCGATGAAGTGATGAACTGATGAAGAGCAAGTAACAGTATCAATATCAACACCTTCGCCAACAACTACAAGTGTTCATTTAACTAGCCAATACAAAATGTGCCGGAAGCTGCTGCTCTCGTAGTAGCAAACAGCCAACAACAAACATAACCATAATGAAGATGAAAACCAAAATTGATTTTGTGTGAACTCTCGCTCGGAACTCTTTTTCTTTTCATATAAAAAAAATATAGTTGCTGCATTCAAAAGAAGAAGAAGCAGACGAAGAATTCCATAGTCAAAATTTTACTTATTTTTGGTACTAATTAACCCCCATGACCTGACCTGACCTTATAAAATATCTTCATCCAGATCTGTTATTTTTTATATGGAGCGCATAATTTCTTTTAGATTTTGTTTTTATTTTCTAAAATTTATCCAGAAATTATTTTACAAAATTTTTTGTAAAAAGAAAAGAATAATAATTTTTAATTGTTCTTAATTTGATGTGGAGAGGAAAAAAGAGAAGAGAAATGTGTGTGCGTGCGTGCAACCCGTAACTGATGAAGATATCGAATGAGGCTAAAATATGAATAAAATGCTTGGATCATTTTAATGTTATGAAAAAAAAAAAAGAAATCATCAAATCATGTAAATTTTGTTTTATATACTTAATAATATATATTTTATGTATATTCTGTTTATGTATCAACCAATAACATCATTCATAACTGTAAATTACTATATCTCCGTGCATGACAAACAGACAAACAGTCAGTCAGACACACAGCAAGCAACGTTTAAGTATTATGTGTAATATCGTATTTATATTTTAATTGATATTATGTATTATTATGTTCCTCTCTCTCGATTTGTGAAACAATTTAAAATTTCTATTTTAAAGAAAAGAAAAAAGCCCCAAAATCTCCTTTCATTTATTAAGATATATAAAAATGAGCAAAAAAAACCGAAAAAAAAATTGAATGTTTTTTGTTATAAAATTTCCCGACGATAATAGTAAAACATAAAAATCAATTTGTTGTTATATAACAAAAATCTAATCTGATTCAATACGATTTGAGATCTGATCTAATATACATACTTATATTTTGTTGATGTGATCCAATCATCGATTGATCCTCTTGTAAATAAAAAATAGTAATTTGTTTTGTTAGTTTTTTGCCTTTCAGTACAAAATTATATAATTTTTATAATTTATATTTTCATTTGGCACCGTTTTTTTTTTTGTTTTTTGTTATTTAAATTTGGAAATGTTTTTCTTTTGTTTACATTATATTTTTTTGTTATTTTTGTTTTGAAACTTTGTTTATTTGTTAATAATAATAATTTTTATTTAATTTATATTTTCCACTAAACAAAACATTCATGTTATATTAAAAATGAATTACACCTACCCCCCCGTTAATGGCTATAAATAAAGAAATTTAAATTTATTACAAGAAAATGAAAAGAAAAGAAAATTAGATATCCAAAGATTTTATTAATTAAAAAAGAAAATGAAAAAATACATAATTATAATAAATTAATTAGTTCACTTTTTTATAATGAAACAAAAGAAAATAAGAATGTTGCGTAAACAACTAAAAGTATATAAAAATATATATAATTTATATACAAACAATTTAGTCGAAAAAAAAAAATAAATAAAGAGAAAAAATACATAAATTAATTGAAAAATTAAAATAAACTTGAAAAAGTTAAGAAAAAAAAAAAATTAAATTAAATTAAATAAAATTAAAATTCAATGAAGTTAAGGCAAAATAAAGAAGCTCTAAGCTCAATCTTTATTAAAATAATAAAAAAAAAAAAAAATTCAAAATAAAAAGAAAATTTATTTATAATAAAAGAAATTAAATTAAGAAAATAAGTTGAGTGGTGGCTTACACGACGTATGAATGATAAATGATGGAATGAACTTTTGTAAAATTTTCTTTTATAAATACATATTATTATTATTTTTTACACTAAGTAACTTTATATAATAAATATAATAATGAATTAATTTAAATTAACCAAATATTTCGACTTAAGTAAACAGAAGGAAGATAATAGACATTGAAATGACATTAGAAATGATTATGATTATAATATTATGGTATGAATCTTTAAATAATGGAACAGAAGTTCTATAATAGAAAAGCAGACTGCGCACTTATTTTTCGTTTTTATTAATTTTAATTAAAAATAGATTTTATTTTTACAAAATTTTCCTTTACGTGAAGATAAATGATGAATTTAAATCAAAACAAAATCAAAGATAGTGGTTGATAAATAATGTGAAACAAGCAACAGTATCAGTATCTAAGATAAATTCGGAAAGACTTGAAACTTTTTTTTAGTTATACTTTTTTATAATTTTTATTACATATTTGTTTTATTAATTTATTTTATTATTTTAAATTTTTTTTTATTTCTATAAATTTAAGCTGAAATCCATAATAATATATAAAAAAAATAGTTAATTTCAAAAAATATAAAAATGAAGAGACAAAAATTTAACAATAAGAAAATAATATAATGGTAAATAAAAAATAAGAAAAAAATGTATGAAAAACAAGAAAACCGTTAAAAAAAAGAGAAAAAGATTAAATAAAAAACCTTAAAGAAAACTGAAATTATTTACGGAACTCATCATATGTAGTATATTATGAAATGTATGAGAGTTTCTACAGTTAAATATCCGATGTGATACTTTGTTTTTTTTTTTTTTTTTTTTTTGCTAATCTTCATGTCATCATTCAAAGCATGTGCTTCTACTCAGGATCTATGAAAGAACACTGAGTATTTATCATAATTTCTTGGTTGGTTGGTTGATTAATTGATTTGGTGGTGGTTACCATTTATACTTATATAAAATAAGTGAGATTCCGGCTTGGCATTTATCATATTCTCGAATATAAGTAAGCATATTTTAAGTTTATAATTTAAGTTATTTTATTTATTATTATTTTTTTTAATTTGTAATTTAAATTTTTTTTTATAAGGTTTCAAAGTAATTGATTTTGATTGAGGGAGGCATTTCAAAATGGCAGAACGACGTTGTCGTGGTGGCATACCAGTGGCCAAATTTCGTACTCAGGAGGCAAAGACTAGAAGTCGTAGTCGTGTCAGAGAACCAGACTATAATGAACAAGACCCTGAACATGATATGTTTACATTGTTGGAAGATAATATTGCTTTAAAAGAGGAGAATAAATCATTGAAACTTGAAATACAAGAACGTAAGTTGTCGTCACATGGGATTATTTTTGCTTATTATTTCTTATAATTTTTTATCGTTTTGTTATTTTAGAGAAAAATAAAACTGATGAAGTCCTTAGACGTGAAGAAAAATTAGTCGATGAATTGTTTACTCTAAGATCAAGACAATCTGGGTTTGAAATACAAATTAAGGAACTGAATGCAAAACATTTGAAGTTCCAAACTCAATGTAATACTTTGGAGAAAATGCGTCAAATGAAGGAGGAGGAAATAGAAATGTAAACAATTTAATTCATAGTTTTAATTCAATTTTTTTAAATAAATTTTATTTTTATTTTTTTTTTTTTCATCAGTTTATCAAAAGAATTGGAACTTTTAAGAAAACAGCCACCCACTGCACCACCTCGTGCTTCTGCAACCGCTGCTGCTGCTGATCCTGTAATCATTGGTTCTTTGGATTTAAAACGTAATCTATTGAAAATACTTCCGACCTTGGGTAGTTATAGCAATGATATGGAAAGCATTATTGATGTTGATTCATCAACAATGGGTGTACCAATAACTGGTGATCTTGTTGAACGTTTAGTTGAAGAGTTTTTGGCATTGAAACAATCTACAAATACCATAGAATTGCAACTTTATGAGGCAAATGAAAAAATGTCTGAACTGTTAGAAAATGTAAGAAAGAATATTAGAAGACCATGACAAACATAATAGTAAATTTATTCTTCTATTTCATAATAGCAACATCATTTAATGGAAGAAAATGATACTCTACGAACTGAGAATGCAAATCTAACCAAAGTGGCAAAATTATTAACAGAAAATATGAAAGAAAGTGTAGAAACAAGTAAAAAGTAAGATTTATATAATAATGATGAATACTTCTAAACGGTTTCATTATTTCATTCCACTGACTTAATTCTAGAATGGAATCAGCACTTATGAAACTTAAGCAACGTAACGAAGAACTAATGACCAAAGCACGAGATCAAGCTGATGGTTTGCCAACACCAGTTTTTGTATCTTCTACCTCCATAGCAACTACGTCGTCTAAAGTTAATAATGATGATGATAATGATGAAAATATAGAGCAAACCAAAAATGTTTCTGTTGTTAATGTTGTAGAGGAGCAACAACAAGAACAACATAATGAACGAATTGTGGAAATGGTATGTAAAATATTTGAATTTTCAATGGAATTTCTTCAAAAATAATTTCAGTTTCTTAACAAAAACAGAACAAAACAAAACATTTATTTCGGTTTATCGAAACTTTACATACCTTTCACAACATCCACCCTTGCAGAGGATTTTGTTTACAAACATAGAAATTAAGTTATTAGGACAATTTAAAAGTGACAATTGAGTTAAATATTTGTCTGAATTGTCCTACAATTGGATTAGTTGTCTTAATTAACATAAGATTAGATTAGATTGTGTTGGTTACCGGTACCAAGACCAACTCACTTACAACATAATTGAACCAACTATCCAGGGAACAAATTATCATACAATATAGCATAGCAACTCTATTTAGCCAGAAACGATTACATAAACCATGTAGTTTGTTGCATCTCAATTAGGCTCCTCCTTATCCCGAAGTTAAGGGATCTAATTTGCCTACATTCTGTCGACTAGATCAGTTGCAGATTTCGGAATCCACCATATATTTTCAAGGTGCAGCAGTGTCATGGTCTTCTAGACCAATTGTCATATCTCTCTTGGAAAGACTTTCTATGAAACGGAAATGAAATATTTTCCAATATCTCGCTATGTCTTCCTTGGTGGGCCATTTATTGGTCCGATTTTGAACTCTATGTTGGTAACGACGCTGTCAATTTGAGTGAGCGCCATAAATTGTTAACAGTAGTTTAGTTTTAACCCTCCGCTGAACGAATATGGATCACATCTCTTTGCAACAATGCTTTAAAATTCTGAAAACTTATTTTGAATGGATGGCCACAAAAATTGTGTACAAAATTTGGAAGAAATTAAATTTTGCCAAAGTTCGTTGGCCTGCTCGCAGCTGCGATTTGACGCCGATGGGGCGTGTGGGACGCATTGAAAGATAATGTTTATGCCGACAATCCCCAAACAATTGATCACTTGAAACAGGACATTCGGGTCGAAATTGCCCAAATTGACCCAGGAAACAGTAGACAAAGTGCTTGAAAATTTGTGTTCCAGGATGGACTACTGCCGAAGCCAGCCGCTGCCAACATTTGAATGAAATCCTTTTTCATACTTAATCGGAAGAATCAATCTAACAAATAAAGCGTATAAATTCGTCGCAAAAAAATATGTTTTGCCCATTTAATGATCAATCCAAAATCGGACCAATAGTTGGATTATTAACACTAAACAAAATCGATTGATGAAATTACTGGATACATTCTGTGTATTCAAAGGGTTTTGGCTTCTGTACATATACTTCCCGTTCCAGTAATCAAAGAAATCTGGTCCAATATATTATCTTTCTAGTCGAAATCACTCCTTAAATTTAGTATTAAATTTAGTATTATATATTAGATTTAATTATGATAAATAAATAAATAAAATATATATTATCTTTCTGTATATGGAAACGAACCCAATTAATGATTCCCTTTGACATTTCCATATATGTATTGTATGTTTGTATATTTTATGGGATCTCCAGTAGTGTTGTGAAAGGTATTAAAGCAAAGAAAGGAATTTTTTAAATTAATTATAAATTTATTTAAAAATTAGCCCAACACCCCACAACCAAGAAGTATGTTTGATATATTCAAACCTTTACAAAACATATTCAAAAGTAATTAAGCAACAAAAGAAATATGTGCCCCAAATCTTTCTTATTACACACAACAACTACTACTACTACTACTACTGAGACGTTTAAGTAATGGTGATGGTTTATATATACAATACTTAATAATTAAAGTACATAATACTAAAGTAAATGATGAGATCATCTCTGAGATAATGTTGAATGAAATGTAAGCATTAAGAAATAAGAAAAAAGAATGCTGCTCTTCTTCTGTTAAGGCTGATGCTGCTGCTGTGATATACAAATGAATGTTGTTTGCCAAATTATCTCATTAATTGTTGCTTGATTAATTAATTGATTTATATTAACTACTAATTTAACATTTGATCTTTAAATGCTTTTCTTGCTTTTTGTCTCTTGTGTCTCGTATCTGCTACTATGTATTATTTATTTTAATCCTTAATATGAATCTCTTTTTTTTTTTTTTTTTGTTTAATATTAATAACTAATCTGTTTGTTGTCTACTAATTTTATATGCCTCCTCCTCCACAACCACCACCTCATCAATTGTTGTAGCAAAATTTAATGGATGCGGCTATAGAAAAAACTACTAATGATGAACTAAAAAAATTACAACTTAAGTTGGAAATACTTGAAGAACAATTACGTGCCGCAGTAACACGTGCCGAATGTGCTGAGAATGAATTAGAAAAGTATAAAAAACATGATACCAATACAGAAACAACAATAACAACAACACTACTACCACCACCTCCGCCACCACCATTACCACCACCACTGCCTGAAAGACTACTCTATCAAAGCAATGTGACTACTGCTGCTGCTGCTGCTATGACTACCAAAATGGCAACAATAGACAATAGTAGTAATAGCAGTGGCAGTGGCAACAATAACAACGATTCCTCAATGCAAAGTGGTGGTTCTTCATTCAGTGATAATATTGCGGCTTATAATTTACATAAAACCAACATGAACAACAACTCTAACAAAATCATTGATAACGTTAAGCAACAGGTTCAAGCACAGGCAGCAACAGGTAAGCAAGCAAAAGAAGTGCAGGAAGAATTTGTTTCTTATTAACTTTTGATGACCACACAAAATGATAAAAGAGATTCATCATTCACTCCTTCTTTGCAAATTCGATTAGCATAAAAACAATTTTATATCTATTTTACCATTATTTGTTTTCTGGTTTTGGTTTTGGTTTGAAGGAAATCATAGGAAATGAAGAAGAGGAAATTAAAAGGAAATTTATAGATGATATATGGGATTATTGTGGATGCAACAATTGTCAATTTTCTTCTCACACACACACACACACACACTCTACTCAATATTTTGTATCAATTCTTAAATGTAATTGATTTTCACTCATTTTACTTTTCGGTGTCGCCTACCTTTAGTCCTTGAATCTTGCTAAAACTACATTCAAATTTATGTGTACATATATGTACATATGTTTGTATGTATGTATAGTATTTTTGTTTGATGATTGTAACTTCTTAATTAAGTTAACTGCGTGTTGAGCGCAGCATTGAATGAATTGTAAGCAAACCTAATTAGTGTTGAGCTTCATCAGATTCTTTCCTTTTATTCTTATTTATTATCCCATCCCTTCGTTTCCTATACCTATATATATATATATAGATATATGTGTAGTATATAGTAGTAAATGTTTGAGTATTTGTTGTTGTTGTTGCTGCTGCTGCTAGAAAATTAAATATTACAGAGTGAGTTTGTTTATTTGTAAGTATCTACACCTCTAAGGTTGCTCAGCCAACCAAGCCACAATTAAATTCATTTGGTTTTCTTCTTACGTTAAAACAATTGTTGTTTTTGTGTTTGTGTACAAAAGAAGAAAACTTATTTTTAATATATAAAAGAAAATTCTACTATAACTTTAAGTGATGAATATTGTGTATAGAAGTCAGAAAGAGACTTCATTTCGTTCGTCGTAAAGCTCAACTATTTATTATATGTAGCTGCAAACTTGGTGTGTATAGTTCTCATACTATCATCATCATCATCATATAATCTATAGTATAATTTCTATATTTCACATGATTCACTTGTTGTTTTGTGCTTTCCTTTGTTTAGTTTAGTTATCTATACTCTGTGTGTTAAATAAACGTGTGTTGTGATTGTGATGCCTCTTCAAAATGTACTGATTCTTCTCTTCTCAAATTCAACCATTTAGAATTGTGTTGTGCACTTTTGTTGTTCTTTATAAATGATGATGACGATGATATTATTAAGTGTGTTGTGCATATGAAGGTGTGGTTGTGCCCACACATCATTCCTTCATGCAATCCATCCATCCAAGTCAATCACTTACTGTCTGAGTAGTTCGTTCATTGATAGTTCATTCGTACATATGTGTGACAGATAGACAAACAGAAAATACATAAATTGAAAAGAATCTTTTTCTAAGTAAATAAATGTATAAAGTATCGATCGAAAGTAAATTATAAACTTTCAATCAACAAAACATGAAATACACATTTCATCATTTCCTTTTATACATAATGATTATGTGCTTCATGGGTATTGTAAGTACATATGTATATACATACACATATGTATTCGAAAGGAAGAATATTATCATTGTATCATTATAATTGATACACACAGACACACACACACACACACACACACACGCAGAAGGAAGTTTTCAACCACATGAAAGTAAATTTTAACTTACCTTCTACTCTTTCACTTATTATTTATTGTCAACCAAATTGACTTTATTTTACTTTACTTTGTTGAATATTTCAATTTATTTAATAATGTAGATACACTTTTATCACTCACTCACTCACTCATTCATCACTACTGTTGTACTTATGATGTATTATTCGCATTATTAGCATTTCATATTCTATCATCTCTCCATATTCATCTGACATACTAAAGATAGATGACATGCAATTTCCACTTGTTTTATTTTTTATCACTCAATTTTGGCGCGAATTCCATTCAATTTTACACATTTCATATGATTAATGTTTACTGTGATGGGTTTTTGTGGGCGTATGAGTAACAAGTTGTTGAAAATAATGATAGGATCAAAAAACAAAAGACATCAAATGCTTTAAAAATTTTATATGCATACAAATTGTTGACTGCTTAATTTATAGAAACACACACCGCTTGTATCATTTCCTTATACGAGTATAATATCTTATTGGGGGAAAAGCGTTTGATTTTAGTCACGGTCTTTGCTGTTTCGTTGTGTACGTGCGAAAAACAAATGAAGCGACTGAAATCTGAAATGTGAAATGACGCGCCAACGTAGTAACAATGTTTGCTCTATGTCCTGGCGCAAAATTTTCTGCATATACTTACAACAACAACAACAACAAGAATCATATACCGATGGCAGAAACACTCGAACGTTGTTTTCGTACAACATACAACAACAACAACATCATCATCATCATCATCGTCGTCATAGTAGTAGTCGTCTCCGTTGTCAGCCACACGCAGCATGCCGCCGCCTTCCTTCTACAAAAGTAAAGTAAATCTCCTTCCTATATATATATATATATATACAATATCTGGATGGATGTGGGGATGTATGTTTGCCTGTATATATTTGAGTAAATTCACAGCAACCGTAACCAATAATGTTGATGCTGTCTGTCACCGCTACCTCTTGATGATATCCTTGGTTGTTGGTGCGTGATGCCTGTTGCCAGCCAGCCAGCACAACTTTTGTTTCTACACTTAAATATAAGCAAAGCAAGTGATTTTACTTACGTCTTTCCATTTGATGATGATAATAAAGACTGACTGACTTGACTTTCTTCTTCACTTTTGAAATTTTGTTAAGTTTGTTGGTCTCAAATGGTCAGTTTTTGGTTTTGTTCTGTTTAAATCAAATGTTGTATTTTCTCAGTGTAAAACCACCAACACAACAATAACAAAAAAAAAAAACAAACAAACACCCAAAACCTGCTTCAAATCCTTGCAAAAGCATTACACAGTTTACTCACTCACTAACTCAAAATGCCATCTGAATTTGAACCTCTCTATCACCTATCGTATAAACACCCACTCATCATTATTTAAGTTTCCTCGTTCTACGTAGGGGATGAGATGTGCGTGTGAACAGGAAACCAGTTTCCTGTCCCCCTCCTCTCTCTCTCTATCTACACATGCATATCCTTGGTGATGTTGTGGATACACCCTACTTACCTACATACGCCACATCAGTTCGGTTCGGTTCGGTATCAGCAAAGTAAAGTTGCTGTTGAGTTTTTGATTACATTTAAGTTTATGGCAATCACTTGCAAGGATTCTTTTTTGTTCGTTCATTCGCACAGGTCAAAACAACAATAATAATAACAACAATAGAACAAGCATAAATCTTATGCAGAAGGAGTGTGTGGAGTAGGTGTAGGTGTAGGTAGCTAGGGAAGGGGGCTAGGAATACTTACTACAGTGTGATTTTACAAATTCTCTTAAAGCTTTACACAGCAACAGCATCTCACATCTCTTAGAGCATTTGATACTTTTCCTCCTCCAAGTGTTTGTGCTCTTATTTTCTTACATATTTTTATAAATTGCTGCTTATTTAAAGAACCATGTTCATTCTCATCTGTACAGAAAGAAAGAAAGAAAGAAGTCTTTAATACTTATATTTTTTGTCATAATTTTAACAATATTTTAAAGCTGATTGACAACGAGTGACTACTGAAGTTTGTTGTCTGTCACGATACATGTCACATCGTCTCAAATATCAGTACAACGTAATTTATTGTTTTATTATCCTGCAAGTGGCAGTGACAGCTTTTCTCTTTGGTCCTTGGCTTGTTGAGCCATTTTATTTCTTCATGGTTTATTTTACTATTATAAGTTTTAAATTTCCTTTTCTTATTATGTGTTGTTGCTCTTTAAAATTCATCATACAAAAATCATGTTTAAAAAGATGTCATCGTATCGTCACTGGTTGACATTCATCCACGTTGTTAAGAAAACATTGCTACCAATTGTTGTTTTGTAAAATGTTTATTTCACTCTTTATTATATAGTCTCTGATTTCAAGGTAGGTACTAATTATCATGATTTATACCAATTTCACAATATAACACAAATAATTTCAGTCTTAAACTTATCTTGATTTTTTTAAGCTTTTTAACCGCATGCATATGACTTCTCTTGGCCTAATTACATATACTCGTATATTCTTATATCCTTGTAATGTTGCAAATCGCGTCTGTGTATAAAATCAATCAATTTCATTGCATTTTTTTTTTTTTTAATATTTTTAAAAATTCCTTTTACAGGTCTTGACGCTATAGTAAGTGAATTTAAATCTGGACGCGTGACTTTACGTCGTAATCGCCGCAAGACTCACACAAACGAAGCTCTACAGGAAATGTTTCAAGTACTAGAGATAAGTCAAAGGCAAAATCGGAGTTCAAAGATTTGTGTTGATATGCAAAATGTTCAATTTGGATAATAATGATGATGATTTTTATCAGACTGATTGTCTGCTGCTGCCTGCCTGTTCAGATTCAATAATTGACTGCTTTACTTACATACAATGAATTGTGTTCTTTACTTTAACTTTGTGGTCTCAAAGCTTGATTATTTAATTATATATAACCATTCCCTCCGCCTCCTCCGTCAGGCATTTTGCTAACGTATTAAGTGTAATAAGGAAGTATTAACATAATTTGAATTACAAATGCATTTCTCAATTGAAATTTATCATTTTAACTTACTGAAATATACTTATTAATATCATCGAACAAAGTATCCATTTCTTTATTTAAATAAAAACACTAAATCCAAAGTTAATTATGTTTTAGAATGAGTAGGGA
The DNA here is from genome assembly GCA_035041805.1 of Amiota mariae. Taxonomy (NCBI): domain Eukaryota; kingdom Metazoa; phylum Arthropoda; class Insecta; order Diptera; family Drosophilidae; genus Amiota; species Amiota mariae. The sequence continues at coordinate 1,595,990 of JAWNKV010000361.1, read as the reverse complement.
ATTATGAAGAAAAATTGAAATATTCGATCGACTAAACGAGATAGGACATTAATTTCGGTTCAATCGAAATTTACAATCCTTTCTTACTCACATGACTGAGTGACTTGATTAAACAGACATTGTAATTTTAATTGGAGTCAGACTACAAAAAAAAAAAAAAAAAAAAATCATTAAAACAAGATTTTCCCATCGTATGTTCAGATATAGGACAGAAACATTAATTATTTGTTCACAAAGCAAAAGCTTTCCATACGAAAATTCATATAAAGACGATTTTCTACCACAGATATATATGGGAGCTATGATACATATTGCTACGATTGGTCCTATTCTTAGATATAGCGGAACTTGCAGCTCCATAGCATAACATAACCACAAAAAGAATTGTTTAATTAGAAACAATCATATTATACATAATCCAGTCCACATAGTTAGCATCCTTAGTATAAACTCAAGGACAACGAGCTATAGTACAAGGTTTAATGATCCATGACACTACACCGACTTGAGTAAGTTGATCTGCTTCTTTATAAAGTAATGGACCACCAGAATCAACACTACACTGACCCTTTCCACCTCCACATATATGATTTTGGGTGACACACCATTGTGACGTAATTCGCATTCATCATTGGAGTAAATTTTGAGATCAACCTCTTGTAAGTTGTAAATTAGAAATACTTTCAATATAATCAATCAATGTCACTGCATTCAAACCCCATCCTGCAAGTACACCTGGACTACCCTCTGGTTGTTGTGGTGTATTAAAATAGAGCTTGGTAATCGTATAGGGGCAACCGTCATATAATCAATTAGAAATGGATGTTCTACTTCCAAAAGTGATATATCATTTGAAGTAAAAGGATTGAATCCTTTATGCTGGATGATCGTTTTTCACTTGGACTACATTAAGACCACTTGCGTTCATGTTTGTAACACCATATTGAATAGACAAGTCACTTGCCTTACGGCAATAAGTGCAATGGGCAGCTGTTAATACATAATTTGGAGCAACGATTGAACCACAACAAGAATGTGAACCAGATCTAGAACGTAAAGATATCTAGAAAATGGGATTCGTATGTGATCAATTTCACTCTACAAATTTTATTGCTTCACTCACTATAAATGGATAACGCTCTATAGTCGCATCAGTTCCGTTCACCACACGACCGATTGGCACGGCATTTACTGAAGTAATACATTTACTCACAAGTAATACAAGTCCCAACTCATGGAACATCATCATTTTGACTCGAGTTGAAAATATTTAATGGTATAAATATTTCTTGCCGTTATTTTAAATACCATTTGAACGAACGCATTCCACTAATCCTTATCGCTCGAAAATAAGAACTTGATGAGGACTGATTAGCACTATACGAATCACATAGATGATAAGAAATTATAGTAAGTAGAAACTGAATTACATACACATGTTGCATATGTATATGCTAAATTAAATATATATAGAAAAAAAATATGCAACATTCCTTTATTATATTAAAAAGTATTTCCCCGTTGTTCCCAATAAAATAAATAAATAATTTATGTTCATTTCATTGCAAACAAAAGACGATCTTTTAATATAAAATATTCAAATGGGAAATGTGTAATACAAAGGGGATAAAAATACGCGTAAGCAACTAGCAAACAAAAAGTATTGCATACTTTCGAGGGTTACACTTTTGAATATTAAAATGGCTTATGCCTTAAGTAAGGCAAAACAACTTAGTGCACTTTAATATTGAAGATAATTGTTGAACTGTCTCGCCCATAGGTGGCACTAGCAGAGCTTTCATTTTTGCATATTGGAGTGGTGTATGTTTGAAGCAAAGATGTATTATTTAGAGCAGTTTAATATTCACATTACTCAGTTCGGCATGTATTCTCAAGTAAATATTTCTTTGAATATTCATCAAGGGTAAAAGCTCATATGGTCATTAAAACATACAGCAACTCAATATGAAAAGCAGTTTTGCAAATCTGTTTAAATGGACTAATTTTAAAATGGTCATATCTCAAAACCTATTGGACTGATTCGAATGGCATGTTCTACTGTTATATAGATAAATAGTAAAGCTTTAATCTGAATTCACTCAGAATCGAATCTAGGTACTAGAAGTGGGTAAAACCTATATAAATATATTTTACAGTCGGACTTTTGTGGAAGTCAGATTAAGGTCACAGTTTAATAGCAGAAAGTAAAGCTTTTAACTTTTCCAAGGACACTACTCTCATCGAAACTGAACCACCACCCATTCTCGAGATATAAGCCTCTAAACAATATCTACCCACTTTTGCACGCAATGCTATTTTAGTTTCTCGAAAATTTTTACTCCAAGAAATATGCAACATGATTAACTGCTTTGTATTAAGTGCCACAACCTTGAATATTGAAATGGCTAAAAGCAAGTTAAAGCCACTGAAACATACCCCCATTTAATATTAAAAGCACTTATACAAATCTATTTAATTTGACCAAATTTAAAATGTCTATATCTCACAAACTACTAAACCGATTCGAACGACATGTTCTACAGTTATACAGATAAATAATAGAGCTTTAATCTGAATTCACCCAGAATCGATGTAACTACTGGAAGTGGGTTAAATCTTTATGAATATATTTTAGAGTCATGTTTTGACCTTTTATTGAGGTCAGATCAAGGTCAAAGTTTAATAGCATAAATCTGAACTCATGACCTTTCCAATGACATTACATTCATCAAAATCGACCCACCCATTATCGAGATATAAGCCTGTAAGCATTTTTGAATAGGCGATATCGACCTACTATTTTCTGTGCATTTCTGTTCGCCTGGTATTTTTCCAATATTTTAAGAAGAAGCAAACAATTTTTTATTTTTAATTGAATAAAATTTGAAATGTTTATATCTCAAAAACTACTGAATCGATTCGAATGAAAGTTCTACGGTTGTATGGACCAAGAGTAGGGCTTTGATCTGAATTCACCCAGGATCGAATCCAAGTACTAGAAGTGGGTTAAATCACGGTAAACGTGCTTTATAGTCAGTTTTTGACCTTTTATTGAGGTCAGATCAAGGTCAAAGTTTAATAGCATAAATCTGAACTCATGACCTTTCCAATGACATTACATTCATCAAAATCGACCCACCCATTATCGAGATATAAGCCTGTAAGCATTTTTGAATCGGCGATATCGACCTACTATTTTCTGTTCATTTCTGTTCGCCTGGTATTTTTCCAATATTTTAAGAAGAAGCAAAAAATTTTTTATTTTTAATTGAATAAAATTTGAAATGTTTATATCTCAAAAACTACTGAATCGATTCGAATGAAAGTTCTACGGTTGTATGGACCAAGAGTAGGGCTTTGATCTGAATTCACCCAGGATCGAATCCAAGTACTAGAAGTGGGTTAAATCACGGTAAACGTGCTTTATAGTCAGTTTTTGACCTTTTATTGAGGTCAGATCAAGGTCAAAGTTTAATAGCATAAATCTGAACTCATGACCTTTCCAATGACATTACATTCATCAAAATCGACCCACCCATTATCGAGATATAAGCCTGTAAGCATTTTTGAATCGGCGATATCGACCTACTATTTTCTGTGCATTTCTGTTCGCCTGGTATTTTTCCAATATTTTAAGAAGAAGCAAACAATTTTTTATTTTTAATTGAATAAAATTTGAAATGTTTATATCTCAAAAACTACTGAATCGATTCGAATGAAAGTTCTACGGTTGTATGGACCAAGAGTAGGGCTTTGATCTGAATTCACCCAGGATCGAATCCAAGTACTAGAAGTGGGTTAAATCACGGTAAACGTGCTTTATAGTCAGTTTTTGACCTTTTATTGAGGTCAGATCAAGGTCAAAGTTTAATAGCATAAATCTGAACTCATGACCTTTCCAATGACATTACATTCATCAAAATCGACCCACCCATTATCGAGATATAAGCCTGTAAGCATTTTTGAATCGGCGATATCGACCTACTATTTTCTGTGCATTTCTGTTCGCCTGGTATTTTTCCAATATTTTAAGAAGAAGCAAACAATTTTTTATTTTTAATTGAATAAAATTTGAAATGTTTATATCTCAAAAACTACTGAATCGATTCGAATGAAAGTTCTACGGTTGTATGGACCAAGAGTAGGGCTTTGATCTGAATTCACCCAGGATCGAATCCAAGTACTAGAAGTGGGTTAAATCACGGTAAACGTGCTTTATAGTCAGTTTTTGACCTTTTATTGAGGTCAGATCAAGGTCAAAGTTTAATAGCATAAATCTGAACTCATGACCTTTCCAATGACATTACATTCATCAAAATCGACCCACCCATTATCGAGATATAAGCCTGTAAGCATTTTTGAATAGGCGATATCGACCTACTATTTTCTGTGCATTTCTGTTCGCCTGGTATTTTTCCAATATTTTAAGAAGAAGCAAACAATTTTTTATTTTTAATTGAATAAAATTTGAAATGTTTATATCTCAAAAACTACTGAATCGATTCGAATGAAAGTTCTACGGTTGTATGGACCAAGAGTAGGGCTTTGATCTGAATTCACCCAGGATCGAATCCAAGTACTAGAAGTGGGTTAAATCACGGTAAACGTGCTTTATAGTCAGTTTTTGACCTTTTATTGAGGTCAGATCAAGGTCAAAGTTTAATAGCATAAATCTGAACTCATGACCTTTCCAATGACATTACATTCATCAAAATCGACCCACCCATTATCGAGATATAAGCCTGTAAGCATTTTTGAATCGGCGATATCGACCTACTATTTTCTGTTCATTTCTGTTCGCCTGGTATTTTTCCAATATTTTAAGAAGAAGCAAAAAATTTTTTATTTTTAATTGAATAAAATTTGAAATGTTTATATCTCAAAAACTACTGAATCGATTCGAATGAAAGTTCTACGGTTGTATGGACCAAGAGTAGGGCTTTGATCTGAATTCACCCAGGATCGAATCCAAGTACTAGAAGTGGGTTAAATCACGGTAAACGTGCTTTATAGTCAGTTTTTGACCTTTTATTGAGGTCAGATCAAGGTCAAAGTTTAATAGCATAAATCTGAACTCATGACCTTTCCAATGACATTACATTCATCAAAATCGACCCACCCATTATCGAGATATAAGCCTGTAAGCATTTTTGAATCGGCGATATCGACCTACTATTTTCTGTGCATTTCTGTTCGCCTGGTATTTTTCCAATATTTTAAGAAGAAGCAAACAATTTTTTATTTTTAATTGAATAAAATTTGAAATGTTTATATCTCAAAAACTACTGAATCGATTCGAATGAAAGTTCTACGGTTGTATGGACCAAGAGTAGGGCTTTGATCTGAATTCACCCAGGATCGAATCCAAGTACTAGAAGTGGGTTAAATCACGGTAAACGTGCTTTATAGTCAGTTTTTGACCTTTTATTGAGGTCAGATCAAGGTCAAAGTTTAATAGCATAAATCTGAACTCATGACCTTTCCAATGACATTACATTCATCAAAATCGACCCACCCATTATCGAGATATAAGCCTGTAAGCATTTTTGAATAGGCGATATCGACCTACTATTTTCTGTGCATTTCTGTTCGCCTGGTATTTTTCCAATATTTTAAGAAGAAGCAAACAATTTTTTATTTTTAATTGAATAAAATTTGAAATGTTTATATCTCAAAAACTACTGAATCGATTCGAATGAAAGTTCTACGGTTGTATGGACCAAGAGTAGGGCTTTGATCTGAATTCACCCAGGATCGAATCCAAGTACTAGAAGTGGGTTAAATCACGGTAAACGTGCTTTATAGTCAGTTTTTGACCTTTTATTGAGGTCAGATCAAGGTCAAAGTTTAATAGCATAAATCTGAACTCATGACCTTTCCAATGACATTACATTCATCAAAATCGACCCACCCATTATCGAGATATAAGCCTGTAAGCATTTTTGAATCGGCGATATCGACCTACTATTTTCTGTGCATTTCTGTTCGCCTGGTATTTTTCCAATATTTTAAGAAGAAGCAAACAATTTTTTATTTTTAATTGAATAAAATTTGAAATGTTTATATCTCAAAAACTACTGAATCGATTCGAATGAAAGTTCTACGGTTGTATGGACCAAGAGTAGGGCTTTGATCTGAATTCACCCAGGATCGAATCCAAGTACTAGAAGTGGGTTAAATCACGGTAAACGTGCTTTATAGTCAGTTTTTGACCTTTTATTGAGGTCAGATCAAGGTCAAAGTTTAATAGCATAAATCTGAACTCATGACCTTTCCAATGACATTACATTCATCAAAATCGACCCACCCATTATCGAGATATAAGCCTGTAAGCATTTTTGAATAGGCGATATCGACCTACTATTTTCTGTGCATTTCTGTTCGCCTGGTATTTTTCCAATATTTTAAGAAGAAGCAAACAATTTTTTATTTTTAATTGAATAAAATTTGAAATGTTTATATCTCAAAAACTACTGAATCGATTCGAATGAAAGTTCTACGGTTGTATGGACCAAGAGTAGGGCTTTGATCTGAATTCACCCAGGATCGAATCCAAGTACTAGAAGTGGGTTAAATCACGGTAAACGTGCTTTATAGTCAGTTTTTGACCTTTTATTGAGGTCAGATCAAGGTCAAAGTTTAATAGCATAAATCTGAACTCATGACCTTTCCAATGACATTACATTCATCAAAATCGACCCACCCATTATCGAGATATAAGCCTGTAAGCATTTTTGAATCGGCGATATCGACCTACTATTTTCTGTGCATTTCTGTTCGCCTGGTATTTTTCCAATATTTTAAGAAGAAGCAAACAATTTTTTATTTTTAATTGAATAAAATTTGAAATGTTTATATCTCAAAAACTACTGAATCGATTCGAATGAAAGTTCTACGGTTGTATGGACCAAGAGTAGGGCTTTGATCTGAATTCACCCAGGATCGAATCCAAGTACTAGAAGTGGGTTAAATCACGGTAAACGTGCTTTATAGTCAGTTTTTGACCTTTTATTGAGGTCAGATCAAGGTCAAAGTTTAATAGCATAAATCTGAACTCATGACCTTTCCAATGACATTACATTCATCAAAATCGACCCACCCATTATCGAGATATAAGCCTGTAAGCATTTTTGAATCGGCGATATCGACCTACTATTTTCTGTGCATTTCTGTTCGCCTGGTATTTTTCCAATATTTTAAGAAGAAGCAAACAATTTTTTATTTTTAATTGAATAAAATTTGAAATGTTTATATCTCAAAAACTACTGAATCGATTCGAATGAAAGTTCTACGGTTGTATGGACCAAGAGTAGGGCTTTGATCTGAATTCACCCAGGATCGAATCCAAGTACTAGAAGTGGGTTAAATCACGGTAAACGTGCTTTATAGTCAGTTTTTGACCTTTTATTGAGGTCAGATCAAGGTCAAAGTTTAATAGCATAAATCTGAACTCATGACCTTTCCAATGACATTACATTCATCAAAATCGACCCACCCATTATCGAGATATAAGCCTGTAAGCATTTTTGAATAGGCGATATCGACCTACTATTTTCTGTGCATTTCTGTTCGCCTGGTATTTTTCCAATATTTTAAGAAGAAGCAAACAATTTTTTATTTTTAATTGAATAAAATTTGAAATGTTTATATCTCAAAAACTACTGAATCGATTCGAATGAAAGTTCTACGGTTGTATGGACCAAGAGTAGGGCTTTGATCTGAATTCACCCAGGATCGAATCCAAGTACTAGAAGTGGGTTAAATCACGGTAAACGTGCTTTATAGTCAGTTTTTGACCTTTTATTGAGGTCAGATCAAGGTCAAAGTTTAATAGCATAAATCTGAACTCATGACCTTTCCAATGACATTACATTCATCAAAATCGACCCACCCATTATCGAGATATAAGCCTGTAAGCATTTTTGAATAGGCGATATCGACCTACTATTTTCTGTGCATTTCTGTTCGCCTGGTATTTTTCCAATATTTTAAGAAGAAGCAAACAATTTTTTATTTTTAATTGAATAAAATTTGAAATGTTTATATCTCAAAAACTACTGAATCGATTCGAATGAAAGTTCTACGGTTGTATGGACCAAGAGTAGGGCTTTGATCTGAATTCACCCAGGATCGAATCCAAGTACTAGAAGTGGGTTAAATCACGGTAAACGTGCTTTATAGTCAGTTTTTGACCTTTTATTGAGGTCAGATCAAGGTCAAAGTTTAATAGCATAAATCTGAACTCATGACCTTTCCAATGACATTACATTCATCAAAATCGACCCACCCATTATCGAGATATAAGCCTGTAAGCATTTTTGAATCGGCGATATCGACCTACTATTTTCTGTGCATTTCTGTTCGCCCGGTATTTTTCCAATATTTTAAGAAGAAGCAAACAATTTTTTATTTTTAATTGAATAAAATTTGAAATGTTTATATCTCAAAAACTACTGAATCGATTCGAATGAAAGTTCTACGGTTGTATGGACCAAGAGTAGGGCTTTGATCTGAATTCACCCAGGATCGAATCCAAGTACTAGAAGTGGGTTAAATCACGGTAAACGTGCTTTATAGTCAGTTTTTGACCTTTTATTGAGGTCAGATCAAGGTCAAAGTTTAATAGCATAAATCTGAACTCATGACCTTTCCAATGACATTACATTCATCAAAATCGACCCACCCATTATCGAGATATAAGCCTGTAAGCATTTTTGAACCGGCGATATCGACCTACTATTTTCTGTGCATTTCTGTTCGCCTGGTATTTTTCCAATATTTTAAGAAGAAGCAAACAATTTTTTATTTTTAATTGAATAAAATTTGAAATGTTTATATCTCAAAAACTACTGAATCGATTCGAATGAAAGTTCTACGGTTGTATGGACCAAGAGTAGGGCTTTGATCTGAATTCACCCAGGATCGAATCCAAGTACTAGAAGTGGGTTAAATCACGGTAAACGTGCTTTATAGTCAGTTTTTGACCTTTTATTGAGGTCAGATCAAGGTCAAAGTTTAATAGCATAAATCTGAACTCATGACCTTTCCAATGACATTACATTCATCAAAATCGACCCACCCATTATCGAGATATAAGCCTGTAAGCATTTTTGAATCGGCGATATCGACCTACTATTTTCTGTGCATTTCTGTTCGCCTGGTATTTTTCCAATATTTTAAGAAGAAGCAAACAATTTTTTATTTTTAATTGAATAAAATTTGAAATGTTTATATCTCAAAAACTACTGAATCGATTCGAATGAAAGTTCTACGGTTGTATGGACCAAGAGTAGGGCTTTGATCTGAATTCACCCAGGATCGAATCCAAGTACTAGAAGTGGGTTAAATCACGGTAAACGTGCTTTATAGTCAGTTTTTGACCTTTTATTGAGGTCAGATCAAGGTCAAAGTTTAATAGCATAAATCTGAACTCATGACCTTTCCAATGACATTACATTCATCAAAATCGACCCACCCATTATCGAGATATAAGCCTGTAAGCATTTTTGAATCGGCGATATCGACCTACTATTTTCTGTGCATTTCTGTTCGCCTGGTATTTTTCCAATATTTTAAGAAGAAGCAAACAATTTTTTATTTTTAATTGAATAAAATTTGAAATGTTTATATCTCAAAAACTACTGAATCGATTCGAATGAAAGTTCTACGGTTGTATGGACCAAGAGTAGGGCTTTGATCTGAATTCACCCAGGATCGAATCCAAGTACTAGAAGTGGGTTAAATCACGGTAAACGTGCTTTATAGTCAGTTTTTGACCTTTTATTGAGGTCAGATCAAGGTCAAAGTTTAATAGCATAAATCTGAACTCATGACCTTTCCAATGACATTACATTCATCAAAATCGACCCACCCATTATCGAGATATAAGCCTGTAAGCATTTTTGAATCGGCGATATCGACCTACTATTTTCTGTGCATTTCTGTTCGCCTGGTATTTTTCCAATATTTTAAGAAGAAGCAAACAATTTTTTATTTTTAATTGAATAAAATTTGAAATGTTTATATCTCAAAAACTACTGAATCGATTCGAATGAAAGTTCTACGGTTGTATGGACCAAGAGTAGGGCTTTGATCTGAATTCACCCAGGATCGAATCCAAGTACTAGAAGTGGGTTAAATCACGGTAAACGTGCTTTATAGTCAGTTTTTGACCTTTTATTGAGGTCAGATCAAGGTCAAAGTTTAATAGCATAAATCTGAACTCATGACCTTTCCAATGACATTACATTCATCAAAATCGACCCACCCATTATCGAGATATAAGCCTGTAAGCATTTTTGAATCGGCGATATCGACCTACTATTTTCTGTGCATTTCTGTTCGCCTGGTATTTTTCCAATATTTTAAGAAGAAGCAAACAATTTTTTATTTTTAATTGAATAAAATTTGAAATGTTTATATCTCAAAAACTACTGAATCGATTCGAATGAAAGTTCTACGGTTGTATGGACCAAGAGTAGGGCTTTGATCTGAATTCACCCAGGATCGAATCCAAGTACTAGAAGTGGGTTAAATCACGGTAAACGTGCTTTATAGTCAGTTTTTGACCTTTTATTGAGGTCAGATCAAGGTCAAAGTTTAATAGCATAAATCTGAACTCATGACCTTTCCAATGACATTACATTCATCAAAATCGACCCACCCATTATCGAGATATAAGCCTGTAAGCATTTTTGAATCGGCGATATCGACCTACTATTTTCTGTGCATTTCTGTTCGCCTGGTATTTTTCCAATATTTTAAGAAGAAGCAAACAATTTTTTATTTTTAATTGAATAAAATTTGAAATGTTTATATCTCAAAAACTACTGAATCGATTCGAATGAAAGTTCTACGGTTGTATGGACCAAGAGTAGGGCTTTGATCTGAATTCACCCAGGATCGAATCCAAGTACTAGAAGTGGGTTAAATCACGGTAAACGTGCTTTATAGTCAGTTTTTGACCTTTTATTGAGGTCAGATCAAGGTCAAAGTTTAATAGCATAAATCTGAACTCATGACCTTTCCAATGACATTACATTCATCAAACTCGACCCACCCATTATCGAGATATAAGCCTGTAAGCATTTTTGAATCGGCGATATCGACCTACTATTTTCTGTGCATTTCTGTTCGCCTGGTATTTTTCCAATATTTTAAGAAGAAGCAAACAATTTTTTATTTTTAATTGAATAAAATTTGAAATGTTTATATCTCAAAAACTACTGAATCGATTCGAATGAAAGTTCTACGGTTGTATGGACCAAGAGTAGGGCTTTGATCTGAATTCACCCAGGATCGAATCCAAGTACTAGAAGTGGGTTAAATCACGGTAAACGTGCTTTATAGTCAGTTTTTGAGCTTTTATTGAGGTCAGATCAAGGTCAAAGTTTAATAGCATAAATCTGAACTCATGACCTTTCCAATGACATTACATTCATCAAAATCGACCCACCCATTATCGAGATATAAGCCTGTAAGCATTTTTGAATCGGCGATATCGACCTACTATTTTCTGTGCATTTCTGTTCGCCTGGTATTTTTCCAATATTTTAAGAAGAAGCAAACAATTTTTTATTTTTAATTGAATAAAATTTGAAATGTTTATATCTCAAAAACTACTGAATCGATTCGAATGAAAGTTCTACGGTTGTATGGACCAAGAGTAGGGCTTTGATCTGAATTCACCCAGGATCGAATCCAAGTACTAGAAGTGGGTTAAATCACGGTAAACGTGCTTTATAGTCAGTTTTTGACCTTTTATTGAGGTCAGATCAAGGTCAAAGTTTAATAGCATAAATCTGAACTCATGACCTTTCCAATGACATTACATTCATCAAAATCGACCCACCCATTATCGAGATATAAGCCTGTAAGCATTTTTGAATCGGCGATATCGACCTACTATTTTCTGTGCATTTCTGTTCGCCTGGTATTTTTCCAATATTTTAAGAAGAAGCAAACAATTTTTTATTTTTAATTGAATAAAATTTGAAATGTTTATATCTCAAAAACTACTGAATCGATTCGAATGAAAGTTCTACGGTTGTATGGACCAAGAGTAGGGCTTTGATCTGAATTCACCCAGGATCGAATCCAAGTACTAGAAGTGGGTTAAATCACGGTAAACGTGCTTTATAGTCAGTTTTTGACCTTTTATTGAGGTCAGATCAAGGTCAAAGTTTAATAGCATAAATCTGAACTCATGACCTTTCCAATGACATTACATTCATCAAAATCGACCCACCCATTATCGAGATATAAGCCTGTAAGCATTTTTGAACCGGCGATATCGACCTACTATTTTCTGTGCATTTCTGTTCGCCTGATATTTTTCCAATATTTTAAGAAGAAGCAAAAAATTTTTTATTTTTAATTGAATAAAATTTGAAATGTTTATATCTCAAAAACTACTGAACCGATTCGAGTGAAAGTTCTACGGTTATATGGACCAAGAGTAGGGCTTTGATCTGAATTCACCCAGGATCGAATCCAAGTACTAGAAGTGGGTTAAATCACGGTAAACGTGCTTTATAGTCAGTTTTTGACCTTTTATTGAGGTCAGATCAAGGTCAAAGTTTAATAGCATAAAGCTGAACTCATGACCTTTCCAATGACATTACATTCATCAAAATCGACCCACCCATTATCGAGATATAAGCCTGTAAGCATTTTTGAACCGGCGATATCGACCTACTATTTTCTGTGCATTTCTGTTCGCCTGGTATTTTTCCAATATTTTAAGAAGAAGCAAAAAATTTTTTATTTTTAATTGAATAAAATTTGAAATGTTTATATCTCAAAAACTACTGAACCGATTCGAGTGAAAGTTCTACGGTTATATGGACCAAGAGTAGGGCTTTGATCTGAATTCACCCAGGATCGAATCCAAGTACTAGAAGTGGGTTAAATCACGGTAAACGTGCTTTATAGTCAGTTTTTGACCTTTTATTGAGGTCAGATCAAGGTCATAGTTTAATAGCATAAAGCTGAACTCATGACCTTTCCAATGACATTACATTCATCAAAATCGACCCACCCATTATCGAGATATAAGCCTGTAAGCATTTTTGAATCGGCGATATCTACCTACTATTTTCTGTGCATTTCTGTTCGCCTGGTATTTTTCCAATATTTTAAGAAGAAGCAAACAATTTTTTATTTTTAATTGAATAAAATTTGAAATGTTTATATCTCAAAAACTACTGAACCGATTCGAGTGAAAGTTCTACGGTTATATGGACCAAGAGTAGGGCTTTGATCTGAATTCACCCAGGATCGAATCCAAGTACTAGAAGTGGGTTAAATCACGGTAAACGTGCTTTATAGTCAGTTTTTGACCTTTTATTGAGGTCAGATCAAGGTCATAGTTTAATAGCATAAAGCTGAACTCATGACCTTTCCAATGACATTACATTCATCAAAATCGACCCACCCATTATCGAGATATAAGCCTATAGCATTTTTGAATCGGCGATATCTACCTACTATTTTCTGTGCATTTCTGTTCGCCTGGTATTTTTCCAATATTTTAAGAAGAAGCAAACAATTTTTTATTTTTAATTGAATAAAATTTGAAATGTTTATATCTCAAAAACTACTGAACCGATTCGAGTGAAAGTTCTACGGTTATATGGACCAAGAGTAGGGCTTTGATCTGAATTCACCCAGGATCGAATCCAAGTACTAGAAGTGGGTTAAATCACGGTAAACGTGCTTTATAGTCAGTTTTTGACCTTTTATTGAGGTCAGATCAAGGTCATAGTTTAATAGCATAAAGCTGAACTCATGACCTTTCCAATGACATTACATTCATCAAAATCGACCCACCCATTATCGAGATATAAGCCTGTAAGCATTTTTGAATCGGCGATATCTACCTACTATTTTCTGTGCATTTCTGTTCGCCTGGTATTTTTCCAATATTTTAAGAAGAAGCAAACAATTTTTTATTTTTAATTGAATAAAATTTGAAATGTTTATATCTCAAAAACTACTGAACCGATTCGAGTGAAAGTTCTACGGTTATATGGACCAAGAGTAGGGCTTTGATCTGAATTCACCCAGGATCGAATCCAAGTACTAGAAGTGGGTTAAATCACGGTAAACGTGCTTTATAGTCAGTTTTTGACCTTTTATTGAGGTCAGATCAAGGTCATAGTTTAATAGCATAAAGCTGAACTCATGACCTTTCCAATGACATTACATTCATCAAAATCGACCCACCCATTATCGAGATATAAGCCTGTAAGCATTTTTGAATCGGCGATATCGAACTACTATTTTCTGTGCATTTCTGTTCGCCTGGTATTTTTCCAATATTTTAAGAAGAAGCAAACAATTTTTTATTTTTAATTGAATAAAATTTGAAATGTTTATATCTCAAAAACTACTGAACCGATTCGAGTGAAAGTTCTACGGTTATATGGACCAAGAGTAGGGCTTTGATCTGAATTCACCCAGGATCGAATCCAAGTACTAGAAGTGGGTTAAATCACGGTAAACGTGCTTTATAGTCAGTTTTTGACCTTTTATTGAGGTCAGATCAAGGTCAAAGTTCAATAGCATAAAGCTGAACTCATGACCTTTCCAATGACATTACATTCATCAAAATCGACCCACCCATTATCGAGATATAAGTCTGTAAGCATTTTTGAATCGGCGATATCGACCTACTATTTTCTGTGCATTTCTGTTCGCCTGGTATTTTTCCAATATTTTAAGAAGAAGCAAAAAATTTTTTATTTTTAATTGAATAAAATTTGAAATGTTTATATCTCAAAAACTACTGAACCGATTCGAGTGAAAGTTCTACGGTTATATGGACCAAGAGTAGGGCTTTGATCTGAATTCACCCAGGATCGAATCCAAGTACTAGAAGTGGGTTAAATCACGGTAAACGTGCTTTATAGTCAGTTTTTGACCTTTTATTGAGGTCAGATCAAGGTCAAAGTTTAATAGCATAAAGCTGAACTCATGACCTTTCCAATGACATTACATTCATCAAAATCGACCCACCCATTATCGAGATATAAGCCTGTAAGCATTTTTGAATCGGCGATATCGACCTACTATTTTCTGTGCATTTCTGTTCGCCTGGTATTTTTCCAATATTTTAAGAAGAAGCAAAAAATTTTTTATTTTTAATTGAATAAAATTTGAAATGTTTATATCTCAAAAACTACTGAACCGATTCGAGTGAAAGTTCTACGGTTATATGGACCAAGAGTAGGGCTTTGATCTGAATTCACCCAGGATCGAATCCAAGTACTAGAAGTGGGTTAAATCACGGTAAACGTGCTTTATAGTCAGTTTTTGACCTTTTATTGAGGTCAGATCAAGGTCATAGTTTAATAGCATAAAGCTGAACTCATGACCTTTCCAATGACATTACATTCATCAAAATCGACCCACCCATTATCGAGATATAAGCCTGTAAGCATTTTTGAATCGGCGATATCTACCTACTATTTTCTGTGCATTTCTGTTCGCCTGGTATTTTTCCAATATTTTAAGAAGAAGCAAACAATTTTTTATTTTTAATTGAATAAAATTTGAAATGTTTATATCTCAAAAACTACTGAACCGATTCGAGTGAAAGTTCTACGGTTATATGGACCAAGAGTAGGGCTTTGATCTGAATTCACCCAGGATCGAATCCAAGTACTAGAAGTGGGTTAAATCACGGTAAACGTGCTTTATAGTCAGTTTTTGACCTTTTATTGAGGTCAGATCAAGGTCATAGTTTAATAGCATAAAGCTGAACTCATGACCTTTCCAATGACATTACATTCATCAAAATCGACCCACCCATTATCGAGATATAAGCCTGTAAGCATTTTTGAATCGGCGATATCGACCTACTATTTTCTGTGCATTTCTGTTCGCCTGGTATTTTTCCAATATTTTAAGAAGAAGCAAACAATTTTTTATTTTTAGTTGAATAAAATTTGAAATGTTTATATCTCAAAAACTACTGAACCGATTCGAGTGAAAGTTCTACGGTTATATGGACCAAGAGTAGGGCTTTGATCTGAATTCACCCAGGATCGAATCCAATAGGGCTTTGATCTGAATTCACCAGGGATTGAATCCAAGTACTAGAAGTGGGTTAAATCACGGTAAACGTGCTTTATAGTCAGTTTTTGACCTTTTATTGAGGTCAGATCAAGGTCAAAGTTTAATAGCATAAAGCTGAACTCATGACCTTTCCAATGACATTACATTCATCAAAATCGACCCACCCATTATCGAGATATAAGCCTGTAAGCATTTTTGAATCGGCGATATCGACCTACTATTTTCTGTGCATTTCTGTTCGCCTGGTATTTTTCCAATATTTTAAGAAGAATCAAACAATTTTTTATTTTTAATTGAATAAAATTTGAAATGTTTATATCTCAAAAACTACTGAACCGATTCGAGTGAAAGTTCTACGGTTATATGGACCAAGAGTAGGGCTTTGATCTGAATTCACCCAGGATCGAATCCAAGTACTAGAAGTGGGTTAAATCACGGTAAACGTGCTTTATAGTCAGTTTTTGACCTTTTATTGAGGTCAGATCGAATCTAATAGGGCTTTGATCTGAATTCACCCAGGAGCGAATCCAAGTACTAGAAGTGGGTTAAATTGTTATAAATGTATTGTGTAGTCGCTTTTGACCTTTCCTAAAGGTCAGATCAATGGCAAAGTTGATGTGTGAAAAGTAGAACTCATAAACTTTCCAAGGACACTACTTCAATCAAAATCGATCAAGCTGTTTTTGAAATATAAACCTTAAGAAAGACAATAAATAAGAAAAGTCATTTACTTACTTTTAAAATTGTACTTTATTATTGCTTTAAATATCTTTGGACAATAAAAATAAACATTATCATCAAATCAATGAATAAAAAATACAACAAAGAAACCCGAAATTATGCATATTAAAAATCAATAATAAAAAACAAATTTCTTTTGTTTTCTTTCTTAAATCTAATACAAAGTGAAACTCAATTATTTTGTTTAAATGATCTATAAAATTAATATAGAAAATGGCTCTTAGTTTTTCTCTTATAATCGATGAAGAACAGTAATTATTATTTTTATTACCGATTTTTTTTTAGGTATAGATAAAAAATAATTTACTAAATAAATTGTGTATATTATTAATTCATCGTCATCATTATTGCAACAGACATTAAACTTAGTCACTTAATTTAAAAAACACTTTACTTATTTTCTTATATAAATTTACGTATTTCGTTATTTTTGCTAATATCAAAATTTGTTGCTTTTCGGTTTTCATTTTAAAAAATTTGTAAATTAATTATCATGTAAATATCAAATGTTGTGGCACTTTTATTGTCGATTCGATTCGATTCAATGTCGTTATGTTTAAACGATTTTTGATTGCTTTTGAAAATTCTGGTTAATATTAATTATTATTATTATTTTTTTTTTTTTTTTGAATAAATATTTTCATTTAAAATATGAGCGCACAATAATAGAAAAAAAACAACAAAAATTATGCATTTTTCTTTGAATGGCGTAAAAAATATCATCAGTGTTTTTCTTTTCACATTTTTTGGAGACACACAAAAAACACTTTAAAACTTATCACTAGATAAAAAATACTCTTGCATTGTCGGAAGACATATAAACGTAATATTTGAATAATCTTCGTTTGGTTCCTTTTATGGTAAAAATAGATATAGGAGTCCTTTAACTTTTGACCTCTTTCAATCAATATTGATCTCTTAAATTTGTTTCATATTTTTTTCTTATTTAATTACAATTAATTAATTATATATTGCGGTAATTGGTGAAGCTGTGAGGCAGACAATCAATGAATCAATCAATTGACACTTATGGAATGTGTTTGCTATTGCGTGATGGCTTTGGTGGAGGCGTTGGTGGACGCGGTTTGTTATTATCACCATTACCAACTAAGGCGGCTAATGCAAAATTCTTAGCTTCCAAATACTCATAACTTGAGTTTATAATACTGGTTTTTGACACATTTGATGACGTAATTGTCGTTGATGTGGTTGTTGTTGACAATGAACTAAGTGCATTCAACAAACAATAACCATTTGGATTCCAATCTAATGATGACAAACTTGTAAAGTCAGTTGAGTCACGTGTCTTTGCTGGTAATGGAGGTGGTCGAATATCTTCCTCCGAAGTTGAATCAGTTGTTTCTAATCAATCAATAGAAAATTTTAGCAATTATTTTAATTCTTAAAAGTGAATTAATTCTATAAGCTTACCAACGGAATTTCTATTGCTACTTTCAGATAAAGAACGCGTTTCAGTTGTGGCAAAGTTTTTCATACTTGCCGTAGGCGTTGCAATGCTCGCCGGCCTTGAAAGTCTACGTTCTTTTTCCTTTTCCGAACGCAGTGGACGTTTTGGTGTTAGCTAATAAATAGAGATAATAAATAAATATATAAATAATATAATTACATAGTTTTAGTTTAAATACTAGTTTATTACCTCTTCGGTGAGTACGCGAGGATCTGATATTTTTAGTGTTGTTAATGAACTATTGGAAGCACTTGCTATTGATGTCAGAGATGAATTCATTTCTTTCTCTGGCGTGGAAGTTATTGTTGTCAATGGTGGCGTATACCATTGACTATTGGCAACAGGCAGACTCAAGGTCTCGCGATCCAACTGCAAAAGATAAAAAGAATAAAGCAATTTAGATGTCTACTTGATGAAAGATTACAAGATTACAAACCTTTTTTATTGAACGCCGCTTTGAGGGAGTTTTATCCTTATTTTTGATCTTTGTGCTTGGTGAATGACCCAAACTTGGTCTAATTTTGTTTTAAATAAAACAATTTAGAAATTTAAAAAAAAAAAAATAAAAAAAAAATTAAATTATAGAAAATAAAAATTAAATCATAAAACTAATAAAGCAAAATTTAAATAAGAAATTTGATTTGATCATTTTCAACATTTAATTGATTTTAACTGTCCAATGTCCAAACTTACCTTGGATTAAAATTAAAGCTTGCAAATGTTGATTTTATTGAACTTGTAGGTGGACGCGGCAAAAATGTTGACTTTGACAAACCACTACTGTTGATTTGCAATTAAAAAAATTTAAGAAAAACAAAATTATACTCTGTTATGTTTTTTTTTTAATTTAAAGTTAAAAACTCACTCTGATGATCCCATGCTAGTTTCTGAGTGACGATTGGCACTGCCATCAAACATTGCTGGTAAAAATGAACCATTTCGCCTCATAATCACCGAATCACGATCAAATTTCAAATCGCAACTCTAAAGAAAAGAAAAATATTCTTCTCATTATCGATAATCTCATGTACAATTACACTACTACAAACCTTTCGACCATACTTCGATTCCACATGATGTTGCATATCAGCAAAACAAGTCTCCAAATGCTCATGGAACAATTTAAGACTTTCCGGGGCTTTTTGTTTATGCAAAAGAATTGCTGAAAGACAAAAATACACAAAAATCAAAATTAGATGAAATTGGAATGATAGAAGATGAATGTGTTTTACCAATTTCAAGAAGTGGAATTTGTGAAGCTATTAGATCTTTGAGTTCATCAACTAAATATTTATCATCTGGATGTTCTTCAAGATAATCGGATGTCAAAAAGGCCTCCTCATATTTACTAAAGCCACCCATGACAGCTGGATCAACAATACCATTGACTTTCATGCTTAGTGGATTGACAGGAATGTTCTCATCATTTCTATGTTGTATTATCAAATCACGTATATCTTTGTTTGTCGATTTCATTGTCTCAACTGCCAGTTCAATGGGTGATATCTATAAAAAAAAAGAAAAGAATAGAAACGAATGAGATTCAATTCAACTTCTTTAATGATTCATTGATAGAGAGTTGATTAATAAATTAGTACCTTAAATTTATGTGATTCTATTACAGGAAACCATCTTAATATACCAGGCAATGGATATCGTGTAGTCAATACTGTTCGTTCCAACCACAAACCCCTTACATCATCTGCCTCACCGCCAGTACTCTCACGATATGGTCGAGAGAATTTAAATTTCTGTACATTATTTGATGTGAAATACTTAACAATTTCATTTGATATTAATTTTTCATTAAATTTGGTAAATGCCTCATCCATAATGGGTTCAACTTTATTGATTTGTATAAATTGACCATCGCCCAGAGTGATTTCTTCACTTGGTGGCTCCAGTGTTTGCATTAACTCCGCCTGCGGATGTTGAACTAGGATACGCGTACAGAAATCATCAAGTCGTTCATATTCCTTGCCTCGGAATATGTAAACTTGATTCTGTAAAATACGCGGGAATCCCATGCCATAGAAACAAACACGAAAATATTCCGATGTATGACGAAGTTCCTTCAGAATCTTCTCAAAGAATTGAGCCATTTTCTTAAGTAGTTCAGCTAACTTCAAATAATCATAGATTTCATTCTCATATTGCTGGGCCAAAATCTTACACATATCAATGGCACATTCCCACTGTTTGCCCTTGTCAAAGTAATCAATAATTTCATAGTACAAGGCTTCCTTTAGTTCACGATGTGTTCGACACGAGACATGACGATGCGATCGCAGTAATGGTGACAACTCATTATCATTCCAATGCAGCAACTCAGTATGAAGTTTAAGAGTGAAAGCAGCTTCAGCGAAATTATCAAAATCCATTTGTAAATCGCATAGTTTATAAACATAACGAATGTACATTTCCTTGCGATTAACCTCAGAATAGAATTGCAACAGGGAGAATGTGCAGGCCATGCGATTCTCTTTGCTCTCATCCTGAATGATATAACGATACTCAAGTAGTTTGTCCATAAGTTTGGTAACCATATTGACAAAATGTGTTCCATCAACATTAAGAATATTATGCGCTTGGCATTTCTCCAGCATGATTTGCTCAAAAAGTTCCTTGTATTCAATGTCACCTTTTCCTGAAATTAAGAAACACATAACATAAAAAGAATGATAAATCTATATACAATCTATATAAAAAATGGTAGTTATATAGTTAAAGGTTCACCATCTGCTAGTAAATTCGTCCAGTGTCACCATGAACAAGCAAACACTTTACCTAGAACCGTCCTACTTTACAGGCTACTTGCTGCCGATTAGTGCTCTCACAGAAACATATTCTCTGTTATTTTCAAAGTAAGTCAGCATTGAGTTGTCTACAAAACTGCGTGGCACACACCAATTAGTCCATTTCTAAACTTATTACTTTGTAGCTAAAAAATTAGCCCAATGGAATTCAACCTTAAGTCTGAGTGTCTGTTGGTTGGTCTGTATGTCTGCTTCTTATGAACTCCGAAACCACTGTACCGATTTTAATGAAATTATCAAGAAAACTCTAGCATAGTCTGGAGAGTGTTTAATGAGTATCGGACCTCCGGAAAAGTTAGAATTAATCGATTAAAATTTTGCATATATAGTAAAGCTTAGAGACCAACGAGTATTTTAAATTGAATTGTGAATCGTCAACAAAATAAATAAATATCATTCTCTATCATTCCCGTGCAAAGCCGGGCTGGTGCGCTAGTTTGATATATGTATATACAGTCGTACTCCTCTATATCGAACTATACCGAATAGGGAAAACTTCTCTATAACAAAGTGATTGTCTGCTCCAACTACATAGTTCGACTGTAAATACGAATATTAAACAAGCACTCCCCCGCCCATCTTTGCATAGAATCCATACATACCTGCTCCAATCAATATATCCAACTTCTCAATCATGGCGGTCTCAAAATCATTAAAATTCGCCTTGTAATGGGCATTATTTCGTTTCGTATCCCCATAGCTTTCCGGTGTCATTTTCGAACTATAATATTCGCATTGAATCATATCGAAGAATATCGGTATTGTCGCCCGTCTCAATTCAATTTCCGGAATCATACTCATCTCCAAAATCGGTTCCACTAATTGTGGTACAAATTTCGGTTTATGTTCACCCAATTGAAACCACATTTTCCTTATCTCCTGTGCTGTATCCTTACGTATGTCACGATATCGTGCAAATACCACTTGCCTTTTATTATCATTGAAATCATTCAATTGCAATGGACTCTGAATAAGAAAGGCTATCGAACATTGAAAGAAATTTGACCAAACTTGTTTTTCGAATGGATGGAAAAAATGATCAGTTATCACAATGGTCAAATGTTGTAAGGCACGCAATATAACGGTATTCTGATGCATTATCATATCCATCCAATCATGAGGGAACACCGCCTTCTGATGTGGTGATACCAATTGTTCGAATACCAATAGTATTTCAATAACAAAATCTTGTAATTCAAAACGATTATTCAAATGCTTGACAAATATATCATAATGCATGGCATCCATTCGCTGTAGGATTCCCAACATAATGGCAAAGAAATTCCCCACCAATTGACTTTCACGATCGAGAGCATGAGATGCTTTCATTACTGTACGCAATAGGATCAGCATGATATCTCGTATATCATTATGAGTTGGTCCAATATCGGTGCGATAAAGTAACTTCAAAATGTTGTTCATTATATTGATGCATTCGGCAATCTGTGTGTGTGTGTGTGTGTGTGTGTGTGTGTAGATTAGTTATTCAAGTAATAAAAAATAAAAAAATAAATAAATTTTAATAAAATTACACAAAAAATATCGCATGCAATAAAAAATATGTTTTTCATTTTGAAAACTTAAAACTTATCATTTATCAATTTAAATAGAAACAAAAAAAAAAAAAAGCAAAAACTCTTAAAATTAAAAACTTCTCTTATTTATAATATTATATTTATTTCAAAGGACTTATGGGTTTGTTTTTTTTTTTAACATATAAAATATACATAAATATGGTAGAATATTTAATATTTTATTAACAAAAAATCTTAAGACTTGACACTTGGTTATTTTATTATTCATTGAATTGATTGATGAGATTGATCGATCAAATCAATATTTTTTTTTTTTTTCTTATAAATTTTTTTTTACCTTTTGTTTGGCGGTTGTTTCTCGCGTATGCAGTTGCGATTTCAATTGTCCGAGCACTTTGGCCGCTTTCGAGAGATTTTTTTCTTGTTGCCAGATATCGGATTTGGAGTCACCCTAATTTGTTTGTTTGTTTGACACACACACATTTTTGGATTTGGTTTGATTGTTGAATATTTTGATTGATTGTGGTTGTGGTGGTGGACACAAAAAGCACACGAGAGATAGAGATTAAAGTGAAAATTCAACTGATCTGAACTGATTGGAATTTTGAATTGAATTTGAATTGAGTTGAGTTTGGACTAAGTGGGTAAGTGATTAAAATAGTCTGTGAGAGAGTGAAAAATTATATATACTTATATATATATATATATATATATATATGTATTTATATGTGCAACAACACAACACAATTGAACATAAAAATGTATGAATGTAGTATGAAGTAATTAATTAATAATTAAATGTGCTTTCAACCCAAAATAAATTATGTATATTTATTATACGAGTATAGTATAGATTACAGTAGAAAGAGAGAGAGAGACAATAATGGTGGATGAAGGATTTTAGTTTTTTTTTTTTTTTTTTTTTTTTTTTTTGACAATCATAATACAGAAAGTGAGTGAGAGAACATTCACAAATATATATATATATATTATACTATATGTATGAAAAAAGGAGATTATACGAATACATTTATATATATCTAGTAAACGATATTTATTTATTTAGATATATGTGCGTGTGTGTGTGTGTGTTTGTGTGTTTAATACTCTTGCATTAGGCCTGAGATTACAAATAGAGTGATCTATTATATAGCCATATCATATCTAAGTAGTAATAGTAGTAATATAATGGGTGTATTGGGTGGGTTGGTGGGTGTTTGTTCTTGTGCTATGATTTTGTGTTGATTAACTATAGCATTCTTTTTATTTCATTTTTATTCTTTGCTTATTATGACTATGATGATGATGGTGACAATATTTGATGAATGATAAATAGATAGATAGACACAGATGAGAATACGACGAGAACGTGCTTTCTACAACATACTCGTATTTTATAATATCAAATATCTACTAAATTGTAGGACACTCTTCCTCTACATAGTACACTACTTTTGTTGACTTCATTCATTTCTACATTAACTCGCTCTATATTTTCAGTTTTTCCTTAAAGTCAGATCTCTATCATTAATGATATTATAATAATAATAATAATTATAAAGAAATATAAAAAAAGACTAACTTTGGCTATGCCGAAGTTGTAATACTCTTCACACCCCAGCTATGGTCCGAGTGATCCGTCTTGAAATTTAAAAGGTTGGTGACTATGGGTTAAACACTTATAGTGTCTAAATTTTAAGTCGATAGTATAAAAAACAAAAAAGTTTTTCTAATAAGAACTTTCACTTGGATCCCGGTTTGTATGGGGGGTACCCCTCCTAGTAGTCCGAGGGTCTTTCATTTTCATGGTTTGTCAGAGACTTATAGTGTCCAAATTTCAGTTCAATAAGTCATAAACAAAAAAACTTTTTCTAATAAGAACTTTTATTTATAAGGAGGTTTGTATGGGAGGTACCCCTCCTGGTAACCCTAGGATCATGAAATTTATATGGTTGGTAGATATGGGTCAGAGACTTATAGTGTCCAAATTTCAGTTCGATACATCAAAACACAAAAAACTTTTTCTAATGAGAACATTAATTTAAAAAGGGGTTTGTATGGGAGGTACCCCTCCTAGTTGTCCGATGCGGCTGATTCACCAACTTGATCGGTGTTTGGTAAAAAGAAACCTATGTACAAAATTTCAGCTCTCTAGCTCAAAAACTGAAGGACAAGGAGTGCGAACAGACGGACATGGCTAAAACAACTCGTCTCATCGAGCTGATCACAAATATATATACTTTATGTGATCTGGGATGTCTCCTTCTGTGTGTTACAAACTTCATGACAAACTTATAATACTATTCACTAACGTGAAGAGTATAATAATACAATTTATGTAGTATATATATATTTTCATACTACTCACACTAGGTAGGATTGAAAATGATCAGAGTGATTAAAAAAATCTATTAGTTCTTAGCAAAGTTTTCTATTGAATTAAACCACATATTATGTCACACGAATTTCATGGTTTTTTTCCCACGTCCTCTGGTGTGACGTCAGATATTTTGCAGTGGAAACCGATAATATAGTGTTAACTTATTTTCACTGATCTTTAAATGTTTGTCTCTTATGATTTCTATTAGGGCAAAAAGGTCGATAATATGTTTAAGTTTTTTTGTTTACAGTTAAAGTTTTGAGTTTTCATACTTTAGATTTTGAAATGTGACGTCACAACGTTTAAGTGACCACCTCACAGGTGGTCTCACTTCGTTGACCCCCTCCCACCAACGTGCCTCTTATGACCCATTTTAATGTTCTTAGCTTTACCCTTACCGGCATATTAGACCCTACCGATAGCCTAGGCTACCACTGATATCGTTCTCAATGTCATTATATCTACTGAGACACCTTGCTACGACAATAATATCTGCATAACTTTAAAATGATTTGAAATGATTATGACTACTATACAGAATATCCAAGAATCAGATTGATCAGAACAATACACATACATGTGTCTCCGTAAAGTCCCTTTACAAGGGAGTACAAACATAGGAGAGGGCAAATTAGAAATCTTTTGGAACTCAGATATGTATTTCTTGCAGATAACTAACTGAGCACTTAACATTTAGTATTAAGTCCATCATCTAAGAGGTTAAGCTTCTTCATCGGTATACGTTTATGATAGAAACATTTTATAACACTTTATTATCACAAATTCATAGTCTCTCTTGTCTTAATGTCAATCTCTCCTATACCAAAAAACCATTAACAAGTATATAGACTAGACAGCTCGAACTAAAACATTAGCGTTCTCATTTTTCTCTTTCTCGCAGTTTCGAAAAGTTTGTACGTGTTTCCAACAACAAGATTCAATGAAATTGTTGTTGGAAAGATCAGGCACTCAGCAGTATTTATGAGGGATTGTTGTTGCAATGTTAAAATACTCAGTAATATTGAGAGCGCAACACAATTTCGAAGTTCGAATTGTCATGTCTATGTGGTATACGTATATGGTCTTTGTCTATACATGGAGCAAACAAGACTTTGGCGACCAAAAGGAAGGGGGTTTATCCTTTTCATAACAGTCACCATATCCATCCCTTCCAATATTCCCAACTCACTTCCAATCAGTGGCATCACAATGGGGCTTTAATGGCCTAAGTGAGCTGGTTTTAGTACAGATTACCATTATTTTTTTTTTTTTTTTATATTACAAATCAATTGAATCCAAGAATAGAATCATCAATTGGTCCAAATAAATTTGTATATCATCAGCAATTTGTTCATTTCCTTAACTTAAGTGTGAAAGGTATACTACATAATAATCTTTGGTAGAATTAATTTTCTCTGTCTATTGTTTTGTAATACAAACATATATCAAATCATGCCAAATTTTAGATATTTAAAAAGACACAACAAAACAAAACAAAACAAAACATAGACAAATATAAATATAACAAAAACATGCTTAAAAATTCTGCTAACTAAACAACAAAATACATACAAACAAACAAACAGACGTAGACATAGATTTAGATATACAAATAAATATCTAATCTATCTAGTAAGTATTTTGTTCTATTTAAAAAAAACAAAAAAAATGTCTTTAAATCTAAATTTGAATTGCATCAATAAAGAAAGAAACACACAACATAACATCATGCGCATGAGAAACTATTTCTTTCAGAATCATTCATTACGAGACAAATATTATATTATATTAATTACAATATAAAAAATGCGTTAAAATGCTTTAATATTATTATTATTATTATGTTTGATTGATTGATTTGATTGAATTGAATTGATGTTAAAATGTTTTCTTTTTTTGTTGATAATTTTTAAATTTTTTTTTTTTTTTTTTAATTTTATTTGAGTTAATAACAAATTAATGCAACACACGAGCCTCACTCAGATTTTGAATGTAAATATGAAAATTAAATAATAATAAACTTACCTCTTCTTTGCTTTCTAAATGATCTTTGATGTGATTACAAAACACAGGCAGCAAAATTGCTCGACATTCGGGTAAATAGAATAGTTTTGTATCAACGAAATCTTTGATGCAACCCATTTTTGATTGAGTCAGACGACGTGGTGGAAATTGTTTCAAAATATTAACAATGACAATACTAAAAATAAAGAAACTTGAAAGTGAAAAGTGATCAAATCTCTTATTTAGTATGTGACTTTACCTTAAACGCACAGGATCAAAGACTTGCATTAAATCGGTTGCAATAATATGAAGATTTTTCAATAAGGCACCTTCCGATTTCAATAGATCACTTGGACTACCAATCATGCGTATAAATGTTTCTAATAATTCTAAAGAAATATAATACAAAAATATATATTCAATCAAAATAGATGATGATTTAATTTTTCCCAATTTAATTACCATGTAATCTATTGGCAAATTCATCATAATCTGCATTTCCATTTATGGCTGAAAACAATATACGTGAACGAATAACAAACTTCATCACATAATGCAAATAACGAGTTGTTTTATAAAGACGTTTAACCTCAATTCTTTCTTCAAATTCAATGCCATCAACAGATTTTTCATTGGGTTCAATTGCCTCCCTAATGTTGCGTTGTAAGACATCAATAAGTTTTCTGAAAGGCGAAAAAAAAAACAAAAAAAAAAACAAAAAAAAAAAATCAATAATAAAATTTATGAATTAACAACATCGATCGCAAGCATCCACCCAAAACTTACACATAGGCTAATGTTGCTGAAAAACTCTCATTGATATAAACATCGAGGACAGTTAAAAAATGTTGATATTTTAAATCGGAAACAGTTTCAATCAAATGTATGATGCTCATAAAAACCAATTGATCAAATTTCTCTGGATTATCATTTTCAACTAAAATATTAAATAAAGCATCCAAAATGTCTTGAAGGAATTTCACAACTTCTTCGCCTGGTACCAAACATAAAGCATTTAAAGATTCTTCTAAGGTTTCCTTGTGTGCTGACCAATTGAGTAAACCCAATAAACTGACACTTTGTGTTAACTTTGTACTACACAAATTCACACCAATTGTCAATTGATCTTTAGGCAATAGCGAGAGGCCACTTATAGAAGGTTTTGCACCTAGAAGTTCTGCTGTAGTAGCTGGAAGTTCCATATAAGAATTACAACTGGTAGCCTTATCATATTTCTTATGATCGATTTTGTAAACAGCAAGAACATGTTGACCTTGCTAAAAATGAAACACAACACAAGAATAACAAGAAACACTATTATTATAAAATATGATCCCATCCTACTCCTCCATTTAATACAAACCGTTATAGTTGTTCCATTAGCTTGCATGAGTCTTATATAAGATAAACCAAATGGCTTTTCTGATTTATCCTTTTGCTCATTCGAACTGCGATGCTTGAGTGTGAAACGTAAATGACTTTGTTTAAATTCTTCAATGGGTACATGGATTTTAAAGGTTTCCAGCCACTTTGGTTTATCATCATGATAATATACAACAGATTTGTATTCATCAACTTCTGTATGACCAACACCAATGCTAATGACGCCTGGCACTAGAATTCCCTGCTCATTCCACACACTCACTGTCACTTCAACATTCTTTTCCGAAGTCTTTGCTATGCGTGCAAATTCACCATAACAAATTGTCAAATACAAATCATTGCGTACATCCCCAGGCAATATGACTTCCGGGAAGCCCATTTTACGTGCCACTGGCACATTTGTATGAACAAGTCGCGGAAAATCTTCTTTAATTTGTTTAATATCACCACGCAACACTTCAATGGTCACAGCCATTTTAGAATCGATTTTACCAATATCTTTATTGGAAATCAATTTGCGAAGGCATCCATCTAGATTATCTTTTTCACACATTATAAATGGCAGATCGAGATTACCACGAAAGTCTTCGGGTTTATTGATGATCGGTGTCAAGTCCTTGCATGCAACACCAAATGGCCTTCGCATTATATATTCCGTATTACTAAAAGATCCATTCGAACTACTAATTGACAATTGAGAATGTTTTTTACTAGCCGTCGTAAGGACTGAACTCGTTATACTCGTTCGCTTCGAATCGTTCTCCTTCATCTCCATGGAACCAATGCGTATAGCATAACATACCAAATACATTTTCGATAAGCTCAAATCATTCTTACTGAGATCAGTGAAAAGCACTCGATTGTTATCAAATTGATCGATGTCTCGAGCGATGCCAGTCCGAGACCATTTGACAATATAATTCTCACTAATCGGTTTATGCGATTCACCATCGAATAGGGTGAAAAGTAGATCAGAGTCATCTTGAAATTTGCAAACAAATGCATTCACATGCAGGAGTATATTGTGTGAGTATTTATTATGTGAACGTGTCGAACGTTGACGCTGCTGAGGACGCTATAAAAAAAACATTCTAAAGTGAGTATTTTATTAATCTTCTTCTATTATATAAATCCTTCTTACATTTGCTTTAATAATTCGATCTACTGCTGTTGTATGATGCTCATACAACTCTGTTGTACATATTGCATTCGTGTCCAACATATCGCCACTATCATCGCGTACTACCATGTCCAGACCAAGCAAACTGTTGCCTGTGTCGATTTGTGATGTTGCCATCAGTTTGACTTTGCGCATCTCATCCACTGGCAAGTTACCCGATATGAGTAGAGCTCGATTATTATTAAGTTCGTTCATTTTTGTGCGAATCGTTTGGAAATGGGGATGCGTACTCTGTATGCACAACATATATGCAAAATAAGATACAACATACAACATTAGAGATAATTGAACAATATTTATTTTGATTAGTGTGTAGTAATACGAGTATGACTGCAACTGAAGGTCGTTGTCACTCACTCGCTTATCATACTACATACATACACACATACTACATATGACATATGTGATGTTTGGTTACCTATCCATCCATCCATCCATCCAACCATCGAATGAATGAGCAGGGCAATGAACTTACCAGAAAATAACGTTTTGCTATTTTGCCCCATTCTAGCATAACTTTGGTGATCTCTTCTACGATATCTGTACGTTTTATGCAATATTCACCATTGATTATACAATAGTCACATAAATGAATGTAGGTCTTTGGAAATATGCCACGAGTTTCCTTTACTCTGCAAAAATACAACAATAAACAATGGGAAAATTATATTTATATTCATTTTTTTTTTTTTTAAGTTGAAAGTATAAACATTCTCACATACTCGTAAATGCAAATATAGGCAAATTATATTTAAGTAAATGGGGTTGATGATGATCATTTCATTTGTTATTACATATTATTTGTTAACTTTTTATTTTTTGGAGGGGATGTCAACAAACCAACAAACAGTAAGTACTTACTATGTACAATAAAATGCGAATTTTGTGTGTGAAAATCATAAATTACTATGGGGTACAGCAGGAAGCAGATTTATGGAACTCTATATAATCATGACTGCAAAAATAAACCAACCAACCAACCAACCAAAAAATTATAACATATATACGTCGTAGTACATATTTATTTGGGTTTATGTCTGCTTGTTTACACCTACTTACAATTGCACATTATAGGGAAACAACTCAATATGATGTACGTACGTAGTACGTCGATTACACAGACATGGTCAAAATAATAAGTACAACCAATGAACTTATTTATCACAGAGGCCATGAGAACAACCATAGAAAAGAAAAAGAAAGAAATAATCCGCAATAAGGGTATGTGCAATATGGCAATTCTCTTATAGACCCCTATATGGACATAGCTCTATTCGGAATTCATTAGTAAATCTAGATTATATGGTTACGAAAATGGACTCTGGAAAGAAAAAGAAAAGCCATTGTAGAAAAGTATGATTGGATAATGGGGCCTAGGCCTAGAATGCAAAACCTTTAACATCTATACAAATGGAGAGATCATTCAAGCTTCCAGATTACTGAAGCATAGAATGGCTGCGCATGTATAGATACCACTATCAACTCCCACATAAATATCTTCATAGATAGCCAAGCAGCTATAAAAGCGATAACATCATACTGGTCCTCATCTAAATCCAAAAATGTTTCACAGTTTAAGGTATGTAGCAATGAGAAGACTAGCTGCGCAACGCAAGCTGAGTATCTATTGTGTACCGAGCCGCAAGGGCAAGGGACTGTTGACGAAATTGCGAATAACGGATGTAGGTTACCAAGCTATGAAATAAGCGTCGTACTGATGCCACTCAATAATATGTACAACAATCAATCTGGAAATGCGCTTACAAGAAAAAGCGAAGGCTAGAAGGCGAAATCTTAGCAACTGCAGAACATCTAAAGCCATGTGTAATGGATATAGTGGAAATTTCACTGAATCTGTTATAGAGCTGAGTCGTACGAGCTGCAGAATATTGATAGGTGTCTTAACCAGTCATTGCATGATAGCGGAGCATGCATTCAAATTAAACATTACTGACAGTGAAAGGTGCAGGAAGTGTATGGAAGACACAATTTCAGTTAGTTCATTGTCTTTATTACATAATCCACATTACTCATTAAGATTTAGTAAAAATTATTCAGTCAAACATCAAAAGATAATAAAAGATAATCATACACAATTGTGTGAACGATCTATTTTGACATTTGATTGTGTTAGACGATTCTATTAAGTGTGAATCCGCTGTTTTCGTATACACAAATATAAACAAATAATTCAAAATGCTTATGATTGGGTAGACTTGACAATTCATAATAAATTCACAAAGTTGGCAGCCCTCAGTATTCTACTTTGATTAACCTAATCAATCGTCGATTATGTTTGAGTAATCGCTAACATTTTTTTTTTTTTTTGGAAAAAGTAAGTTTAAGCAGTGTTAAATATAATCAGTTTAAGCAATATACACACCAAATATACATTTTAGTTTGAGAGTTACATCCAACCAGACTGGGAAATCACCCTAATGACCCACCCCCCCTTCGTTTCCCCTTTTAACTAAACTGTAATCTGATATCTAATGACTGATTATCACTCATGTTAGCATCTTTAATAAGTAAAAGTTCATATTATTTGTTATTTTAAATGTAAATAGATTTATTAATAAATGAAACAAATTTAACAAAAAAAAACAAACAACTTATCTTTCTTTTCAAATTGTTTGGGGAAGACTAATCAGTCTGGAATTTGGTTCAAACAAGAATTACTTTTGAACTACGAGAATATTACTCAGTAATATTTCTTCATGTAGCACAAGTTTTTGATCAAGTATGCCATGAAGGTATAGAAGGTTCCAATGACTAATCAACTCCAGAACTGGTTTGAGAGTCTTGTGTACAAGATTCAACTGTATAACTCCATTATTATATTATTAAACTAACACATGATACCCAAATGAAGTTATACAAATAAATCAATCCAAAAAGCTTAGAATAATCACTGACACTCAATGGTAAGTATCAGAAATAAAGACATTCACAAAGACCTACATGTCTACAATGGTAATGAAAATTGAGTGTCCGAAAGTAAAACGCAAATCTGGGGATAAATTTACTCAACATGTTAATTCATTAGTCAAAGTTCTAGTTCTTCAAAAAAAAAACACATCTCGCCTGTGTCGAAATGTTTGACGATCAGCTCTCTTGTATTGTTCGAGACCCATAAAAATAACTTCCTTTTGTCAATTAAACTCCTCTC
Source organism: Amiota mariae (assembly GCA_035041805.1). Classification (NCBI taxonomy): domain Eukaryota; kingdom Metazoa; phylum Arthropoda; class Insecta; order Diptera; family Drosophilidae; genus Amiota; species Amiota mariae. The sequence continues at coordinate 1,563,234 of JAWNKV010000361.1, read as the reverse complement.
TCTTTAGTCCTATTCAAGTCCTGTGATTGACTTATCTAACTTACTATGTCATCATGATCAAATTCTCTTAATTATTTTTTTTTTTTTACTTACTTTACTCATTATTTTGACCATGTGTGTAAAATGTATCATATGTATAAAAATATTGAATGACAGTTGTTAATTAATATTAAATTGATTAATCGTTTTGGAATGTTTTGAAATAACAACACCACACCACATGGAACAATAAACTCCTACCTATAGATGATGATCTACAAAAATAAATACTATATTTTAATCAAATAATTCTTAATTTATTTATTCTGATCCAACTTTCGTTAATCTCTTCAAAAATTATACTGTAAAATTGCTTTAAGAAAATGTTGATTATAAATGTAAATGTCTGTATATTGATGGCAAAAGTGTGATGCATAACTAAGTGAGTGTGTGTTTGTGTATATATATATATATATATTTCCAGACGTTCAGAAAGGTTATCAACATATAAACCAAACGAAAAAACATCAAACGTCATTCAAAATCTTCTTATTCCCTTTACAAAATTCTTCTTTTTTTTTTATCGAAGAACTTCACATTTTCAGCATTTAACAAAGTTTGATGATTTATGAGAAAGGGCATGGCATCGCATGGGTAAAATGTTGAAAGCAAAACAAATAAAATAAATAATCAAAAAAAAAAAAAAAATGAAAAGAAAAGAATAAAATAAAAAAAGCAGAACGAAGGAAATAACGGAGAACGAATAACGACAACTACGACGAGACAAGAGTCAAAAGTCTTCAAATGATAAGAGTGAATGCACTCAATTCAACTCAACTCAACGCAACTCACTCACTGAACTACAATTTAAGTTGAGTGCAAATGAAATCCGAATAATCTGAATATGTAAAGTTTAACTTTGTTATTTCATCGCATCGCATCGCCTCTGACTAAGCAATGTTATTCACTTCAGATTTTATACAATTTTATTATTGATTGATTGATGAAAAGAGAATATGGTGCAAATGTTTGCATACATGTTTTTGTTTGTATGTTTGGAAATTTCAAAGAATTGTATATTAATAAATTCTCGTATTTCCCTAGTCTATGGGGGAGAAAATGTAATTATAAAGAAATAAAGATAAAGAATAAAACTAAAAATAAAAACAAAAAAGAAAAAAGAAAGAATTCTGTATGTAGTGTAAACAACAATAGAAAGATAAACAAACATTTAATTTTTGACCATTTGATTATATGATTATACAGAATGCAATAGCTGAGTAGAAAAGGGTCGAGATAAATGAACTCCTGCTAGTGTTAAGAATAAAGACACATAAGTACATTTATACCAATTTTCAAGTTTTAAATCTCCTTCGGCGCTTGCTATGTGAGTAAAATTTCCTACTTAGAGGTAATCTGTTGGAGTAAGGAGCTCTTGCTATGAGAGCAACGTCTTATAACATTGAACTTGTAAGTTTGTAATTCAAATTAAAGTCGAGACCGATGGTGTCGGTAATCAATGTTGTAAGTAGGAAAGTAGAGTCGGATTATCATAAGTCTGGATAAAGTAAAGTAAACTAAACTATGTACATCAGTGAAGTCGGGATGACTTTCGTCTGATTTTGTCAGCTTTCGTTTCACAATGGAAGTCAATTTTTCTCTATCCTATGTAGGACGCTGCCTGGCGCTAATACAACTGTCACAAACACAGCCAAATTGAGATGTGTGGGGGCTTGGGGCAATGAAGAAAGTGGAGCCCCTTTACTTTTCAGTTGAGCAAAAAAAAAAACTATAAAAGTAAATTGAAGGTTTGTGGAGGCCTTCAAAGTGATGAGCAAAAAAAAAAATAAAAAATTTAGGTTAAGTGCGGAGACCATCAATGTGTGAGGGCCCGAAGCTCGTCCATTCTTCTGAGTGATCGGGTATACGTCCCGGAATCAACCGACATCTGTTGGCCAAGGACCACTCATCCCTGCCGCGAGACTGCAGTTGTACATGCTACATCACATTTGCAGTTAAAACAACAACAAAAATTAGTCAGTTGAGAAATTTGATTAATTTAAATCTTAATTCCCTCAATTTCCTCTGATTAGGCATAAATGGCCTAAACACCCTTTAATAATAGAACTCTAATTCATCCATACTTATCTTAAGATTTGGAAATAGAAAATAGTTGCATGGGTTTATTCTGAAATATAATACTGGATGTGGTGGCAATTCTAAGCGAAATTCATTAACTTAAAGTATCTGAATAAAGACACAAATATATCAAAACAAAATCTTCTTTAATGTTGATACACTTAGCTCAATTTTAAACTTTATAGTCTCTTCAGAATAATAATATATAAGTACATAATTCCATTCTGCCCAACTCATCTTCAGGAAAAACACAATCGCATAGTTTCTTAACTGGTGAATATGCTAAATGAGAAATGAAAGGAATTCTAAGTAAAATGCAATGATTTTGGATATCAGTTTCAGGGACAATTGAGTCCAAGAATTGTCTTGATGTTCCCCACTATTATATACGTTTTTGATTATTCAAAGTCGGCAAATTATTGATCGCCCCTCGTAAGAAAAGAAAAAGTTTCTTTCTATTTTAAGAATAATTTTCCCCCATTTTGTAAGTACATAGTTGTTTATTATTATATTGTTTTTACTTACTTTTGTTTATAGCCATAAAACCAGTGAGTAGTTTCTTTTAATATGATGACCGAATCACCAACATCGAGATTAAGTCGATGTGGTTTATTCTCCTGATCGAAATTGCATTTGGCTGAAAAGTGAGAGAAAGGAAAAATAAGGGATTAAATTAATTATCTATTATAATAAAAACATATTTATAAGATGATATTACATTTATAGTAAATGTATATATTATATTGTAAATTCATTGCTACAAAGTAGCACAAGGTAAATATGAAATGATTCCTGATATGTTTGAAACTTGAGAGCCATCAAGAAATCCTTAACCCCGTCCGTCATTTAATACAATAATAATAAGTATGAAATACTGCTAAACATTCCAAAGTTGATCATCCATCTAATGATGACCTAAATTCTATTCTAATATCTAAATTTGAAAGCTTTTATAATTATGACTTTGAACAAAAAGCTCAAAAACTCAACTCATTTATCTATAAAAAAAAAGGTAAAACCATAAAAAAACAACGACTATGTATGTTTAATAATAATAATAATAAACAATTTTCCAAACAACAAGCTCGTCGTCGAAAACTAAACAAAAAATAAAATAAAATAAAATAAAATAAAATAAAAAAAAAAATATTAATGACGCATTTGATATTGGGTTGACTCAGATTTATCATCATTGAAGCACGATCCAGACGACGACAACAACGACAGAGTAGCTGCATTCATATCTTAAAAGAAATATACAATATGTACAACAAAAGACGACTCACTCGTATTCAACTCTAGTGGTGTTGATATCCAATCCAATCCAATCCAATAGTATGGAATGGAATGGATTAACTTTTAACATCAAATACAGAATACTACTACTATAAACTAAGATATCCGGCAGGCATTGGAAGAAGGAAAGTCTCTGATAATAACGATGCTCTTTAAACTACTGCATCGTGCATTGTCCCATGCTTATCTCAATCGACTGACCTCCATCCTCATCCTCATCATCATCATAATCATCTTCATACAATATACTCGTAGTACAACATACTACTTACTATACTAGAAATGATTTAAACAAATTTAAACCCAAACAAGTTTAGATTCGCACATTAGAGGAAAGTAAATATGTACAAGCATAAAGAAAGAATGAAAGGAAAATGCGGGCAGGGCAACCAGAAAAGATTGACTCGCGCAGTGGGTCAATTACTGTTTGGAATAATGAGAGTTTAAGAGTCGAAAGCAGTCAAGCATTTCTCGCACTCATGCGAACAAAAAGTGTTACTTATTTATATTGTATTTATTATACTGAGGAATAATATGTATAATGAAAAAAATGCAAAATAAAATACAAAAAATTAGCATGCGGAAAACAAATGATTGCAGCACAACACAAAGCCAAAGCTCCAAAGAAGCGTGAGATTACTCATCGAAACGAAGAAATGGAGAGTGAGTGAGTGAGTGAGTGAGTGCAAATTTGTAATTACATACTATAAAATATTTTATTAACTACTCAATTGAACATACATAATAATACTATATATAGTATATACATATAAGTAGTAGATGGTAAATAAAATAGGAAACTCTTACTCGTTTTTTATTTGAATGCTTAATTAGACAAATTATTATTCGATTAAAAGTTTTTCTGCCAAAGAAAGTTAGTTGTGTGGTCGAGGCAAATCGGGAATACAATTTCCGACTTCGAAAACGAAATACTAAGGAAACTTGAATTTGCAAAGAAAAAAAAAAAAAAAACAACGAGGCCGTCTCATTTATGACTGTTAAATGATGATGAGTGATTTGCCTTTGTCAACCAACATCTAAATGAAACAGGTGTTATGCCGCTTAAATATTATATGTATATACGTACAAGGAATGTATCCGGAACTTCCCAAGTTTATAGTTTTTACAATGTCCAATCATCAAATCAATACTACAGTTCTGATACCCTTTACTACTGTGGATAAGCGGGTAAATTGATTTATGGAAAATACATGCATATCTATGTATGTACAAACAGAAGAAGGGAGGATTAGGGATTAGACCTCATAAAGGTTAAATGTATGTAGGTGTATTTTGCATCATAATGATAATGATTAGATTAGATGTATTGTTTCTCTGTTACTTTAAAAACTACAAAGATGAAAAAATTTGGTATGTAAAGTCTGGGATACAATGTAGATTATATGTACATAAGTATATTTTTGATTCTAATTAGTGGATAAATAAATCTTTCCACCCATTTCTATCCCGTATTGACAAGGTGACTGACTAGCTCCCGACCTTTAGGGGTCACATGAATTTCATGATTTCTTACAACACAACCACCAACCCCTCCTTGCCCTTTTACATATAGTCACATTTCTGAAACCCACCCTGGTGTGACGTCACATATTTTACAGTAAAAACCGTATTACTTCAATTTCCTATTATCTTTAAATATTTATCTCACTGAGCGTTTCTTTTAGAGTTCCACATACATATGTGTATGTAGGTCACAAAGCCTAAAGATTTGGCAATAATTTTTCGTTTAAACATTTTTAATATTTTAAATTTTGAAATGTGACGTCACAAAGTTTATGACCACCACCCCCTCACTGTCACAGGTAGTTGCACTTCGTTGACCATCTCCACCCCATAACGTGTGACGTAATATGTGGATGGCCCCTAATCTAATGAGAATTAGAATGCTAAAATTTATAGATAATCGATCTACCCATTTCTATCCATCCGAGCTACTTTTTCTCGAACACAAGAAATCTAAGATTTCAGTCCATGGTGTGATTCCAAAAAAAAAAACCGTAATTCAAACGATTTTAAAGATTCAAAATGAGATTTATTTTATAGAAATTTAAGGTTTGATACTTAAAGTTTTAAAAAAGTCGAATAGTATAGAGAATAGACATTGCCATTAAATTTAATCCCACAACTTTAAAGGTCATAATGCACAAAAGAAATAGTATAGAATTTTCATTTTAATCGCTACAATTTGGTTCGAGATATGGAAGTTTGATATGCATTTGTTTTATGGCTTCCTTTCAGATCTGCATTCCTGACACAAAGATCCCATTGGGTTCAATTTTAAATGCAATATGTACTACATACTTTAAAATTGATGTGGGTGTAAAGGGTATTCAATTGTCAAACCTATTCAACTTATAAGTATATATTGCATGGTATCACGTGTCTTTAAATGCATGCAGCGTGTGAATGAAGAGTTTAGAATTATTCAAGATTCATAGTTCATCAGAGTCAATAAAACTACATACTACTATGTCAACATCAAGAACGTGCTTTCATTGTCAAAAATGACAAAGTACTCGTACAATGAACAAACTTCAATCTTATGAAACTCTCTATTTGATTGCAAAATATCCATTTTGTTCATTTATTCTTAATAAATTCAATATTTCATCATATTAAATGACAGAAATCTCCCACTCACAACTTAATAGAACAGAAGTTAGAATACTCGTATGTAAGTATGTATGTACATATTTCCTTGTAGGCTGAAATTGGACCAAAAGATACTAGTACTCGTAAGTATATAAAATCTATGACAAATAACAGAAACAATGACAATCCAATTCCATTAGACTAGAAATGCATGCATTTTTGCATGTGGAATCTTTTTGTATGAATATGAATGTGGCATCTGTCAAGGGTGCATTTGTTCTTTGTGTTATGTTATGTGGTTTCTTTTGTGATACATAGTATTTAAGTTATGAAATTTGTATATTTCGAGTGGGTCAAATGGGCTTTTGAAGTCTCTTTTTTGGTTCTATGTATGTATGTATATTTGGTTTCTTATAAACACATTATTCTTTTATCAGAAATTTATACAAAAGAATGTTGCTGCAGTATTGTGTTGTGTGTTGCAATACCAAATATGTATGATATCTTAAAGGAAATAAACTATTTTTTCGTTGTTGATGATGATGATGATGATGTTGTTGTTTCAACAATAGAAACAGACGATGACTTTGTTTATTTATATGTACTAAAGAAAAAGAAGTCAATGTACAACAAAGTGTAGGAAGGCAGGCTGAACAAATGCTGCTGGCTAAATAACTCAATTCAAAACTAAAAGGACTTCAGAGAAGTAAGAACATAATAAATAAAATAAGAGGCAATGACACTGTACAGTTAACAGGGCAGCAACTGCACTTGTGGCCCCTACAACGAATGATGCTGATGATGATGATGGCCAAAAATAAACATAAAATTTTATGGTTTTTTTTTTTACTCCCGCTGAGCTTACTTACATGAGGAGCAGATAAACATGCACCACATGGATAGTGTCAACATTGTGGATGATGCCTGAATTTGTCTGGGGCAAAGACTACTGATAAAAGAGCGCAACTAACTAAAAGTATTTGATAAAGAAAAATCTGGAAATCTTGAAACTAAGAAAAAAAATAAAACAAACTAAGAAAAAAAAAAAAAATTAATAAATTCGAAACAAAAGAACAAATTTTAGATTTTAGACCTGAACAAATTGACCAGCAATCTATATACAATACAAAAAAATTTAGTTAGAATGTCAAAATAATCGATTGTACAATCAAATGTTTGGTTTGTTTTCTTTAAGTCAAATGCTATTTATCTATAAACACATGGTTACTTAAGATAGAAGAAGTTTGCCTCCACTCCACTCACTCTTAACACACTTAAACCAAACGAAAATTCTTTTAGTTTTTACGTTTTAGATAAGAAGGTTTGGTGTTCGCCTACTTTTATTGATTCTTGAAATAAATACATATTGTAAATATATTGCTCAACCACCTTCACCTTCTCCTTCGTCATATCATATCAATTTGCCTTAAATTTTTATTGCTGCTGATAAGGAAATATAAGGAATTTTCATGGGAACATAAAGGAAATATCGCATTTCTATTTTAATTTCGTTGGATATTTTTAAACAAATTTTCCTTTTCCTTTGGTCAACTCCAAATGATTGCGCTGCTGCACATGGTTTCTCTCTCATTGAATATGGAAAACGAGTTTTATGTTTCTTTTCTATTTCTTTTGTTTTTTTAATGTGGAAAATTGAACCACAACAACAATAAGAAAAACAAAAAAGATGCAGTAGGTAAACGCAGCAATAGGAAAAATAATGCAGGAGGCATAAAGAAATAAGAAAAGAGCATAATTTGAAATCAAAAGAGCGAGAGAGAGAGAGAGGGAGAGAGCACCTGGAGAGTGTAGAGAGTGCAACAAGTTATTATAAAAACCTCTCAGCAGGAGTTCACAATTCACACTCAATATGACTACTTTCTCAGGAAACTGAAACTGACTCATGAATGTGAACAAGGTGCATCAATTTGTTATTGTTAAAAAATTTATAAACAATTCATTTCTGTATATTAATATATTGTATATATATTTGTTTGAGTGAGTGTGTTCGTTTGTCTATGCGAGTGTGTGTCTGTATGCTGTATGTATATGAAGTATAGCAAACAATAAACAACCAGCATCAACATATAAACCTCCGCCGCCGCCCTTAAACAAACAACCGGTAGATATTTAATTCTCACTCAACCAATGCTCATGATGATGATGAAGAGGATGATTATTATCTTCTATATACTACTTACCAATGCCAAACGCTTGTTTGCTATTGCATTCACTCCAAACCGTCGTCATCTTTGCTGATTTAGCTTTGCGCGCTTTTCTACTATTTGCATTTGTTTCTCACACACAACATAAAAACTCTCGAGAAGAAACTTTCGTTTGCAAAAAACAAAAAAAAAAAAAACTCAGTTGAGCAACACGTAGATTTCGATTTCACGCTAGCAGTAGAACAACAACAACAACAATGACGTTATTCTAACTTGGCGTACATAGTAAATAAGAAACTTAAATCGCACATAACTCGCGCTCAATACACTTCATTAACTTTGCTCTTCTTCTACGCTTTAATTCCAATTCACAAATCTAATAATATTTTTACTAATAATGATAATAAAAATATAATAAATTGTAAGCACTTTCAATAATGAATGCACTTTTGAGAATTACGTTTTCAATTCATTCCTCATGATTTCTCATTTGATTACACATTTTGGGAGTTGGCCGTGCGGTACTTAATCTTATTTTTTTCGCTTGATGCTTGCTTACACACTACTCTCACACACACTTTCGTCGTCATTCATTAAAATTAATTAATTTGGCCCAACGAATAAAACAACAACGACGACAGCGACAAACAAGTTTTCTCAACCGCCCGCAATAACCAATAATAAATACTACAATAATAATTACTGCTTTTGTACGGTATTTTATTATTTTTATTTGCAGCACTTAGATTTATTGACGATTTTCAATTATTTCAATAATAGAATTTAAACTCTAGATAATAATAATAATAATCACACTCATACTACCGCGTCTTCTTCTTCAAAATTTTATTTTTTATTGACGATATTTTTTGAATTGACTTTGTATTTATACCACTGTCAATTGGATATGGTGCAGAGAGTACAGACAGTGCAGAGAGTTAACGTAACAAGGTTACGCTCTCAAAATTCTCTCAATCTCATTTTTTAGTAAATAAGTGTCTTAAAACGCTGAAAAACACGCATTTAGTGTTGAACACAACGTGAAAATGCATTGAAAATGTAAAAATTAGTGTTATGAAATCAATTTATTGCGCTTTGAAAATTCTGTTCAAAATAAAATTATTAAAAGAAAATTTAAATTGAATAAAATACTGAATTAATCAATAAAACAGTACATTTTGTATGTTTCATACACTTTGTAGGCAGTTAAATATGCACATTATAACATATGTAAACAATGAACATATGATAGTGCTGAGATCGACATATAGCGGTTAAAAATTGGCAGCACCTTGTTTTCTTACACCATGGTCAATTGCATATGGTGCAGAGAGTGCAGAGAGTCAACTATTTATCTGTCTCCGTGCTTACTTGACTTGACAATTCGAACTTATTTTTGAAAAGATGTTTTGGGTTGAAGTTGTGTGAGACAGAAATCATTTGCAGTGTTGTGAATGGGCAAAGAACTGTTTTGTGTAACGAAAACACCTATTTTCATGTGGTCATGACCTCAACACTATCACATAATCTGTGAGAGACATGAGCATTTAATAACTAGGGCTACCTTAACACTATTCGAAGCGCACAAGCGAAAACAAAAGTTGTTGCTGGAACCTTGAGAGAGTAAAAAAGTTGTTGTTATAAAATGAGGGTGCTGCCAACTTGGGTTACTTGAATCTCAGATGGAGTTGCCAACAACAACGTTTTTAAATTCAAAAGAGATGACAAATTAACAAATCTTTGATTTGTTTGATTTTTGAATCATGACTGATTGAATTGTAGAATGGTCATGACAACTAGTTATTGTAAACAACTTAATGAACCATGAAGTAAGGGTGTGCAAGCGAGATGGAGACACGGTCAAGCATGATTGAATCAAGCCAAAGAGCCAAAACCGATATCACAAATCTCTATATAACTTACAACACTATTGCTTTAAGCGGAAGCGGATATGTGATAAGGACATTTTTAGTGTATTTTTTTTCATTTAATATGGCACAGTTGTAATTTGCGCCATTATCGCGCTTGTCTGTCGAATTTCGCAGTTTTGCTTAATTACTTATGTTTTATTTTAAATAGTTTATTGATTAGTGTACGACGTCAAAATTATATAATTTATTGAAATAAAATTGAAAAGTGTTTTAAGTTAATAAAATTTCACAATCCAACATGTTTGGTGGATCAAAACCAAATTTTGGTGGCACGCCCAGCACATCAAGTTTTGGTGGGTTTGGAAATGCGTTAACTACTCCGGCTTTTGGACAATCTGCTTTTGGAAAACCAGCGACAGCAGGGTTTGGTCAAACACCAGCATTTGGTGGACAACAAACGACGCCTTCACTATTTGGCCAAGCTGCGGCGCCTGCACAACAGCCAGGTGGTTTATTTGGAGCAACCACGTCCACTGGGTTTGGCGGTACAACGACAGCACCCACAACATTTGGAGGTAATTGATAATTAAATATCATTTAATAATTAAATACGAATAATACTTTATGAAATATATAGGTTTCTCACAACCTCAGCAAAATACTTCAATATTTGGAGCAGCAGCGCAAGCTGCACCGAACACATCGCTTTTTGGTCAAACAGGAACAACAGCATTCGGTGGAGCTGTTAAGCCCGGTGGTTTAACTGGTTTTGGACAAACAGCGCAAGCACAGCCCACATCTTCATTGTTTGGCCAACAGGCGGCAACTACAAGTACACCGGGATTTGGTGGCTTTGGTCAAGCTGCTGCGACAACAACAAATGTTTTTGGAAGTGGTACCGCATCAGCTTTTGGGCAACCACAAGGAACGTCAGCTGCAGCTGTTGGCAACCAAGGTGGCTCTTCACTGGTAAAATATCAACCAACCGTAGGCACTGACACTTTAATGAAAAGTGGCCAACCAAGTAATATAAGCACTAAACAACATTGCATCACGGCAATGAAAGAGTATGAAGCAAAATCACTCGAAGAATTGAGAATGGAAGATTATCTTTCCGGTCGGAAAGGTCCACAAGCTGGCGCAACCACAGGTGGATTCTTTGGAGGCACCACAGCAACAACACAACCTACTGCTACTGGAACTGGACTCTTTGGCGCCACCGCGCAACCAACAACAGGACTTTTTGGACAAACTAATGCAACTGGTACAGAAAATAAGGGACTCTTTGGTCAGAGCACATTCGGACAAGCACCGGGATCAACAGCTTTTGGAGCCCAACCTCAACAAAACAATTTTATGGCAAAACCATTTGGAGCAACTACTACGGGATTTGGTGCAACAACAACAGATGCCTCTAATCCATTTGGGCAGAAACCAGCTTTTGGACAAACACAAGGTACCGGACTATTTGGACAACAACCAGCAGTAAGCACGGCTCCAACATTTGGACAAAATCCTTCGGCTGGATTTGGTGGTTTTGGAGCGACTGCGGGTACTCAACAGCCATCTCTGTTCGGCGCTACACATGCTGCTGATGCCAATAAACCAACATTTGGCATCGGAGCTGGAGTCAGTGCCCCAAATACTGGTTTCGGTGGCTTTGGCACCACAGCTACAAGTACCGCAACTGGTGGAGGATTGTTTGGAGCAAAACCCAACACTGGCTTTGGTGCAACACCCGCATTCGGAGCAACTTCTCAAGCCAACACAGGATTCGGTAATTTTTCTATGAGCAATACAGCGACAACAGGAACTGGACTCTTCAATTCGACACTGAACAAACCAGCTACTACTGGCTTTGGTGGTTTTGGAACGCAAACAGCAGCACCCTTGAACTTTAATGCTGGCAACACGTCTGGCTCTCTCTTTGGCAATACAGCAGCAAAACCGGGCGGGCTTTTTGGTGGCAATACTACTTTGGGAACGGCAACAAATACTGCTCCTGGTGGTTTATTTGGTGGAGGCACAAGTGCATTTGGCACAAGCAATCCATTGAGCGGTGGATTTGGGACACTGGGTGGGAACACATCGATTGGAGGTGGCTTAACAGGTAGCCATCAACCGCAAGCAACAATTCCCATACATCAGCAGATTCTTGCCAAAGTAACATCACCATACGGTGACACACCAATCTTTAAGGATCTCAAACGCAACGAAGAAGCAGATGCAACACGTGCAACAAATCCTGCAGCCCAACAGGCTCTTCTCGACTCAACCAGTAATCAATTCAAAGTCGAGTCCAAAGAAAGTCATGGCCTGAAGGTGAAGCCCATCATCAATGCATCGAATAGAAAGCAACTATTCGATGGAGTTGAACAATTGGATCAAAGCATTGAATCTTTTAACCTAAAACCAAGTGCGAAACGTCTTAGTTTAAAACCAAAAAGCAGTGTATCGCCTAGCTCAAATATATCATCCGTAAACAATTCCGGGATTAACAATACTGCATCTGAATTGTCAAACAATCACGAGTCTTCTCGTGTTTTGAATATTGAAAAGACAATTGCTGCACCAAATGATTTGCATCATGCGCCTTCGCCTTCGTCTTCGTCGAGAGGCTTACATTTGGCAGGAGGCAAAGATAGTGTTGGTGATACAAGTAGGCGAGAATCTTGGCTACATCCAAATAATTTGCAAAAAGTCCGACAACAAAATCTCCAGGCTGGTTCAGACAATGCTCCAGCACTTAACAATACCTTAACAGAATTAGTTCCACGTAAACCCATTGATTCATATCGAGCAAGTATTGGTGGTGGTGGTGGTGGTGTTGGTAGCGGTGGCCTCAGTGGAAATCGTTTGTCGGTCTCAACTATTCCAGAAAATCCATTTGAAGATCAACAACAATCAAGTAGTAGTCAGTCATCATTGCGTCGTGAATCGAGCAACATAACAAGCACAGAACAATCACAGGATAGTTTGTTGTCCAGTCGTTCAACAACTAGTCAGGAAGAACGAACTTCGCAAGACATCTTAGAAATTGATAACGAACCACATCCAACGGGTATTACGCTTAAGCGAGTTGGCTATTATACAATACCAAGTTTGGATGATTTGAAATCTTATTTGGCCGAGGATGGTTCTTGTGTGGTACCTAATTTTACAGTGGGTCGTGAGGGCTACGGTAATGTTTTCTTTGGCAAAGAAATGGATATTGCTGGCATTAATTTGGATGAGATTGGTGAGTTTACTTATACTCGTATATATTTTTTTAAGGTAATTTTTACTTCATTTTCCCAAAATTTCAGTTCATTTTCGTAATAAGGAAATTATTGTGTATCCTGATGATGAGAATAAACCACCAGTTGGTGAAGGCTTAAATCGAGATGCTCAAGTAACATTGGATCAAGTATGGCCACTTGATAAAAGCAAACATGAGGCAATAAAAGATCCCCAGCGTTTGCTTGAAATGGATTGGGAGGGTAAATTGCGCCGGGTGTGTGACAAGAATGATACACGTTTCATTGAATATCGTCCCGAAACTGGCAGTTGGGTATTTCGTGTAAAACACTTTTCCAAATATGGTTTAAGCGATAGCGATGAAGATGACAATGCACCCACAGATCCTAAGAAAGCAAAATTATCTACTACTACTGTGACTGTACCAGTTAATCGATTGCAACCACAAAAGTTAGTTGTTGGTGGTGGTAAAATGCCTTTGAATTCAATTAAAAATGGTGTCACAGCAAATGGAAACAATCCACCCATGATGATGGATGAAACAGCTGAATTTATGTTTATGGACAAAACACGTAAATGAGATTAATTTCAATTCAAATTGTGAATAAATGAATTCTTAATATCTTCTTGTGATTATCAATTGTAGAATTTTTTCAAATCAATGGCGGCGGCAGTGGTGGTGTCAATGGAGATTATTCACTATTTGAGGTACCAACAAAACCCGTAACAAGTCCAATTGGTGCTCTAGCCAAGGAGGTTGCTGGAAATGAAGCACATAGGGTTCAATTGATGAAATCATCGTTATTTCTTGATTATGAATCAGAAGGAATATGTGGTAAGTATTTAAAAAAAAAAAAAAAAAAAAAATGTAAAAGAAGACTAACTTTGGCTAAGCAGAAATTGTAATAATCTTCACGCCCAGCTAGTGGTCCGAGGGTCTTGAAATTTATAAGGTTGGTGGCTATATGGGTCAGGTCAGACACTTATAGTGTCCAAATTTCAAGTCAATAGTACAAAACACAAAATAGTTTTTCTAAGAACCTGAATTTGGATCCAGGTTTGTATGGGGGGTACCACTCCTAGAGAACCAATTCGTCTGAATCCGACAAATGTACTGCGTATGATGAAAAGAAAGCTTTCAGCTCTCTAGCTCAAAAACTAAGGGACTAGTTTGCATACATACAGACAGACAGCCAAACTGACGGACAAACGGACATGTCTAGATCAATTCGTCTCGTCGTGCTGATCAAGAATATACGTATATACTTTATGGGGTCTCCGTAGTCTCCTTCTATGATAAACTTATAATACTATTCACTGCGTGAAGAATTTAAAAAGTGTCACTTCTAGAGGAGGATGGATGAAGATTGGAGGTTAAATAATTGCCTTTTCTTTTAGTGGTTCCTACTGAGCAGCCGCGAAATAGTCTTAAGGAACCAGTGAATCGTGACACTATGGATTCAGCTACTACTTGGAAGGAAAAAGGAAGAGGAGTAGGTACTTCATCTGAGACATCAAGTCAGTATGATTTTGGACAAGGATCAGCAGTGCCTGGTTCTTCTTTATCACCTTCGCTTGTGAACATATATCGATCACCTCATACAGAGGTAAGAAGAAGAATAATTTGTACAAAAAAAAAAAAAAAAAAAAAATAATAATAATTTGTAAAATTTGTAGCCATCCACTCCAGAACAAGAAGGTAATGAAGATGGCAGCCAATTATCTAATCTACAAACAGCAGTGAAACCAATTACCATTTCTGATCCTGAAATACCGATTATTAAAGATATTGGATCAGTTGTGCCAATTAGTAAATCTATAGCATTTCCCATGTGTGAATCTTGGGTTGCTGATTTAGGAGTCTACAAGAGTTTCTCGTTTAAGGCATGTTTTGGGCCAAAGAACTCTTTGATTGTACCAACAACTGAAAGCAATCGTTGCCCAGCCGGACAATGTAAGCATGAGAATTAATTACTTATGATGATCAGATTTTTTTATATTTTGTTTCTATTTCAGTTCCAAATTTATTTGAGTCTTTGCCGCATATTTTTAAAATTAGAGCTACAGATGATTTCTCACCAACATTTCTGCAGCATATCAGGATTGTATCTACACAGGATTATGATAATTTTAAAGATAGTGTGATTCCACATTTAGAAATCCAACTTCGTAATTCCCAAATACATGATGTCGAAGACACTGAGTGTCCTTGGATTCAATCGGATTTGGGTACCAATTTAATTGTACAACATCTTAATGAGGCCATAACACTGGCAGATCGTGGCGATGCTGAGGAATATGCTGTGTCTGTTTGGTCTCTGTTGCTCGCTTTATGGGGTGAACATGAACAATTGGAAGATTTGGATCCCAGTTGTCATTTTACTGTCATGTTTCGCAGGAATTTATTATCCGAATGGCTTGAAAATACTCTGGTTGGAAGGGATTTACTCACGAAGACCGTGTCGAAGCATAGTTATCTTGAACATATGGTTAATCTGTTGAAGGGCCACCGAGTTATTGAGGCATGTGAATTGGCGTTTAAATATGACGATATTAACTTGTCGCTTTTGTTGGCGCAATTGTCATGTGGACCAGTAGTCCGGCGACTAATTGAAGATCAGCTAGCATCATGGCACATGACGAAAGCCGATAAATACATTAGTGTGGAGAGATTACAAATGCTTATGATGGTTGCTGGTGTTCCCATAATGAACTCTGTGCATGGCACACTCAATATTTTAGAAAATCTTAATTGGATAAATGTGGTGGCGGTAGGTTTTCTTTCATCTTAATATGTCATAATAATTTCTATATCTATTATTTATAGCTTCAACTTTGGTATTTCACATCGCCAACTTCATCAATCACGGATGCTTTATTTGCCTATGACAAATGTTTCAAGGCTGATGAAATTTTTGCGGAACCACCGTTGCCTGTCTACAGCGACATTCGCTATAATGGGGACCGAGTCGTTTATGATTTGCGTTATCATATTTTACAACTTTTTTCCAAACGTTCACATCATATTGAGACCCTTTTAAATCCTGCCACGCATACCAACGATCCCATGGACTTTCGCTTAAGTTGGTTACTATTACAAACCTTTGAAGCATTGGGTTACAACCAATGTCCCAGTTTATGTGAAAACCAATTACATGTTGGCTTTGCATCACAATTGGAAAATAATGGTCTCTGGGAGTGGGCAATATTTGTTCTGTTGCACATCAAAGATCAAAATCAACGAGAAATTGCTGTACAAAATATATTATCACGTTATGTCACCGTTTCCCATGAAATTGCCTTAACCGCAAAAGAGAAATTCATCATAAATCGTTTGGGAGTTCCGGAGAAATGGATTGATTATGCCAAGGCCATAAAGGCTGGTTTCAGTCGAAAGTATCGTTTACAAGCAAAATATTTGTTAAAAGCAAAACAATGGGCGTTGGCACATGAGATCATCTATGAACATATAGCACCAGATTCCATTATAAAAGGTAAGTGTGGCTTACATTACATACATTGAAATAAATGCAAAATGTCACTGATTTCTCTTTATTCTATTCCCTCCCTCCATTATTTAGATAAATTGAATTATTTAAAGAAATTATTGATCCAATTCGAAAGCACCGAACAAAAGACAAATGCCAGAGTACCAAATTGGTCGAACCAAGGTCAAATATTTTTAGAATACATTGATATTATTGAAAAGGTAAGTTAAGTTTTGCTTTTTTTTTTTTTTTTTTTTCTTCTACTATTTATTATGAATCCAAGTTTCTATTTTTCGAATGAATTTTTTTTTTATTTTTTTGTTCATGTAGTTTCAACGACTTAAAACTATTAGTAATAATGCCGACATTGAAGTACATTGGGAAAATCTTAAACCACAATTAGCGGAACTTTGTTCTCGCATCAATTTGTTACCATGTCCGACAGCCAAACATCGTCTGTGTCAGACTGAGATTGCACAAAGGTTGGCATGTTTAATCCAAGGTATATTTATTGTTTGCCCGTCTGAGAATCCATGTATGCTAATTAAAATTGCATTGGAACGTTTGCCTCTACCACAAGAATATGCGAAAAAAGAGTTACGTGTTTTATTAGATAATCTTGTCGAAGATATTACTAAAGTAAGTCTTGTTAATGATAATGATTCAGAACCGAATAGAGCGTGCGCCACGTGATTTATCAGTAACATTAATAAATATTTTAGTACTAAATTACCAATTATACAAATAATAATTTACATAAATTTTATATCGTTATATTTTTATATTGTAAGCAAAAAAAAAAAAAGTGTTATATTTAATAAAAAAAATAAAAAAATAAAACAATTAAGATTAGTAGGAACATATTAATAATATTATTATATAAAACTGTGAATTTTTTATATTAAATGTGTATTAGGCGGAATAATGTAAAATGTTTTTGTTTTTCATATAATTAACGAACAACGTATGATGATTTTGTTAGTTATGTTCAATCATAATTGTATTAAAGTTGAACTTCACACATATTCACCATTAATTTTAAATAAATTTCAATAAAACAAACAAAAATTATTAATGACAAATTTATATAAATTTATTTTCAATACAAAAAAAGAGAGATTCATTTCGTCTCGTCATAATGTAAAAAGCAAAACATTTACTATTACAGAAATTATGTCATATTTAATTAATAATATTGAAAAATGGACGGTCATTTTATCACTTAAACTAAATAAGTTATAAATTGTGTTTGAGTTTGTAAGGCACACAACTGGTAAAAAAAAGACATGGAATGTGCTTTAGTTTAGGTATACATTTTAAAGGCACTTAAGATTATGTAGACTTCATTCGAAATGCATAAAAGATATTGTGCTGCAGCTGGTTCAATCAATGTGATATTTCGTTGTGTTGTGTGTGTAGTGTTAGTGCAAAATAATATTCAAATTAGCCCACAGGCATAGTAGAGACTGTACTATGTGGCGTAGTTGGACGTGATCCAGCTAAAGAATTAGCTGTAGAAGCATGTAGTGATGCCATTGTACCCATCTAAGAAGAAATACAATTTGTAATTAGATGATTATACATAATACAAATAATTTCTACTTTATTTACCCTTAAATGTGCCAAATCTTCAAGTTTAGTCAAATCAACCAATTCCAAGAATAATGAGTAAACTATAACCCAACCATAAATGGAGATAATCAAGAATATAGTCCATAGTAAGACCATAATAACATTGTAGGCAAAGTACAAGTCATTGACAATTGCAAAGAAAATCAATGAAAGAGCGCGTAGAACTATAAAACTGGCAAATGTCCAGAGCCAAGGCGAAATTTTACGTTCATATTCCTAATTTTGTTGAAAGAAATTTATTATTATAAATATGAGTGGTGCTTGATTATTGTTTATTGTTTATATGATAAAGGAGGATATTATATAGGTACATTTTATGGTATAGTTAAATAAGAAGTGAATTGACTGGGTGGTTTCAAAATCGTTACCGGTTTGCAATTGAAACGACGTTTATGTTTATGATTACTTCTATGCTTCTCTTGCTTTATAAAATGCATGGCATGTTGTTTATGAATGATAATAATATGTATGATAAGATTGAAAGTATAGAAAATGATGAGAAAATGATGCAAAAAGAATAGAAAGAAATTCAATGAAATATGCTAAGTAAGTGTAGTAGTTTACCTTTCTCAATGCAATAACCAGTAGAATACTAGTAACAAGATTAATTACACCCAAGACAAGTGAAAATAATGCAAAAACAATCAGCATATTACGCACTGAAATTAATAAGATAATAATATGGATTTGTATAGGATATATAACATTAACATACCATGCTTATTGCCAACATAAACAAATTCATATGATATAATATAGTAGCCATAATGTGTTGATCCTGGAGCTGCCATGGCATAGCAATAAATGTCAAAAATAGTTGTACCAATTGTAAAGAGCGACAGAAACTATAATGTATATAAATTATTATTTAGATAGTCACAGAATAATTGGAATTTATTCAATTATATATGTACATACAATAGCAAATAGTCCTATTAGCATGGCATTTTTTTGTATATCAATGTACTGATTGTTTTTGAGAATGGGCCTCTGGTACCAAGGAATGCGTACCGAACGCGTAGAACGTGATTTAATAGAATGAAGATTTGTAGATGATCTACAAACACAGATAAGAAAGATATTATATACTTAATATTTAAACTAATAATAAATATTTAAATGTATGTTACCTGCCCGTTGTGTGCGAATACACAGAGGGATTTGATCTATAAGTGGATGGTGTTTTACGTCCGTAATTCATTTTGAAGCCCTACAAATGTCTTCAATACTGGTTGCAACAAATATTTGATCTGATAAACAAAAGGTTATTTTAAAGTGAATATATTTGAAATTGAAGTTGGATTCTACAACAAGTGTGTTTTTGTTATTTGATTAACTTTATTTGGGTGTGTCGCGCTCGCTTCTCATATGTACATAAGTGAGCCAAGCTTAATAAGCGCGCGTCGGGCTTTCTATGACTCAAATAAAATGAACAACACAAATTATTAATATTATATTGCCAATTAGATGATCATTGATTGATTGATGATGATTACCTTAATAAACTATTTTTTATTAATATTTTTTTGCTTTATTTATTATAAATTAAAGGGAATGTATGAAAAAAAAACAACACAACAAATTATTAATTGAACCTAAACTGACCATTTGTTTTGTATTTAATATATCAGTATATCAGCGGAAGTGTTGCATTTTCTCTGTGAGGCTGGTCACCCTAATTTGTTTGTATATAATAATGTTGCAGCCCTGCATTTGTCGTCAGGTGAATCAGCTGATGATTTTCATTGGAATTTTTTTTTTTTTATTAAGAAGACAAACTAATAATAATTCACAAATTAAATGAAATTAAATAAATAAATAACCAATAAATGTTGCCGTAATGACATTGCCAAGCATAACCGACTTTGAAATCCTAGATAAACTAGGTGCCGGTAGCTATGCGACTGTATACAAAGCAAAAAATAAGGTAATAAGACTAAAGTCACAAATTGTGTATTGGGTACCAATACGATATTATTTGTTTTCTTATTGTCCACATTATATTATAATAATTATTATTATTAGAAAAAATGCACTTATCATGCCATTAAATTTGTGGAAATGTCATCATTGTCGCCTACCTCGCGAGAAAATCTTATTACCGAAATTCGTTTGTTGCGTGCTTTGGATCATAAGTATATTGTAACACTTCAGGATTTCTTTTGGGATGATAAGTAAGATTCATGTGGACTTTGTTTCGTAAAGTAATAATTTACTTAATCAAGTACCATAAATTTTACAGAAATATTTACATTGTTTTGGAATATTGTAATGCAGGCAGTCTTTCAGCATTTATACGCACTAAAAAATGCTTGGCAGAGTCTACATGTCGCTACTTTTTGAGACAATTGGCTGCAGCGGTGCAGGTACTTAAGATAATAGTTCTTTTTGCAGATAAAAAACAATTATATAGTTTTATTTATAGTATTTGCGCTCCAACGATGTCTCTCACTTTGATTTAAAGCCACAAAATTTACTTCTGACACGTGGTTCTAATAATGTTTCTTTAAAAGTTGCCGATTTTGGGTGAGTGCTACAAAAAAAAAAAAAAAAACAAAAACTAAAGAACCAAAGATCGTTTTCCAATTCAAATTTTGAATATTTTATTGTATTATTAGATTTGCCCAACATTTAAAACTTGGCGAACTTAATAAGCAACTCAAAGGATCACCACTTTATATGGCACCAGAAATTGTTCGAAAACAACAATATGATGCCAAAGCAGATCTCTGGAGCATTGGTGTCATACTCTATGAATGTCTCTTTGGCAAGGCACCCTACAGTTCTAAAACAATCGAAGAACTTTTATTACGTATACGCAATGCTGAACCAATAACACTGCCACGTAACACTCAGATTAGCAGTGAATGTCGTGATCTCTTGAGTCGTTTGCTGGTACATGATCCTGCCAAGCGTATAACATTTGATGATTTCTTTGCGCATCCATTCCTTGATCTCAAAACATTTCCAACAGAAAATGTACATAAATCAATCAATCAATTAGAAGTAGCAAAGAGTAAATTTGTTAATTTATTCTTATATAATTTTTATAGACATTACAAAAAGCTGTGGTCTTGGTTGAAAATGCTGTTAAAGCTGATGAGAGACACAATTACAAAGAGGCCTATTATCTTTACTGCAGTGCATTGCAGTACTTTGTGCCGCTTATTACCGAAGAGACAAATGCCACTAAGCGTTTGGCGCTTCGAAATCGTGCTTTGTCCTATATGAAACGGGCTGAGGAATTAAAAAACGCCATCGTTGAGGATGAATATAAACGACTAGCAGAGGAACAGAACAAAAATCGTATAATATCAGATGTTAGTGTGAAAGACAATACACCGAAACCAAAACCGAGACCAACAATTGCTGAAGTGTTGGAACCTGATGTGCGTCTCAAACAATTATGTTAGTATTTTATGTCTTATAATATTATAGTATAATAATTTAATGGACTTCTTTTTCAGTTGCCCTTTCGAATTCAAGTCCGTCCTTAAAGGCAGCTCTGGAAATTGGACGCAAAGCTGAGTTATATCATTATGAGCAAAAATTGGATGTTTCATTGGAGTCATATACATCGGCTTTAGGTATTCTTGTCCCATTTATAAATAATGAACCAAAGGGAGAGCGTCGTAATTTGTTATTACAACAGGTAGGAATTGTTCATAATATTGCATTATATTGTATGATTAAAGAGATTTATCATTTCATTCCATTCCATTCCATTGATTTCAGCTTGATTTCTGGATGAAAGAGGCAGAAAGTATCAAAAGCATTCTAAGTGCAAAGCATATGGATGATGAAGAACAAAAATTATCTACGGTACGCAGTTGTACTATTCAGTAGTTAATCATCAGAACATAAATTCAATTATGTGTAATTGTGGAAACAAAAAAAAAAAAAAAGAGTCTTTTTTATAGAGAAAAATTGTATTGTATAACAGACATACATATGTATTTTTGTAGAGAGTATGTAGATTTTTAGAGGTTTTTCTAAAAGAATTCTGGCAAAGCCAGTCTTCTAGTGTCTAGTTGTAGATGAGTACAAATCCTTAGTGGTGTTTTTGGTACAAATATTTATCTTTAACATTCTATGTATGCTTATAGTATATACAATGATATATTGACTATTGATTGTTTTACATTTAAAATAATTTTCATTTCATTATTATTCAATCATTTCAATAATTTTAAATTTTCTTTAACTATTAACCACATACTATATTTTGTTAATTCATTTTAAGCGAAACGGAACATCATTCATTCATCATTTCTCCACACCACGTTTATGCATCTACGTTGTCATACTCGTACATTTGTTAATTCTTGTATTTTTAATAAGTTGTTATGTATTTCAGTTTCTTTAAAAAAAAAAAAAAAATAAATAAAATATTATGTATTAACTTATTTCCATTAAGAAAACAAAAATATCTGTTACATACAAAATCATATAATTATTAATAATTATATTAAATTTTATTTAATGCGTTGTAACAATTCTTTAAATGTGTAAACAAAATATTATAAAGAAAAAGAAAAGACGCCTTGCCCTATATTAACTATTTTATGGTACAGAGAAAATTATCAAGGTAAAGTAATAATATTACATATTACAATAGGCCGCAGTGACAAGGTAACAAGCTGCCACGCTTCCCCCCAAATATAAAGTGAATACATACATTATGCGTGAGAGGTCAACAAAAAAAAAAAAAAAAAAACAAATTAATAAAACAATCTTTGAATTGTGGGACATAAATTTAATCAGCTATTGCTTCTGATTATTTGGATATAAAGTACATAGTATTTATCGCACTTATCAATCTTGAAAATAGCCAAGTTTAAAATTTATTAGTTCAAGGTGTTCTAATTAGTATTTAAAACAATGGCAAGAAACATTTCTTGCATTAAATATTTTCAACTTGAATCGAAATGTTGGTGTTCCGTGTTCTGGGATTACTTTTACTTGTGAGTGCTGCTACTACTGCTGCTGCTGCTGCTGCTGCTGTTAGTGACGTATCAATCGGCCGAGTGGTGGGCGGTTCGGATTCGGATATTGAGAAATATCCATTTATGGTAAGTAAAGTGATTCAATCTCTAGACGACTAATGAACCAAAAACCAATTCATATAGGTTTCTATACGTTTCATGCGTTCGCATACTTGTGGTGGTTCAATTGTTGCACCAAATTACGTTTTAACAGCAGCCCATTGTGTTATTGTTAGTGTTCCAATTCTATTGAGTGTTCAATTTAATGCTACCGACATCGATAGAAATCATGGTAATGTGATCGGAGTAAAACGTATTATAGTACATGATGACTACAATCCCTTCAGAAATTTTGATAATGATTTAGCACTATTGGAAGTAGAACGTCCATTTCCAAATCTCTTTGATGAAACAATTGCCTCAGTACAATTACCAAAGCCCAATTTTGAGACACCGCAAACACCAGAGGGTGGACCAGGTATACTTCTTGGATGGGGACACAATAAAGTAAATGATATTGATCTATTGATGATTTATTTAAATTTATTCGAATTACTTTATGTTTCAGAGTGGAGGCGGCAAGCCCATGACGCGCTTACAAGAGGTTGATCTGAAAATTTACTCGAATGATGAATGCGAATCACTTCATAAAGGTCGAATCACTAAAAATCAGATATGCGGTGGTGTGGATCAAGGTGGAAAGGGCCAGTGTAGTGGTGATTCTGGTGGTCCGCTTCTCTATAAAGAAGGAGATCAACTTACTCTAGTTGGCGTAGTTTCTTGGAGTATTAAACCTTGCGGAACCCCTCGCTCTCCTGGGATTTACGCTAAGGTTGCTAACTACATAGACTGGATCGAGGAAAAAATTGGTTCTACATACTCATAATAAAAACTTTTGTAAATGTTTAATTCTATTCCGATTTTTTTAATTCTAGACCATATAATAAATAATAATAATTTTAAAAATATACGGAAAAATGTGTTTCATTTAAAAAATGAATGCATACATCACGGGGCAAATGAGAAAAGTTTTAACTTTGCTCGATTCCACACAAAAATTTTCAGCAAGTACCAGGCGAACAGAACTGCTCAGAAAACAGAAGGTCGATATCGACGATGCAAAAATGTTTGTAGGCTTATATATCGAGAATGGGTAGATCGATTTCGAAGAATGTTATGTCATTGGAAAGGTCATGAGTTCAGCTTTATGCTATTAGACCATGACCTTAATCTGACCTTCATGAAAGGTCAAAAATTGATTGCAAAATACGTTTATAAAGATTTAAACAATTTCGAGAACTTAGAATCAATTCTGGATCAATTCAGATTAAAGCTCTACTGTTTATTTATATAACCGTAGAACATGTCGTTCGAATCGGTCCAGTAGTTTTTGAGATATAGACATTCCAAATTTGGTCAATTTTGAAGAGATGGCAAAAGTTAAAAACGTAAACAAAAACTGTTTAAAGACTTATATCTTGAGAATGGATCGGTCGATTTAAATAAGAGTACTGTTCATGAAAAGGTTATTAGATATACTTTCTGCTATTAAACTTTGACCTTGATCTGACCTCAAGGAAAGGGCAAAAACTGACTGCAAAGTACGTTTAGCGTGATTTAACCCACTTTGAGAACTTAGATTCGATTCCGGGTGAATTCAAATTAAAGCTCTACTATTTAGCTATATAATCGTAGAACATGTTATTCGAATCGGTTCAGTAGTTTTCGAGATATAAACTTTTCAAAATTTAAAAGAAAAATGCTGAGTCATTCGAGTGAATTTTTTTGATTTTCTTAAAACTCTGTGAAAATACCAGGCGAACAGAAATGCACAGAAAACAGTAGGTCGATATCGACGATGCAAAAATGTTTGTAGGCTTATATATCGAGAATGGGTGGATCGATTTCGAAGAATGTTATGTCATTGGAAAGGTCATGAGTTCAGCTTTATGCTATTAGACTATGACCTTGATCTGACCTTAAGGAAAGGGCAAAAACTGACTGCAAAGTACGTTTACCGTGATTTAACCCACTTTCAGAAATTAGATTCGATTCTGGGTGAAATCAAATTAAAGCTCTACTATTTAGCTATATAATCGTAGAACATGTTATTCGAATCGGTCCAGTAGTTTTTGAGATATAGACATTCCAAATTTGGTCAATTTTGAAGAAATGGCAAAAATTAAAAACGTAAACAAAAACTGTTTAAAGACTTATATCTTGAGAATGGATCGGTCGATTTAAATAAGAGTACTGTTCATGAAAAGGTTATTAGATATACTTTCTGCTATTAAACTTTGACCTTGATCTGACCTCTCTGAAAGGTCAAAAAACGACTACAAAGTACGTTTAGTGTGATTTAACCCACTTTGAGAACTTAGATTCGATTCCGGGTGAATTCAAATTAAAGCTCTACTATTTAGCTATATAATCGTAGAACATGTTATTCGAATCGGTTCAGTAGTTTTCGAGATATAAACTTTTCAAAATTTAAAAGAAAAATGCTGAGTCATTCGAGTGAATTTTTTTGATTTTCTTAAAACTCTGTGAAAATACCAGGCGAACAGAAATGCACAGAAAACAGTAGGTCGATATCGACGATGCAAAAATGTTTATAGGCTTATATCTCGAGAATGGGTGGATCGATTTCGAAGAATGTAATGTCATTGGAAAGGTCATGAGTTCAGCTTTATGCTATTAAACTTTGACCTTGATCTGACCTCAATAAAAGGTCAAAAGTTGACTCTATAATATATTCATTAAGATTTAACCCACTTCCAGGACTTACATCGATTCTGGGTGAATTCAGATTAAAGCTATTACTATTTATCTGTATAGCCGTAGAACATGTCGTTCAAATCGGTCCAGTAGTTTTTGAGATATAGACATTTTAAATTTGGTCAAATTAAATAGGTTTGGAACAATTGCTTTTAATATTAAATGGGGTATGTTTTAGTGGCTTTAACTTGCATTTAGCCATTACAATATTCAAG
Organism: Amiota mariae; assembly: GCA_035041805.1. Taxonomy (NCBI): domain Eukaryota; kingdom Metazoa; phylum Arthropoda; class Insecta; order Diptera; family Drosophilidae; genus Amiota; species Amiota mariae. Next base: position 1,536,836 of record JAWNKV010000361.1, on the reverse strand, counting down.
GTTGTATCACGTAATACAAAGCAGTTAATCATGTTGCATACTTCTTGGAGTAAAAATTGTCGAGAAACTAAAATAGCATTGCGTGCAAAAGTGGGCAGATATTGTTTAGAAGCTTATATCTCGAGAATGGGGTGTGGTTCAGTTTCGATGAGAGTAGTGTCCTTGGAAAAGTTAAATGCTATCTTTCTGCTATTAAACTGTGATCTTAATCTGACTTCCACAAAAGTCCGACTGTAAAATATATTTATATAGGTTTTACCCACTTCTAGTACCTAGATTCGATTCTGAGTGAATTCAGATTAAAGCTCTACTATTTATCTATATAAAAGTAGAACATGCCATTCGAATCAGTCCAATAGGTTTTGAGATATGACCATTTTAAAATTAGTCCATTTAAACAGATTTGCAAAACTGCTTTTCATATTGAGTTGCTGTATGTTGTAATGACCATATGAGCTTTTACCCCTGATGAATATTCAAAGGAATATTTTCATGAAAATACATGCCGAACTGAGTAATGTGAATATTAAACTGCTCTAAATAATACATCTTTGCTTCAAACATACACCACTCCAATATGCAAAAATGAAAGCTCAGCTAGTGCCACCTATGGGCGAGACAGTTCAACAATTATCTTCAATATTAAAGTGCACTAAGTAGTTTTGCCTTGCTTAAGGCATAAGTCATTTTAATATTCAAAAGTGTAACCCCCGAAAGTATGCAATACTTTTTGTTTGCTAGTTGCTTATGCGTATTTTTATCCCCTTTGTATTACACATTTCCCATTTGAATATTTTATATTAAAAGATCGTCTTTTGTTTGCAATGAAATGAACATAAATTATTTATTTATTTTATTGGCAACAACGGGGAAATACTTTTTTATATAATAAAGGAATGTTGCATATTTTTTTTTTCTATATATATTTAATTTAGCTTATACATATGTAACATGTGTATGTAATTCAGTCTCTACTTATTGCCTTCTGGATGTTAGACTATTATTAGCAATACATACAACTTTATTGGTAGATTAAAAGCTTTTTCGTATTGTAGTGCTGAAATCTTATAAATTATACCATATACTATAATTTCTAATCATCTATGTGATTGGTATCGTGCTTATCAGTCCTCATCAAGTTCGCAATTTCGACCGATAAGGATTAGTGGAAGGCATTCGGTCAAATGGTATTTAAAATAACGGCAAGAAATATTTATAGCATTAAATATTTTCAACTCGAGTCGAAATGATGATGTTCCATGTGCTGGGACTTGTTTTACTTGTGAGTGCTTTAGTAAATGCCGTGCCAATCGGTCGTGTGGTGAACGGAACTGATGCGACTATAGAGCGTTATCCATTTATAGTGAGTAAAGCAATAAAATCTGTGCACTGATACTGATCGCATACGAATCCCATTTTCTAGATATCTTTACGTTCTAGATCTGGTTCACATTCTTGTGGTGGTTCAATCGTGGCACCAAATTATGCTATAACAGCTGCCCATTGTACTGATCGTCAACAGGCAGCCAGCTTGAGTATTCAATATGGTGTTACAAATATCAACGCAAGTGGTCCCAATGTGGTTCAAGTAAAAAGGATTATACAGCATAAAGGATACAATCCTTTCAATTCATATGATAATGATATATCACTTTTGGAAGTAGAACATCCATTTCCAATTGATTATAAAACGGTAGCCCCTGTACGATTACCAAAGCTTCATTTTAATACACCACAACAACCAGAGGGTGGTCCTGGTGTACTTGCTGGATGGGGTTTAAATGCAGTAAGTAAGATTGATTATTGATTTTACAATTATTTCTAATTAATTACCTTTTGCTTAAGACTGGCGGCGTCATAATGAGGCACTTACAAGAGGTTGAGCTGAAAATTTACTCCAATGATGAATGCGCATTGCGTCACAATGGTAGTGTCACTCAAAATCATCTATGTGGCGGTGTAGATGAAGGTGGAAAGGGTCAGTGTAGTGGTGATTCTGGTGGTCCATTACTTTATAAAGAAGCAGATCAACTTACTCAAGTCGGTGTGGTGTCTTGGAGTATTAAGCCTTGTACTGTGGCTCCTTATCCTGGAGTCTATACAAAGTTGGCTAATTATGTCGACTGGATTATGTATAATATGATGGTTTCCAATTAAATAAATTTTATTGTTGATTATTTCTGTGCTATGGAGAAAAGATAATAAATCTGATAAGAAATCGAAATCGAATAAATAATAAATAATTCTTATTACAGATCTGTTATGATCTTCAATAGAAGGTAAAAAAAAGTAAAGTAAAAAAAACTACGTTTTTAATAAAAAAAAAAAAAATAGAGAATCGTGTTGAGTTTGGTTAAACTTGCTAAACATTTTGTAAAAAGTATAATACTATTATATTTATTGTATGTACTACGAGTATCATTGGGCTTATCAGTTGTCACAATGTTAATCAAGTTGGGAATGCCAATCGATACGGTTTAGTGTAAATCATTAATTATCATGGTATTTTTATTACCGTAAAAACAAAAACATTTGTTGCATTAAATATATTTAATTTGCGACAAAATGTTGTCATTCCAAATTCTGGGACTTGTTCTACTTGTGACTTCTGTTGTTTCGGTTAAGACAAGTCGTCGTGTGGTGAACGGAAAAGATGTGAGTGTTAAGCGTTTTCCATTTATGGTAAATAAGACAATGAAATTATTTAACAACTGATTGATCAATCAGTTTTTAGGTATCTATACATTCTAAATCTAGTTCAAATTTTTGCGGTGGTTCAATTATTACACGAAAATATGCTTTAACAGCTGCGCATTGCACTTTTAATCTTAAGGCAGTTGACTTGAGTATTCACTTTGGTGTTACAATTTTCAATCCATTTGGTTACAATGTGGTCCAAGTGAAAAGGATTGTACAGCATATTGGATTCAAGCGTGACATGATTGGTGAGAATGATATATCACTTTTGGAAGTAGAACATCAATTTCCAATTGATCATGTAACGGTTGCACTTGTACGATTGCCAAGAGCCAATTTTGAGACGCCACAAAAACCAGAGGGTGGACTTGGTATACTTGCTGGATGGGGCTTAAATGCAGTAAGTGATATTATATCTAGTTATTTATTTAATAAATTTTATCTAATAAGTTTATGCTTAAGACTGGAGGCATCCAAATGGGTCACTTACAAGCGGTTTATTTAAAAATTTACTCGAATGTTGAATGTAAATCACGTCATCATGGTGGTGTCACCCTCAAACAGATATGCGCTGGCTTAGATAAAGGTGGAAGAGGCCAGTGTAATGGAGATTCTGGTGGTCCCTTACTATATAAAAAAGGTAAAAGTCTTACACAAGTTGGCATTGCGTCATGGAGTGTAAAACCTTGCGGCAAACCATCATATCCAGGGGTTTACACCAAGGTTTCCAAGTTTATAAACTGGATCAAACGTAAAATCCATAAAAAGTAAGCATCTTAAATGAATTTCGGATTATTCCGATAGGTAGACTCAACAAAAAAAAAAAAACAATCAATAATAATATTTATTAAGAAACTTTTTCTACTAATAAAATATCATCAGATCTTTTATGCTGATGAAAAACATTATATATACATTTTATAAGATCATTATTAACATAGATGATGATATACACGGTATGTCCCATCCATTGATCATGATTGCAGCATCAAAAAGATAACTTCATCCTCTTTCAAGCGCACCTACATTCATGTAAATCGGATGACAGATGTGAAAGTTACAGTCATTTCAATAAAAGAAAAAAAGTGCTAATGTAACAAAACAAAAATGGAACAAAGAGCAAATATAAAATGTTGTGTTAAACTTGAAAAAAAAATCGCTGAGACTTACGGTGAGGATTTAAATGACGACCTAAGGCCAGGTCGTCCAGAAGCTAGTAATCGTGCTGAATTGGTGGAAAAAGTCCGTGAAATCATTGGTATCGATGCAAATTTTACTACGAGAATGTTGACTGAGGAATTAAATACGAGTAAAAACACTATTTGGAGAATTTTAACTGAAGATTTGGGTAAAAGAAAGGTCTGTTCGCGTTTTCTTCCACATGAATTAAATGAAGATCAAAATATCGCTCGTGTCCAGCATTGCAAAGACATTGTTGAAACTACTGAAACCGATCCAGACTTTCTTGATTCGATGGTGATGAGTCATGGTGCTTTAAACCCTGACCCTGAAACTAAGCGTCAATCTGCTGAATGGAAGTCCAAAGTCACAAGACCAAAAAAGTCAACGAATTTTTGATGAAAAAACGGATTTCTCTCATCAACCACCCTCCATATTCGCCTGATCTTTCACCATGTGACATGTGAAGAATCTATGCATGCGCTAGTTGATCGTGCCAAACGTTGTATTGAGTCTAATGGAACCTATTTTGAATAAATAATAACTTTCAAAAATAATATAATGTGTGTTTTATTCTTTACCCAAAAAGTTCGGTAATTTTTTTTGTATAAAGAAATATCTGGAATTTTTAAAAATTTATTTATTCAAAATATTCTACTTTTGTTTAGCATTCAAAGCATTTAGTGAAGCTCTTTAAATGACCTCAATGTCTTCAAAATAAATTCCATTCCACACTCTTTGCTTACTATTGGCTTAGTTTCTAGCTCTTTGTTGGATTGCCACCTTGTTGTGGTAAAGGGCCTCAGTAAGTGTAACGATACTGAAGCTAAGAGCAATCCAAATAGGACATTTTTTATCAGTCAGTCCTATTCTATTCTATTTTATTCTATCCTTTTCAATCCTATCAACTGTCATTGGCCACCTTCGATGGCTCGATGAAGTTATCGTATCGGGCGATGATTTCACATTGTGAGAACTATTGACTTTCTTATTTAAATTCTCGTTAAAAAAGAAAAAAAAAAATACGTCTTCATCTGTTAATATCTAGTTTCCTATATAAAGTTGACTGTTCAAGTTAAAGAAGTTTTCACCAACAGCAGGATATTTTATTGTATAATCCTTCCAGTTGCGGACACTTATGAATTAAATGCAACACGCGTGACTAACAAAATTTTTTGTATTTCTAAAATTCAATTGTTGTAAACATTCGTTTTAAAAAGTTTCCTTTAAATATGAACATTGAACCCATAATATCAAAATTGGATTGTATTGAAAGCATCACATTTCACCTCTCGTATCAATTGTTTTCAGGAAGTTTGTATCACTTCTGAGCTCTCACAAATAAATGATACGAATTTATTTCTGAGTTAAAGTGTGTGAATGAGTCAAATTGTTTCTCTGCTAATATTCAAAGTCTTTTTCATCATTAACGATGAAATATTCTGATCATTTGTTAAAATAATGTAGACTTCTTCGATCATTTCATGGGGTGCGAACTGCAATGGGCCTTCCGTCATCCAAAAACGTTTATGCCACAGTTGTCCTGTCCTTTGCCCTACTGCCTCATGTAATTTGCTGAGATGTGTATAACTTCGGTACTGATACTTAATTGAATTGAACCAGCACCCTATATAATCTAATTGGGTATGGAGTACAAGGAATTTGTATAGTTTCTTGCGAAAATCTTGTACTATATGCTATAATTTCTTATCAAACTTTATCAAGTTCGTAACACTGACCGATAATGATTAGATAAAATAAACCTATGGAAATACTTATATGTTGCAAATAATATTTTCAACTTGAAACGATTTGTTCGCATTTCATGTTTCGAGATTATTATTACTAGTGAGTGCTGCTAATAAAACTGTGCCAATTGGTCGAATAATGGACGATTAAAATTTGTCTAATGAGTGTTATGCATTTATGGTAAGTTAAATCCCTATTCTAGTCTATTCAATTCTATTGATAATGATAATGATAAGCGTTTATAACATTTGGAAATAGAACTTCAATTTCCAATTGATTATAAAACAGTTGCTTCAAAAACCCGAGGGTGCACAAGGTGTACTTGGGATGTGAATAGAATAATTGATTTTGTATCATGTGACTAATTTAAATGTTTTCTAATTATTTTCCATTTTAGAATGGAGGCATTGAAATGAAGAATTTACAAGAAGTTGATCTGAAAATTTAAGAAATATGTCTTTAAGCTTTATATGCAAAATTTGACCCATCAATATCAACTGATTTTGTAGGTCGATTTTGATGAAATAAACGTTAAATGTTACTTATTTTTTATTTATCTGTAATTCGATTTGGATTCCAATGAGTGGCTTTTACATGATGAACGCACAAACATAAAAACTATCTACGACTTTATTATTATATGTATTTATGTATAGAAGATAAACATGGGTTATAAGCAAAAATGGTGGATTAAAACTAAGCATATTCGAACGAAAAATACTACGTCGCATCTTTGGTGCCGTGCATGTTGGAGGAGAATGGCGTAAACGTTACAATCATGAGCTCAGAAACCTCTATAATAGCCCTGACATTATCTCCACCATCAAAATACAGAGACTTCGATGGGCTGGCCATATAATTAGAGAAAACGAAGAATTCCCATCACAATAAATTCTGCGCGCCACATGTTATACTAATAGACGAAAAGGTCGCCCAAAACTTAGATGGATCGAAGAAGTCGACGATGATGCGAATATTTTAAATCTGCGAAACTGGAGGACTCTTGCGAAAGACAGAACCATTTGGAAGAAGCAGACGTTACAACAGGCAAAAACCCACCCAGGGTTGTATGGCCATTGATGATGATGATAGAAGATCAGAGCCACTTAAAAGGTATTAATTGCTATTTGGTGAGCATATTACTGTGACGAATAATAATAATAATAGTAATAATTATTATATTTAGAAATATTTTCATTTAATTCTCCGATCCTTAAGCTCATCTATGGACAGATAGATGGAGTCTTTTCAGTCTTCTTCTCGCAACTGCATTTCGTCGTAAGTGTATCTATTACTCTGAAAATTGAATACGATAAGGTTTCATTGAATAATAACATGGAATTACGGACAAATATGCAAAGTTTATTATTGTGCTTTATTTGAATGCGTTTGACTTGGCTTTGTGATCCTGTAGCTCATAGTTAAATGTTATATGTCCATGTAGGTGCAATCACTAATTTATACAGCTGCACTTTGCATTTTGTTTCTTAAAGTTAGTTTGATTTTGCTTTTTAATAGTCAGCTCAGTTAGTCAATGTTTGTGAAACATCTTGTGTGGGTTTTCTTTAGATGTTCTACCCCAGTTAGTTTTTTGTCCATCTACATGTCAAGGTAAAGTCGTTTTATAGGAATGAGAATTTAAACTTATCGTTTCATTAATCATAATCTAAGAATTCTTAAGCTAAGTATAACCGATAAGGGGTAATATAAAATTTGTTGTGTAAATATTGTAGTATTAAATACTTATGTCTTGGTAATAAAAAGTTAGTGCAGTGATTCTTTAAGAATTCAAATATTTAGAAATGTTGTGAACATTCCGCCAAATGGGTCGCTTAGTAAATGGTAACAATTCATCAGTAGAACGTTTTCCATTTATGGTGATTATAGAGATTTTAGTCATTTGTTGTTTTTGAATGACTTAATCAGCAAATCAAGGGATTCATGATGTTGCTTTAGGTTTCTCTTCGTTCTGTGGGATATCTGGGATTTCTGTAGAGGTTAAATTATTGCACCAAATTGCTGGTGAGTGGAGATGACCGTGCAATATGTTGATGTTACAAAAATCGGTATAAATGGTTCAAATGTATTGCGTGTCAAAAGTTGTATAGAGAATAAGGATTATGAACCATGGGATTCCTATAACAATGATATAGAACTCGTAGAAGTTGAGCAACCATTTAAATTTGATTATAAAACAGTTGCACTTTTCAAGTTACCCAAGCTGAACTTTGAGTTTGCTCAGACATCAAATGGATCATTTGGGGCGCTTGCATGATGGGGTTACACATATGTAAGTGATGGACTAATCATTTTTATAATAAAATTATTTTTAATTGGTTAAATAATAAAGGACTCAGGCTACTTGCAAGAAGTTGATCTACTCGGAGGGGGAATGTAGTGAGCGTCACCATGGCGATGTATCTACGAATCAAATTTGTGGAGATCTTGACGAAGGTGGAAAGGGACAGTGAAATAGTGATTTTAGTGGATCATTACTATATAAAGAAACAGATCAACTTATTCAAGTTGGCATTGTATTTTAGAGTATTAAACCTTGTACAATTGCTCCTTATCCTGGAGTAGGTAGCTAAATATGTTGACTGGATTATGTACAGGGTGGCGCAATAGAACGTGCATATTGCGTCATCTTTTTTCGCGGGGTAAAAAGTGCGCGGGAGGGGGGAGCCTAGCGTGGTTTGCTAGTGGCACTCGTTGAGTTTTAGTAGTCATGAGTCACTTCGAGAAGCGGGAAGCGTCGCGCTTTTTGTGTTCGCACGTTTTACGAGAACGGTCGTTCATACATCTCTACAAGGCGACAGTATTGTTCTGAGTATGGATTAACACACATTAATGAAGCTCCGAGCGCAAATTTAATTAAAATATGGATAAAGCGATTTGATGCGACCGGATTCACATTTAAACCACCAGCAAAAGGTCGGCCAAGAACGTCTAGGACCACAGACAATATTGAGAGACAATAAAAGAGTCAGTACGAAAAAATCCGCATGTGTCTACTTGGAAGCGATTGGCGAGACAGATGTTTCCTGCAAGACTAATTTCCAAAAGAGGTGATATCCCTTGGCCCCCACGTAGCCCTGACTTGACGACTCTTAACTTTTTTTTGTGGGGATACCTCAAACATAAAGTCTACATGAACAATCCGAGGAACATCAATCAACTAAAGGAAAATATCCGTGGAGAAATAGCAGCATCATCATCCCAGATCCCAGGAGTGCCGTCTTCGAGAGGGCCGTCATTTAGATGATGTTATTTTTAAAAAATAAACTACATTTAATCATCCTAATCATTCTATCTTTTATTTCAACTATACCTTTTGTATTTATTTTTTTAGCTTATATTTAATAAATGCACGTTCTATTGCGCCACCCTGTATAATATGATTATATCCAATTAAACACTCTAGGAGAAATGAAAATAAATCTGAAAAGCCCTAGCAGCTAACGCTAAGCCCCCTCTCCTGTTAGCATGTAAAAAGTATAATACTTATTATTAGATTTATTTATAGTCGTCACAATGTTATTCAAATTAGAAATGCCAATAAATTCGGTTTATAGTATTTAATTTATTATTATGGTATTTATAGTAATTAGTACATTAAAAAATAAAATATTTGTTGCATTAAATATTTTTAAATTGTGAAGAAATGTTGTCATATGTGTATCAAATTCTGGGAGTTTTTTTACTTGTGAGTTCTTTTACTTCAGCCAAAATAGTAAGTCGTCGTATAGTGAACGGAACTAATTCGAGTATACAGCGTTTTCCATTTATGGTAAATAAGATAAGTCAATTTTTAGACAACTGATCGATTGACCCGTTTTTTATTCTATTCTAGATATCTTTACGTAAATCTAAAAATCGTAAGCATATTTGTGGTGGTACAATTATTACAGCAAATTATGTTTTAACAGCTGCCCATTGCACTGATGGTCTTGGCAAAAATGATATGAATATTCAATTTGGTATTACAAAAATCGATAGAAGTGATCATAATGAGGTACGAATTAAAAAAGTTATACAGCATGAAGGATACGATAGTAAGAACAAGGATACCTTGGATGATATATCTCTCTTGGAAGTAGAACATCCATTTCCAATTGATAATAAAAGCGTCGCACGTGTACGATTGCCAAGGTCCAATTTTGAGACGTCACAAAAAAGAGAGGGTGCACCAGGTTTACTTCTTGGATGGGGTGTGAATAAAGTAATTAATATTAATTGATTAAATGATTCAAATATACGTGTACATATTTATTCTAATTACTTTCAGAGTGGAGGCCACATCATGCCCATTTTACAAGTGGTTGTTTTGAAAATTTACTCGGATAATGAATGCAAATCACGTCATACTCATACCATCACTAAAAATATGATATGCGGTGGCGTCGATCAAGGTGGAAAAGGTCAGTGTAATGGAGATTCTGGTGGTCCTTTACTTTATAAAAAAGGAAATAAGATTACACAAGTTGGCATTGTGTCGTGGAGTATTAGACCTTGCGGAAAACTATCCTCTCCTGGGGTTAACACCAAGGTCTCTAAGTATATCAACTGGATTTTGAATAACATTTCTAAGAATGACAGTAGTAAACTTCTTTTCTAATATATAAATTTTTGATACGGACGAGTGTAAATTATATATTATTTTTAACTTGAGATGAAATGTTGTCATACCAAATTCTGGGAGTTCTGTTATTTTAGCTAAGCCATGCCGCCGTCGGTGTGGTGAACCGAACTGATTTGAATATAAAATGTTATTCATTTATGGTAAATAAAAGAAATACATTTTTAGATCGATCAGATCAATAAGAAGTCATCCCTTATTTTAGATACCTTTAAGTTCAATTTTATGTTACAAAAATCGAAGTAAGTAGTCCCAATGTAATGCGACTTAAACAGGATTATATAGCATATGGTTTCATAACCTATTGTGCCCAATCGATTATTAATTGATAATTGCACGTGTACGATTATCAAAGCTCCCTTTTAATACTCAGAGACATCGACAACTGATAACAATTATACGTACACTGAGAGTACATAACCCACATACGCCACCTTGGTTTTCTAGTGATTTAATTAAATTAAAGCAATTTAAATATAATAGACTATTTAGAAAAATTTAAAAGGTCCGGTTTGTCAATGCTGATTCCAAAGTACTTACACAAATTTCATTAGATCATTAGAATTGTAATAGTCCATACCCATATAATATTCATCAATTTCATCAAATTTAATCAATTTAATATGGCAGTTATTGATTGTGATTTGTGTGTATTACAATATTTAAAATCTTCTAAATTAACGTTTTTACCGGGACCAGATGATGTACCTAGTTGTATTCTAAAGCGATATGCTGATGCTTTGCTTAGACCAATCTGCAAATTGTTTGACTTATCTCTGGATACATCTGTATTACCTAATATTTGGAAGCAGTCCTATATTATCCCCCTCCACAAAAAAGGCAGCAGAGCTAATATATCAAATTACCGAGGAATAGCTAAGCTTTGCGCTATTCCGAAATTGTTTGAACATATTTTCGACGATCAGGTGCAGGCAGCATTTCGTCCTTCCTTTATTAATTACTTCACAGCACGGTTTCACCAAGAAGCGTTCAACTACAACCAACTTATTAGAATTTACTTCGTTGGTTAATTGTAGTTTTTCACAACAATATCAAATGGATGTCATTTACACAGATTTTAGTAAAGCTTTTGACAGTGTTTGTCACTTCCTACTCCTTAAAAAATCTGAATACCTTTGGTTTTCCTCCCAAGTTAGTTAACTGGATTACATCCTATCTAACTTCCAGAATCCAAAGAGTTACTTTTAAAACAGCTATATCTAAGACTATTTGTGTAACTTCTGGTGTCCCTCAGGGTAGCCACCTTGGCCCATTATTATTTAATATTTTTATAAACGATTTGCCATCTGCCATAAAGCATTCTAACGTCTTAATGTACGCTGATGATGTTAAGTTATGCTTATCTATTTTATCTCCGGTCCAACAAATGTTTCTTCAAGAAGATCTTGATTCCTTATCTCAGTGGTGCTCTAAAAATTATCTTTCGCTTAATTGTGATAAATGTAAAATAATGTCCTTTTACCGCAGACATTTAATTGTAAAAAGCTACCACATTAATGATCACATTCTAGAAAGTGTCACACAATTCAGTGACCTGGGTGTGTTGATGGATCCAAAGCTGCATTTTGGGTCGCATATTTCTTGTATCACATGTAAAGCTAGGGGTGTTTTAGGATACATTAAACGTTGGTCTAAAGAGTTTAATGATCCTTACATGATCATGTGTAAGGGATCCACAGTTTAAAAAGTATAGTGGCAGTATTGAGTCTGTTCAAAAGCAATTCTTGCTTTTTGCACTGCGTCACTTACACTGGGATCCCAATATAAACCTTCCATCTTACAAAAGCTGACTTAAACTAATCCGCCTCCCGAAATTATCCAGTCGCAGAACGACTCTTGGTGTCACATTCTTGCACAATCTAATTGTAGGCAGCATCTTTTCCTTTCCCCTTCCTTGCTTGGTAGTATTAATTTTAATGTTCCTTCTCGGGTTACAAGGAATTAATCTCCTAAACTTGTTGGTACATGTTAGTCTACTTATTTGTAGCATGATCCTTTTCGTGTTTTATGTCAATCATAGAATCTATACTATGACCTTGTATCTAATTCTATTTCTTCCGTTCATCTAAAATCTAATCTCTTAACTCTCCTTAAAACATAGTATTATTTTAACTATTTTAACTTTATTTAAATTTATCTTTATAGTGCTTTATGATTAGTATAAATGGCTGATGACATTAGGTCTGTAGCCTTATAGTAGTCAATTAATTTCTTTTGCATGTTTCTAACCTCCAGTAGTTCAGTACCGAAGTGACTTGTGGTCGATACCCAGTCTTGTTCAGTTTTTAATGGACCCCAGCTCGCGCGGGCTCTGGGGGGGAAAGTGGCGTGGGATAGAAAGTAGAAAAAACAAAAAAAAAAAAAGTTGATTAGAAATTTTACTCGAATATTGAATGCGAATCAGGTCATAAATGTCATGATACTATAAATCATAAGTGAATGCGGTATAGTGAAGCTTCATTATAAAGAAGGAAATCAACTTACTAAAGTTGGTATTGTGTCATAGAGTAATAATCCTTGTACAATTGCTCCTTATCCAGGGGGTATAGTTTATCTTATGCTGCATCCATCTGGTGCACTAAACTAGATAGAAGTACATATAGGCTGAAGATCGGTAGAGTGCAAAGATTGGCTTGTGTATGGGTAACTAATGTCATGTCCACTTGTTTATTGTTTATTAAGAAAGAGTCAATGATATTTAGCAACGAGTAACATCAAAGTTGCTTCTTTGATGAAGAGAATAGAAAAAGACATAAGCAACGACGACGAACGGTAGCTAAGCAACGAGGAAAGCAAGAGCAGCAAACTACTTGGGCAAGAACGACGATCAAAGACGACATAAAGCATAAAGTTTAGTTTGAGATGAGCGATGAAAGGATGAAGATGACGCATCCAATGACGGCGAGTGAAAAGCGAACGACGTAAAATAAAACAAATCAAAATCTAAATTCTCTGTAAATGCTTAATTAAATTAAATATTAATAAAAACTAAACAAAAAACATTTATGGCTAAGATTGTTTTATTAAATGATAAAAAATACTTGAAAAATGGTTTGGATGCGTATCAGTCACAACGATCAATGTAGATTATGTAATGAATAGGAGGAAACAGCAGAGTATGTGCTATGCCACTGTAAGGATCTAATCTGGACCAGACTCCGCTATCTGGGTTTCAAGTACCTGGAAAAGGATTCTACTTGATGAATACCAGGATATCGGCGGAACAATGATTACGATGCTTGTCACAATTGGTCCACTGGGGGTCGCGGTGACGAGGTATACTTAATTCCTGCCCTATTGTTTAATCTAATCTATCACAGCCTGAAACCCGATAAAAATTACATATATGAAAAGCATCAGCATTACGAGGTTAATCGATTAAGCATTGTCCGACCTTCTGTTTCTATGCAAATGAATCTTTTACGTTATGAGCTATGAAACTGAAGTTTGATATAATACGAGTACCTAGTCAACCTAGTCCAGTCCTATTGTTGTACACTGATAATGTGTCGGAAATAAGATATTTCTAATGGTCGAAGTATATATTTTACAAGATTTAACTGTTTTTTTGCTTTTACAATTAAAATTATGATTATTATTATTATTTTTTTTACTGATTATTTATCTAAGTTCATGATTTGTATGGGAGGTACTTCTTCTAGTCGTCCGAGGGTCTTGAAAATAACATGGTTGGCGGATATGTGTCAGACATTTATAGTGTGCGAATTTCAAGTTGATAGTTCAAAAAACATTAAAGTTTTTCCTACTTAGAACATGAATTTGGATCCAAGTGGTCGTCAGATGGTTTTAAAATTTTCATGGTTAGATGATATAATTTGGAAACTTATATTTTCCAAATTTCAAAGCGATAGTAAAAAAAAAACAAAAATAGTGTTCTTATAAGAACTTTAATTTGGATCCAGGTTTGTATGGGTCAGACACTTATAGTGTCCAAATTTTAAGCCGATACTATAAAAAACAAAAAAGTTTCTATAATAAGAAATTTCATTTATATCCCGATTTGTATGGGGGCTACCCCCTAGTGGTCCGATTCGGCTGATTCTGACAAATGTACTGCGTATGGTGCAAAATTTTAGCTCTCTAGTTCATAAACTGAGGAACTAGTTTCTATACATATAGGCAAACATATGGACATGACTAGAACAGCTCGTCTTGTCGCGCTGATCAAGAATATAGCTTATGGGGTCTCCGATGTCTCCTTCTGTGTGTTACAAACTTCATGACAAACTTATAAAACTATTCACTGCGTGAAGAAATATAAATATTCAAATGAATCTTCAGAAATTTCATTGAATTGTAAACTTAGATAACCCTCATTGAATATATTGACTTGGGTTGTTTGTTTTTTTGGGGACTTCAAATTCTAAAGTATCATCTTAATTTACAAAGATGGTAGTTAGTTGTGGACTTTATGCATTTTGCTTTTTAAAATTAATATTTTCCCTATTTTAAATTTGTTAAAAACGAAAACAAAAGAAAAATCTAAGAATATTCGGAAATATCTTATGTTATTTACCATTAAACTGCATTTGTATAATTTTGCTGTACACTATTCTATTTGTACATGTAAGTTTGCATCTGTATGAGTGTTATGAGTATTGAACCATGGAAGAATGAGAGATGGATGGTCTAAGTAGTAATGCCACTGTTGCGGCACCTCTGGACAAATGCAACAAACAAAAACAATGAAGGGCGCCGTAAATGCGCATGCGCCTATTTAAATGTATTTGTATTAATATATCAATGTGTTTGTGTTAGTGTTCTACACACAGATACTGTGTGCTTGCATTTATCTGACGACAGATTGGAATTGTTCTGTGTGTGTGTGTGTGTTTTGAAGCTGTGAAACTGCTGCTGTCGCTAGCAAACGTTTCAAATAAGTTTTTAAAAAACAGTTTTCTTTCAGACGGCATCGTTAGTGGACTTGTCTCTGCGCTTTAGAATTGAATTGAGTTCAGTTCAGTTGAGTTGAGTTGAGTTTAACGGTGCTTTTTTCTAAGGTGTTTTTATCTGAATGCGAGGATCACGTATACGTATAGTAGTACGAACGGATAGTGAGTACGAACGAGTACGAGAAATTGTTGTATCTTTCTTAACCAAAAAATTGTCAGTTGAATGTGAACTAGCAAATGTAACGGATGTCGGTAACGGGAAATAAGAAATAAAAAAAAAACAAAATTGAAAAGCGTTAAATAAATTAATTATTAAGAAATTCAAAGATATTCGGTTGTGGGTAGACGTGATTTTTGAAGGTTTTAATTAAATAAATAAAAAAAAAAAAAGAAAATTAATAAAATATGAAAGAACATTTAATGTAGAAAAAAACAATTATTCATTTCTCATTTCTCATTTTTTCTGTTTTTTGTTTTGATTTAAATCCAAAAACAACAAGAAGAGATAAACAATTGAAAAATAAAATCGCTTAATTAGTGGACCCACCACATACGTTTGCCATTGGAATTTATATAAAAGGTCATAGACTGACCTGGACATACAAACGAGATACTCTGCTTTAGATTAGTAGCAACACAAAATTTTTAATTGAATCATTGAAATAAAGAATCCAGCAAAACCTTGAAACCGTGATCAATGTGATCTCTTTGCTTATCTTTCTCAATTCTCAATTCTCAAATCAATTCAAATTAAATTATTTTTAACATGTAATTCTTTATTCTTTCTTATTATTTGTATTTTTTATATTTATCGTATTGAATGTCTAAGGTTGTGCAAAATTATTCAATAAATAATAATAGAAAAAACTGTAAATTGCAGAGAGAATAAAATAGGAAATTGTTCTATTATAAATTGTTCGTCATAGGAAAAATGAAAAATATTTTTTTAATTAATGAAAAATAAAACAAATGTCAGCAGTTCGTTGCTCTTAGTTAGTTAGTGACTTATAGAGGGTTAGAATGCAATTAATTGAGTAAACGACGAGATGACACTGAATGCAGAAAATATAGAAACACAAATTTGAATATTTTGTTTTTTCCCTTTTGCATTTTTCTAGAGAATTAAAAGCATCACATGAATATAAACACTTAATTATTATGTTAAATAATAATTAAAATAAAATCAATTCGACAAACAATTTGTAATAAATTCCATAATAAGTGTCCAGTTGTTGTGTGAATTACAAAAACAAAAATAACAAAAAAAAAAACAAACAAAAAAAAAAATAAATTAGAACGAAGGAATTGCAATCAACATCAAAAGAATGTTACCAGCAACAAGCAACGTTGGCGACGGGACCAGCAGAGCACAAAGTGCTTACGAAAATGGTTTAACATCAATGGTGGCCATGAGTAGGTTTAAAAACCAATCTATGGCATCACCACTAACACACATTATACCAGCATCATCATCATCATCATCAAGAGTTTCTTTAACAGCTGGCAAGATCATAAGCATTCAGAATTTGCTGACATTACTTGCCATTCTATTGATGAGTGGTTTGCTTGGTGGTGTCGAAGGACTGAAGTGCGTTGTATGTGGTCAGTATAATGAAGGTATTGGATCCATAACACCATGTCTCAATTATTCTGATAAGAATGCTAATCTTTATATAAAGGAGTGTTCCAAGAAAACTGATAAGTTCTGTGTGGTAAGTAAACATAAGAAATTTATTAAATTCGATCTTTTAAAATATTAATTACTATGTAGTATTTGAGAATTGTTACAAAGAAATTTGGTCAATGATGATGGGTGATGGGTGATGGGAGATGGAAGAAATAATAATAATGTTTTGCACTTGGTTAAATAGAAGGTAAGTTTCTGTTAACTGAGGTGAATTGGTGTTAAATAAATTATATCTTTTGAAAAACGAGTATCAATTCATTTTATCCAGTGTGATATCCATGTCACTATTACAATCTCATGGGAAATCCTTTTGTCTTATAAACATTTCTCCTTAAGTGATGCTAAAAGCTTCTTGTATGTGTGTGTGTGTGTGTGTGTGTGTGTGTGTGTGTGTGTGTGTGTGTGTGTGTGTGTTGTGGGAATGACATCTTACAGAGTCAAGAAATGACCATCAGTAAATTAAGTCTTCTTTGAATTTATTTATTTATTTATATATTTATTCTATTAATCATACGCAATGGATAACAAACTAAATATTTATATAACTAATCAAGAGATTGAAGAGGAAACCACTTTTCCTAATCAAATACAAACGAAAATATTTATAAATATTTAAATAGTCTCTCTTCAATCTAATCACACTATGTGGTGTTGTGTAGTGACTATAAAAACAAATTACATAATTTCAAAATAAACTTAACCAGTTAAGTTTGAATCATCTTGCATTTTATCCATGAAAAAAGATTATGAAATTGTATTAAAAGTCAAAGTTTTCCTTAAATTTTGCACAATTTTCCAAAAAGAAACCAAAGTGCCATTTGGAGAGTAAACCATCATCATGCCATCATGAGTTCATGAATTCGAACTCAATTGAGGTGGTGCCAGTCATTGTTGTTGTTGTTGTTGCTGTTGAGTTTTTCTTTATTTTACTTCTGTTGTATTGTAAGTATATTCAATGAACTCAAGTGGGAAAATTCTCTTTTAGTTCAGAAAGAAAATAGGAAATATTTATGAAGGAAATTTATATTTAAATTAGCTTTGCTAGTGAAGAATGGAAAATGGGGACAGTGGGTAACAAGAGGGCAGCGTAGCTCATTTGTAAAACAATTAATTTATAACTTACAATTTAAACAATGCAGAAGGCAGCCTTAGTTTTTCATGAATGTCTAAGTGAATGGGAGTGAGTGAAGAGAATACAGAAATAATGAGAATAAGGTTGAATGGGTTTGGTGAAATAAGTTGAGTTGGATATGAATTCACAATATTTGTTGAGTGGCAGCTTGCATATTCTATCCCATCAATACAAAGTGACGTAAATTATCAAAGTCAATGAACAATGAACAATGATGATGATGATGATGATGATGATGATGATGATGATGATGTACTTAGAAAAACAAAAAAAGATCAATTATTTATGACTTATGAACTCTTAGCTTATTCACTTATAGGTGGCTATGTGTATTATTATTATTATTATTTTTTGCACTTTGAAACATTGAGAATCTTTTTAATTTTCCTAAACCAAACTGAAATAGTATGTTGTTGTATCTGCATAAAATGGTAAAATGGAATAACGAATCCATTCGCATGTCTAATATCTGCATCAACGTTAATAGTTGAGTCAAAGTGCCTTCATCTGGCACGTGCTCAGTATGAGCTGTCAATGAGAGTGAATGACTGGAAAGATTTGCGTGACAGATTTTATATTAGCGGAATGCATTTTCATTTCAATGGCTGATGTCAGTCAGTCAGTCAGTCAGTCACTCAGTGCAGCAATAAAACCACAAATGACGTGCCTTGATTATCAAGTATCATTTTATTCAGGTCGACAGGAAGTAGACATAAATTGGTATTCGTTTGTCTTTTGTTCGTTCATCGCCCATCCTACATCACATTAATTTCCGGTTTGAATGCGTTTCATAAGAGACACGCAGCTTCTTAAGTGCTAAGATACTAAGTACATGTAGTACTTACTAGTATTTCTATCTATCTGCAGAGAGTGAAGTTGAATGCATGCTACTCATTTGATTGTCAAAACAAAGGAAGAAGAAGTCAATTCAAAAAAAAAAAACAAAATGTCAACAATCAAAAAGATAAGCCGCCTATAGATATGGAATGTCCTGTCCTATATACATGTATTTCTTTGTGACGACAACAGACAAATACACTTAACTAAAGATATAATAATAATAATAATAATGTGGTGGTCCTTTTTTGGCTACTTTTTGTGATGTCTCTGCAGTTTATATCCTCTTTCTCCTACTCCTAATGCCTACAATTTTTGCTTCTCTTACAGAATTCACATTTCAATTACTTTACTTTGTTGTGGTTTGTAGTTGGATGGAAGCATCCAGATCCTTTGGTCATAATTATAAACATAATTCTTATATGTATATTCGTTTTGTTTTTGTTCTTTGCTTTCTTTGCCTTCTTTTATTTCTTTATTTTTATTACATGCAAGTCAACAAAGTTGATGTCCTCTTTTGACCAATCTAAATTCCTTAATATTTTGGGGATTGTTTCGGTGTCTGTGTCTGTTTTTAGATTTAATCATAAAGAATTATCTTAATGATACTTTATTTGTCTCTGCAGAAACAGCAACAAAATTACTATATCCTTGTTCTATATAATCTTTGGTATAATTTGGTCTTTGGAAAATCCAAGGAAATCATCCCTTAAATACGAGGAAGTAGTATTTTGTCTAGCAAATTACATACATTTATCCGGATTTGTCTTTGTGTCTATCATCTTCAACATCAAATTCAAATGCATCTAACTCAGTTCCATTCCATTCAAACCATAATTTGATTACTAAAACATCAAACATGATTGTAAAAATGACCCAATTTTCAATGGAATCCATAATGTTTCATGAGAAAGAGAACAAGAAAACCATTAATGAACTATAAAACCATTAAAATTTGATAAGAATCCAAACGAAAGAAATGAAAACAAAAAAAAAAACTTGTATCGTTTATTACGTGAACATATTCTACACTGATCCGTGTTCCATGTTAAATCAAATTTAATGACTTTAAATTGCAGTTTAAGCATCTGCTGCGTGATAGATAAATTTAAGAAACATTGTCGCTTTCGGCTATCAGCAAATGGTTGTGGCAAGAAAATGTTAAGAAGTTTCTCAATGATTCGTTTTTCTTATCGAAGAAAAAAGAAAGTCTGTTAACTCATTTGTTCCTATTGTTGTTAAACAATATACTCGTCTACAATATTAAGGAATGCGAGAAGGAATGGTTCATGATTTAATTTCTTTTTTTCCTTTCTTTACAATTTGTTTATTCGCACGTGTTTCTCGCTCTCCCTCTCTCTCTCTCTCTCTCTCTCTCTGTCTTTGAGAATCTTGTTGTGTTTTGTTAAACATTGAATTTTATTTCTTTTTGTCGTTGTTTTGAATCCTTGAATTATGTGAAAAGTTTCTTCTTTCTTTCTGTCTTTCTTCTTTTTGCTTTTGATGTTGTGATGATGATTCTTCTTTTATTAATTCGTAATAATGGTAACAGCTGCATTGGCTTCATTTTCATTTTCTTTATTGTTTTTGTTGTTGTTGTTGTTGTTGTTGTTGTTCAGCATTTTTCTGCTTGTCGTCACTGTTGTAGTCTTGTCACACATAAAATTACGTATACGAAAAGTGTGTCCCCTATAGCACAGATGTTTGCTAGTTAGAAATTATATAAATTGCTATCCATAAATTATAACTTGGCAAAAAACAAAAAAAAAAAAAAAAAAAGAATTGGCTAACAACAACTAAGCATTACCAATGATTCAGCAACTCTTTAACTTTATTTGCAGAAAATGACCAAATCTAAAGCCATTTTCCACTCTTCCTATATTTCCATACATAAATCCCTTTCAGTGAGTGACTTTGATTAGTAAATTTAATAAGCTGACGGATTGAGTGAGTGAGTGACGGACTGACTGAAAATTCATTGCCTAAGTTGGCCCAATTATGTTGTGTGTAAGCTCAAACATCATCAAAGAAAAAGATACAAACAACAGAACAGAGTAGAACAGAACCCAGACAACCATTCAAATTATTGTTGTCTTTTTCACAGACTCTTCATCATCTGTCTATCTATTTTCGTAAATGTAAAATAGGGTGTGACTCATAATCAACACCAAACAAACAAGCAAAACAGAAAACAGAAAACAAAATCTAAAACAAAGGCTCATCCCATCAATTGGTGTAGTCTTTAGTTTTTAGTATTATGGATATATGTTTGTTATTTTTTTTAGAAACAACATATTGTCCAGACCACTACTCGTACATGACCTACATATTTTTTGAGAAAAAAAAATATTAAGAAACAAAACACAATACAAACCAAATGTTGATCTATTGAAACAAGTTTCCCTTCCTGTCCACAATCCTAGACATTCAAATCAACATCATCATCATCATTTTGACACCACAAAAAAGAAAAGGGTTATACGAGTATGGTGAGAGATTTGAGATTGAAAATTACAAATTGAAATGAAAGTCATTGTTATCAAACTCAGTTAACAGTCCATGAATAGACACTTTGCTTTCTTTACTCTTCTAATTGTGTAGTGTAGTTCAAAGTTATATTTCTTGGAATTTGGAAAACCGAACAAACTTTTCTGTCAGTTAAAAATTTCTCTGTTTTTTTTTTCCTCTTTAGTCTCTTGGGATACAATTTGCATATAAATAATAATAATAATTTCATTTTCAAAAATACCGTCGGGTTTTCATTTCATTTTATTATAAAATTTGGAAAAAAAAAACACCTTCATCTCAAAAACTATAAGTATGAGATATGACTACATATGTGACCAATTTAAATTTTTGTCTTTGAAGCATCAGCAAAATCTCACTGTGTCATCTTTGTTGCTGTTGCTGTTGCTGTTGTTTTTTTTTTTTTTTTAGTAAAGTGAGACAGAGATTCTTCCTGAAAATTCTATCATTTTGTAACACCACCACCCTCCCCCCCCCCACACAACACCATTACTTTTTGTTCCTCATTTTATCGTTATATCTCTTTGATTTGCTAAGCAAGTAAACGTGCCCCAGAAAATTGTGTTACGAGATTTTTTGGGGTTTTTGTTCAAAGTTTTTCTTGTATAAAAATCTCCGTTGTTGTTGTCGTCGTCGTCGTAGTCATCGTAGTCGTCACCATCCATGATACTATGCTGGTCGGTTTTGTTTACGGTGCCAGGTTGTTCAAATAACCATGGAATAGCCGTTTTGTTTTTCTACTCGACATTTTTGATCTACGTGCACTAAAACTCACAAGCGTCACTTACTGCTTCTTGCTTGCTCACTGCACGGATAGACGAAAGAAGAAAATCTGTGTTGACGACCAATTTTGATTTCAATTTTTTTTTTTTTTTTTTGTTTGAGCGTGTTTACATTCCTTGTTGCAATGGCTAGGTTTTCTATTCTTACGTGTTTCCACTTACACACATAAACACTTACAATTATGATTTTACATGTTATAACTGTGTGTGTCCTCATATGAACACATTCTGTTCTGTTCTTTTTTTTTTTGGTGCCCCCCGTTTCCGTTTTCTGTTAGAAGAATATTTTCAAACGTTGTTTCTTTTTGGATTTTCACCTTTTTATTTTGTGTTCTCGAAAGTATGTGTGCGGCGGCGGGACGAAAATCGGACTGCCGGGTGAAAATGCTTACCGTGATTTATGGCGCGGAATTTTTGCTGACTTTGCGTTTCTTCTTGTCTACTTATCACAAACTTCCCCCATCACCTAACCGTTTGTTATCCTTGTCCTTGTCGTTTCGTAAATATATTTGTTGTTGATGTTTTTGTTGCGATTTGTACCGCCATGGACTGAAATAGACTTCACTGTAAATATTATTTATTTATGTATTTATAAAATATGAAGGCTTCTTCTTCTTCTCCTTAGCTGTTATACGTACGTATTTTCATTTCATTTTTTAAAATCTGCACACATATTTTTTATACCATAATGTTATAAATCTCAGGATTATATTTATGTTTAGCCTTTTTCTTATTTTTCCTTTTTTCCAAAAGCTTACAAAAATGAAAACTCATAGAAAATCACTTTAAAAAAACCTTCACACGATTGGCATTTTGTTATTAGTGATTTATGAGTTTTGAAAATGCAAAGGGAGAATGAAAAATGGAAAATCGTGTGAGGAGGAAGAAAGTGAGATACGTAAGTGACCAATTCAATTCAATTTGCAAAGCATTTGATTTGAGTAGCATGGCATCAATGACGGTGTCAGCTCACCCAAAATGCTGGTTAACCATCAACCAATGAATAAAAATTCAAAGCCTCAAACTTCTATGGGGGGGAATTCGGTTCGGTTAATCACATGATCAATCAAGCGATTCATCAATCAGACAATGACAACAATTTAATTAAACTTTTCAAAAAGTAAATTTCATTTTCTCATAACGCGTCGTATACTTGATTTTTTCTTATACTTAAATTCCTCATGCAGAAAGTCTACCACAAAATGATGTTTGAGTGCAAAGATAAAAGAAGGAAATCGACAAATAAACTAATTTTAAATTCTTCTTATAATCACTAAAGTTCGCGGTCGCATAACCACATACATTTAAAATCCATTTAAGTTCTTGGGATTTTGAGTTCAGTTTTGGTTTTCCAAGAATTTGTGTGTGTGTGTGTGTGAATGAAATATGGGTTAATGCGTTAAGCAGATGTTAAGCATTCTAATGATTTTGTGAAAGTCGTCAATTAGTTATGATGAATTTCAACATCATCATCATCATCATCGTCGTCTTATCTTCAAGGATTATTGCAATGAAAAATATATTAAAACGCGTTAAAAAAACTACAAGGACAATCGCTTAAAATGGTTGCTTTTTTGGTACTTTTTAGATTAAATACTTAGTCAACCAAACACCCATCGACCTACAACCCATCAAGCAACTACTCATCAATCCAAGAAACAAAAACGCATATGCTTTAGCGCTCGTTAAAATAAACGAGGCATTGTCACATGCAGCGAGTCTGATTTATGGCACCGATTAAGTTACTCCCTCCCCACAGACACACATACAATATGTTTGAGTAAATTCTCATACCCAGAAATATCTACGTACGAGATATAAACCATAGCCATTTTTTTTATGAGAGACATACAAATTTCATTGTTATTTCATTTATATTTCATGTGATTGTTATGTTATTTATTTTTCTACTTATACTCGTATTTTTTTTTTTTTGCCTCTCGAGTAAATTTCTTTGTTATTATTTTGATTGGATTTTGTTGGTTTTGTCGCTTTCAAATTAATTAATTTCGAATTCAATGGCACTTTATTATTTTACCAATCCTATCTTTAATAACAACAACCAAAAGCAAAACAAATGCAAATCAATAACAAATTTAAAATCAACATTATACTTTTCCTTTCATAAAAAAAAAAAAAAATAAAAAAAAAAAACAAAAAAACTAGTAAATGTTTTTAGTAATTTGGGTCAAATACAAATTGAGGGTTTCAACTTAAGTTTAACATAAACAAAGAGATAAATGATGAATCTAATTTAGATTTGTAACGACAAAACTTGTTGTCAAGTAATGCGAGTAATGGGACCACAGGGAATTTCAACATAATCGTACGTATTTAGTACACTAAATCCATCAATGATATTACAACAAATCAATGTTTTTGATTTGAAAGAAAAACTATAGTTTAATATATCAAGAACATTTATTTGGTTGGAAATAAATTACACAAGAAGTATTTAATACTAACTTTAAAAAAAAGTGCCTAAGAGATGAGATAATCTTTAGGTTATGTCAATGGCTTATTGACAAGATCAGTAGATTGATAATTTATTGAGGTTTTTGTTTTGTTAGATGAATAGTAAATTAATAAACATTTGTTATTCTTAAATTATTGACCATTTTTAAAACTTAAGACTTGCACTTTTATCAATAATTTGATTAATTTCCGAGTTTTGCAACAAAGATCAGAATCACCTGGAAATTCATATCAGAACGAGCAGCTTGGTGGGGCGGTTTCTGGGTGCGTCTTGTGCGCACTGTTAAGGGTTTTTTCAAGGCAGCTATTGGTAAGGCCAAACTCAACCAAAACGATCTGGAGACTCTACTTGCAGAATAAAGAAAGTTTAGTGAACCAGTAAAAAATATATCACCAATGGTTCGAATGATGAACTCTGGCGAGCAAGAACTGCACTGATGCGCAGCTACATAAAACTCTGGCTCCACGAATCCTTAATGCAATTGCTAAATTTTCATTTAAACTGACCCAACCCATCCCAACCTAACCCGAAGCATAACCAAAGGTGACATAGTCCTAGTACATGACGATAATCAGCCAATATTACTGTGAAATCTGACAATGGTCAATGGAACGTATACTGGCCGTGACGGTCGCAACCACGCGTGCGACATTCGAATAAAAAAACAAGTTTTTATAAGATCTTTCCAACTGTTGTATCCCCTGGAAATTGAGTCTACTCTTAGCGGGACCGAGGATGTAACTATTTCATTTTGTTCCTTAAATTCCGATACTTTATTTGTCGTATACCTAAACGATAATGACATTTTTTTATGTTCCCTTTCCTGTTTAAACTACTGAACCGATTTTTTATAGAAATATACCAATTGAAAGATATTCTTCGCTAGATGTGTACAATCAATTTTGTATCAATATCGGTCTTGAGGTTTAGGTATGAAAAGAGGTTAAAGATAACCGCGTTATAACAACAATAATAATAACAATAACAACAGACAGCCAATGATGTTGTGAGCGGACAAGAATGGAAGATAAGAGAAGTTTCTGTTCAATTGCTCAACGCTCATCGTTTCAATATTTTTTCTACGATGCGGTCGATTGTCTCATCCATGGGTTCTGCTATCATTATTAAATGATATTATATTGACACATTTTGTATAACTTTCATTGAAGTACATAAGTATAGTATATAGTCAAATGATATATATACATATTTAATTATGTATTTAGGTTAATATACAAGTTTACTTAACAAATGGAAAAACTTTCCAAAGAAAACTTATTTCTCATGTTAACATAGCACACATATTATTTGAATGGAACAAAAAGAAGATTCTGTTAAATGAAATGCAGCGAAAACTGAGGAAATATTCAGTAAGAGATGGACAAATGTTTTTATATTTATTTTTCTGTTGATATACATCATTTCCATGTTCATATACTAAGTCAGGTCCACAGTGACTCTTTTAGAGTATTGAAAGCTTCAAGACAAAGTCAGAGGACAATTCCCTGAAAAAATTTAGACTGATATCTAAGAAACTGACGGAAAAATATGGAGAGAATCAGTAGTAATAGATGGAAGAATCTTTCTAAAACTATTTCTCTGTCACATATACATCATTTCCATGTTCATACGTATCAGGTCCCCAGTGACTCTTTTAGAGTATTGAAAGCTTCAAGGCAAAATCAGATGACAATTCCCTGATAAAATGTACGTATTAGGTCCCCAGTGATTCTTTTAGTGCTTTACAAGCTTTAAGACATAGTCATCTGACATCTCAAAAACTAAGTGATTAATTTAAAGAGAATCAGTTACAAATGGACAAGTGTTTCTAGACATACTTCTCTTATTAATAGCTTCTATTTCTATATACACAATTGGGTTCCAAATATCTCTAGCGTGACAAGCTTCAAGACAAAGTCAACAGGGTTCTCTCTTTCAAGGCAAAACTATAAGTATCTTCTTATTATAATAAGTACAATAGACAAAACAATTGCAATAAAGTATTGAAGAAACCACAAACTATTTATTTACTTTTCTACTACTTCAGTAAAACTCCTTTGGTAACCATTATTTTTAGAAAAATAAAATATTGTTGGTGGAGGAGCGAGCACTTTGTAAGTACGAGTATTCACAATGCAATTTAAATAATCTGAGTCTTTAAATGCCATTCATGTTGTCTACCGTAAATCACTTGTAAAAGCACGCGAAATATTTTTTTGGCCAGCTGCAATTGAAAGCATGCGAAATATTTGAAACGAAACATTATTCAACAAATCCATTGGCCCTTTGGATTTATATTGTGGCCTTATTTCTTCTTCTTCCTTAATTCAGTAGTAGTAGTAGTAGTAGTAGTAGTTATATATACTTTGTTGAATTTTTATTTGAAATTATAGCTTTAAATGTATATCTTTTGGCTTTTAGTTGAGCTCCTTGAACTCTGATAAATGTAGATTTAGTGCTTTGGTTTAGTCATCACCATACATAATGTAGTAGTTCTGTGCTGTGCTGTGCTCTGCTGGGCTTAATAAACCAAAAGACTTGAGTCAAGTATCATGATTTCAACATGTGATAAATGGGGCAGCTTTTAATTTTTATTAAGGTGTCATAAATTCTGAAACATCTAATACTCACTAAACTGAAAGGCAGAGCAACAAAATAATATTACTGTTTGTTTCCGAAACTATTTGAAGGCAATTAAATCTTAAATTTCTATTTAATTTAATAGATTCAATATGCCATCTGGAGTAGTTGGTCTGTGCTACATATTACTATATACGTAGAGTTGTGACTTTCCAAAAGGAAAATTGTAATTAATTGTGAATTTTTGCTCATTTAAGGCGTAAAAGAGTCCAAGACAAACAACAAACAACAATAGCATTAATCATCTGATTAAATTAATTGGCTAAAAGGGTCGTTCTCGTTGTCGAAGTCCATGGTCCATGGTCCATGGTCGATAGTCCCAGTAAGCTGTTACTGTCCGGTCAACCATTGAAAATGATTTGTTGCATGATGAGTAGGTGGTGTATGTGTATGTGTTTGTGTATATAATGATGTATGTATGTAAGTAAATGGCAGCAATTGACCAAGCGACGATAAATTGGTAACAATAAATTGTTGATAAAGCGTTATTCATACACACACACACACACACACACACACACACGCACGCACTCGAATTCACTGAACTGTATAAATTCCAACCATGACGACTGACTCCTGAAGAATAGAGACAGAGAAATGATTATAACAATGATGATATAATTAGCACAATCCAATCGCAGCATCTCAACACTTTCACTAGACAATCTACAGATTTAATCTCAATGTTTAAAGGAACACAAGGCGAACAATCGCACTAAGCAATAAATGATCGTAAATTGTAATTGTAATTGTTTGTCGTAAGTCATTGGAGAGGGAGTGGAGAGTCGGGGGAAGTGAGTTGCCACCATCTATTGTCCTGAGTTCAGAGTTTCTCCTTGAACAGGACATCATTTATCAAAATTAATTGCTACGCACACCAATCTCCAGTTCTGCACCTTCACCTTCATTCCATTCGATATTTTATGCTTTTTGCGTAGCACAATTTTAGGCACACAAATTACTACGTATTTTACTCGTACTATTGTATTTCGAATGTGCCAAATATGTATTGTATAAATAGTATTGTTCATACGTGCATAGTATTACAATATGCTGAATCAGCAGAGATTGCGATTCAAATTATTTTCCTTTGGTTCCTTTTCACATTTAATTGATTTAATCAAATTGATGCCTGAAATTTCCATAAAGTTTTCTTGTTTTCTAGCCAAAACTTAATTCATAGAATGTTTTGGTCCCATCATCAATTTGCATTATCATTAGTAATCATAGGCATTCATAGTCTCAGATACACATATTGCAGATACAAATATTTATATGTGTAAACACATTGATAATTTTGAATGTAATCCTTATGTAAATTCATTCATTCATTCATTCATTCAAATAAGTTGAGTTGAATTTACCAAAGTATTAAGTACATGGCGATTTTACCAGAACAGAACAGAACAGAACAAAACGGAACAGAAATAATAACCATAGATTGTGGTCAAGTAGAGACTTAATAAATTTTCACATTAGAAGGAGACTCTACTCTAGGATAAATAACTTAAAGAAAATGCCATAAGATTCGAAATCGATAAAGCAAATGCCACAAAATATTATAGAACATTTTGCTAAGACATACTTAGCCATCATCACAAGATAGAAAAGCCAAGGCCAAATGAGATGTTGCTGCTGCTGCTGCTGCTGCTGAGAAGAATCTTAGCAAAAATATCTAAGCCAATAGGCCGCAAACACAAATCCAGCTTATCGCACGAATATTTAGTACTTTTATTGTTCGTTCTTCATTATATTGTAGTTGAGAGTTGGTTGGTTCTATAGAATTTTCAATAAAATTGAAGATTCACTAACATAAAACTATGTACAATAAACTGTAAGGATTATCTGCATTTGAACATTTCATTCTCTGGCAGTGAATTTGTTTCCAAGGAACATAAAGCAAAACACAAAGTGTTGATTCAATATATGAATGCATCAATGTGAGTGTGAATCTATGTGAGTAGAAGTGTGTGTGTGTGTGTGTGTGTGTGTGTGTGTGTGTGTGTGTACGACAGCAAATGTTGTAAATAAACGACAATGCTTCCGGTTTCCGGTTGCTCACAAACAAGATAAACTCTGCAGTTGTTGTTTCGTTTGCTTTTGTTATGTGGTTGGTTGCTGCACAACACAGCATCCTTTTTTCTATATTTTTTTTGCCTTTTGGTTTTGTTGTGGTCAGTTTGGTGTTGGTTGGTTTGTTACAAAAGACAAGTAGACAAGCAAACAAACGGACAGACGGACAGACAGACAGACAGACATTTAGATGAAATGTTAAAAGACCACACATTTCCCAATGCTCGACGACCATCAACAGAAACATCCGTTTCTCACCTTAGTCTCAATGCAATCCCTTCTCCTCTCTTCTTTTCTCTTCTCTTCACTCCTTTTCTCTTGTGTGTTGTTTCACACTCATTTACTTTTAGCTCTCTATAAATCGGATATTGGATATTCTATTAGCTTTTGTTTCAATTATGTTTGTTTATTAAATTTCTATCACATTGCCTCATCCTCATTTTTGGTGTCTTTTTCTCTTTTAACTACATAAAAGCCTTTAGTTTTTATAATTTGATAAATTTTACTTTTTCCCAGAATTTTTTTCTTTTTGAATCTGAGACTTATTATATTTATATCATAAAAATTCATCAAATGTGAAAACTTATTATTAAAAATTGTATTTCCTTAAACAAAAAAGAGATGTTATAGTAAAAAAGGTGGCATTTACTACTTTTGGTCTCAACATACAAAATACGATTGAGTGAACCGACAACGTCCTTGTCCTCACACATATCTTTTGTTTTCATTTCGTTTCGACAAAGTTGAGTAGGCACAAACACACACACACACACACACACACACACACACACACACACACACACACACAGATAACGACCGACATACAGGAAAGCAACTTTTACATGAACACGTTTCGCACATGTAGCAAGTTCCAAGTAAGTAGTAGTAACATACAAACAGCAGTAGCAGCAGCAGCAGCAAAACACAAATGGAATGCTTTCAGTGTCGACAAAATCAAATTTTACCATTTCAGCCGGTTGCAGTCATACGCAGATACACACACAGATACTCACACATCATGCATCATCATCATCATCATCATCTTACATTCATACATTTTGTATTTTGGAAGCTGCTACTGCTGCTTGGCCCAGGCTGGCCTGGGTTGGCCTAGCCTGGCATTGATGCAATTGCATTTGATAGGAAACCTTCAGATGAAAGATGCTTTCAACTGGCAACCGAAAACCAGTGCACTTTGCTTTCCTTCCATCCATCCATCCATCCAACCAACCAACCAACCAACCAACCAACCAACCATCTTTCGAAGCCTTTAAGTTTTATTTTAACCCATTTCTTTACCTAAAATTATAGTAGTAGCACATCAACCATTCTTATAGTACATAGATGAAGGTGCACTTCACAACTAGCGAGCTCTCTTTGTTAATAACTGAGTGTGCTGCACTTGCCACGTACTGTACTCGTATTCGTATTCGTATTCAACCAAAGCCCACATGTTGTCTGTCTGTTCCCGGTCTTCTCTCTTTACTTCACAACATGAACTAACCATGAATCTACACTGGTAGGTGGAGGATTGGATGTTTTCTTTCCCTTCCCTTCCCTTCGCTTCGCTTCTTTTCTTATTTAACATTCACTTGGTTCATTTTTGTTGAATGCATCATTTCCAGGTAAATCCAAAAACATTTCACTTTCTTCTTCAGTTGGCGCTTCGAAATCTTCTTTTTCACTGCACACACTCAGACAAGTTGGACAAGATACCCATCCGCACGCACTCCTTAACTACTCATTGCACTCAACTATGTTAACATAAGTAAGTGGTATGAGTATATTACACTTTCATTCTTTATGCCTTAGTACTTTCTTTCTTTCATTACATTTAAATTCGTTTCACTTGGTTGAACTTCTAGAAATTGATTGTTTTCAAATTCAGATGAAAATGATGATGAATAATGACGAATTGTACATACTAAGTACATACTAAGTACATACAAACATATATTCAAATTAAATGCAAACGAACGATGATCTGCTGCTGCCCCAACTGATTATCTTTAAGTGCCTCTATTCTCTCAATTCAATTCAAAAAGTGTTTTTGAAAAACTTTAGAATTTCAAATTTTCATAGAAAATGAAAATAATACAAAAATTCAAGAATCTGAAAAAACAAAGAAGTGAGTAAGTGAGTGTGTGAGTGAGTGAGTGAGTATTATTTGCTTAAAAATGCATAGCAATACTCAGTTACTCAGTAGTTCATAGTAATTTTATGTTGTATATATGTAAGTATGTTGGTTGGTTTTCTCTGCCTATCTTTCTTCATCTTCGTTTTTGTATCTTTTGCCTCCTTAAATCTTAAAACACAACACATTGGCCTCGTTGAGATATCCTCTTACAAACACTTGTTCATATGCATACACACAAACACACACACACCCACTCACGGAGACTTGTGAAACTACTACAACATAATAAAATTCTTTATAATTCTGTATGAGGATGAGGAGGTGATGATGACGATCATAATGATAATGATAATGATGGAGACAGAGACAATAACGTTGAAGACGAAGATGGCGTTGATGACGACAAACGTCAGTGGCGCTCACTCACTCACTCACTCACTCACTCATTCATTCGTTCGTTCGTTTACTGCTCCTTAGGTTCTAAAGCTTCACCATACAATACCATACCATTCTATAGTATATAGTACTAGTAATAGCAATAGCATCGTAGTAGTACTTTCCTGTCATTACCACTTTTTCTAGACTTTTACAGCCACTCTCTGCATTCGTATGCAAAATGAAAACCATCAACGTCGTCATCAGTCATCAGTCTTCAGTCATCATAGTCATCATCATCATCATCACCATCATCGTTGACGAAATATTCTACTACTACTCGTATAAATGTATATGTGAGTTACGATACGAGTAGTCTGAGTCTGATGAGTTTGAGACTTGAGTCTTGGGCCACAAGGTTTTGTGGCTGTTGGCGTAAAAGTCGTTAAATGACAACTGGCATCATAAGAGGCTAAGCTAAACAAGAAAAATACAAAAAGTACAAAAAGTAGAAAAATAGCAACAGAGCAACAGAGCAAAAAACAAAAAGATATCACACACAATAATACAAACGCCTAAAAGCAAGAAAAATTAAGAATCACATGAAGAATCAACTATACTTGCTATATAAATTGCATATAAAACTGCAGCAGCCATTTTATGAGCTTGGGACGAGACCCCCGCTGTTGCCATATAAAAACCCTTCTTACCATACAATATACTAAATACGTATGTAAGTGAGTAAGTGAGTGAGTACCCCGGGTATACATACTACAATATATGTACTATATATGTACTATATATAGAGAGCGGTTTTGGTTTTATACTATAAAATACACTACTATTGCATTGTATTGTATAATAGTAAACTGGGCCAGTAGATTGCAAATGGTTTTGCTGCGTTTGCAGAGCTTTCAAATTTTAATTTGCTTGTCTATCATTCTGTTTGATTGTCTGTCTTTCATTCTATATGAATGTCATATATCTATGTATTGTAGTAAATGTTTTTACTATCTTTGTTCTATCATTGTATTGTAAAAGAAATAGATGACAAAGTGGTATCTTCTTATACTAAAAGATACAATACTATTGTATACTTTTTATTGTAGTTTTCAATTTTATTGGCAATCATTTTTTATGCGAAAAGAAATAATGTCTAAAAATTGGTAATCTAATGGTGTTGATATTGTGATATCCTTATGGGCATCATAAAGTAAATGAGACACTTCACATTATCTGTAATTGGATACGTGATTTTTCGTTATTTCAATAAATACTATAGTACTTACAATAGAAAAGTATCTTTGAAACAAATCATAGAGAAAATTGTGTATCCTTTTCAATGTCGATAACAACAACTGTCGATTTTATTATACCAACTATTTTTATTTGCCAACAATCGCAATAACAGAAAAAAACAAAAACATATAAATGTATAATAAATTAAGTATAAAATTAATTAACGAAAACCACACAAGAAAATTATATTTTATTGTCATTAATGAAATGGGAAAAGTAGCAGCAAAAAACAAATAATAAGTAGCAAAGCAATAGATGACTATTGGATACTTTGTTGTACTCTATAATTATACAATTTTGAATGGGAAGAAATAAGTGAGCACAGAACTTGGATAAAAAAAAAAATGTACTAAGAAATAGTGAAATATGTAAAATTTTGATATCTGCAATATATGTATTTGTTATGAATGTTGATCTTTTTAAAACAATTTTGATAATTTTTTTGATTTTTTTTTTTGTGGCGAGGTTGGGTTCAAAATGCCTTCGCACCATATAGGCACCGTCGTCTCTACGTGTTTGGTGTAACCACTAAAACAATCCCACCTCTTCTCTTGGATATTTTTCTCTACTCCGGAACTACTTTCATATTACTTCGGGTAAACAATTTTGATTATTGTGAGGAAGAAAAATGATTGCACAAAAATGTTCATTCTAGGCCAGGAATTGCAAACCAATTGCACGCGGTAACATAATTCGGAGACGTCAATAATTAACGAATATTCGTTTATATTTCAACTTTCTATTGCGAAATTGCGAAAAAATTAATCTAAGTAAAATTGTTTCGAGTACAATAGGTTCCATTTTCACCTTTGGGTACGGAAACCTAAAAACGGAAATTTGATTTTTTTCTTGGTTGATGTATAATTATGTTCGCCAGTTGAGCTGTACAAATTTCTGATTGCAAATAGCATCTAGTTACATTTTTTGTTCATTAAATCATTAAGTCTCATTATTATTATTTTTATAAAAAATGGCACATTCACAATTAAAGGTTCGCCATCTCTGTTCTAAGACATTATTATCCTCTTCTAGATCTAAGTCTACCTTATTTTTCAATAAAAGACAGCACACCTAAACAGATAGACAATTTGCCATGTTAATTAGAATAGGATGGAATACTAGAATAGGATTGGATAGACAGGCTGCTCGCCACAGTGGCAAGTTCACACTGAAGCTTTATGGTTGTGACATCTGGTTTGGACTACTTTCAGCTTTCAATTTACAGACAGCCAATAGTTATTAGGCTACCTAATGAGCTCCTCACAGACGATTTGAAAGCAATCTAGCCTAAGTATGTTAATAATAATAATTATATGAAGTTACATACCCTTTGTTACTGTTGTCTGTATAAACATAATATACTCTTTTATATTCTGAGGGTATAGAGTAAGTATAATGATTATCGTTGGTACAGTGACGCAAGCCTGGAAGGAAGGTAAAGGAAATAAATAAATTAAAAGCATACATACAAGTTCAATATAGTAAATACTAGTTTATGCATATACGAGACAAGTATAAATAAATACTTAGTTGTGTATATTTGTGAAAATTGCCAACAGTAATACGAGTAACAACAAAAACAAAAACAAAAACAACATCAACATTAAACTTTGGCAAATACAAATAACCACAAACACATTTAACCACAAATAAGATAAAACGCTTTTCATGTTATTTGAAAATCGATTAATGTGGTAGCAAATTATATTTTTATTTCAATTTGTAATTTTAATTCTTTTGTTTCACAATTTGGGCTTTTTGGCATTTGCATTTTGGCGAAGTGAAATACTAAAAAAAAAAAAAAAAAAAAAAAATTGTAATGAAACCTACTCAATTACTCAATTCAACATCATTATTATTAAATTAAGATTTTTAATTAATGTTTTCATGTGTCTTTGTTGATTATATGTACTTTCAGAAATATGTAAGCGAATTATCAACTGTGAGGGATTGTGCCACTGAATGCGTTGAAAAAGGTAATGAAAATGGAAACTAATTATTATTTATTGCGTTTTTATTTTCTATATTATTTATTAATGTAATAATGTTATTTTCAAAATTTTTCTGTTGTCCCTTAAAAATTATTAAATTTAAATTAGTATTTATTGAGTTGGCAACTAAGTTTCCATCGGTTTTTTAAATTTTAAAATATTTTAAATCCCACAAAAGAGGATGCGATTTGTTCTACTAGAATCTGAGTTTTTTTTTTGTTTTTTTTTTTTGTTCGAGGTTTTTTATGTTTATTTTCAAGATCTTTCAAATATAAGTACATATATTTATTTCTTAAGCAATACATGAATCATCAATAACTTCTATAATCCAGAATATTGCATACAGTTAAGGTTAAGCAACTGTGATAATTAGGTTTATCAACACTAAAAGAAACATTTAGAAAATTTCAACATACATTTTTGTTAATAATATTTGATTCTTTATATCTTTCATTAACTAACTTTTATATAGTCAATTTAACATAGTGAAAGAGTTCCCATGATTCAATTAAATTGTTCAGATTGCCATAAAATGGTTAAGATCCAATCAATTTATCATACAATTTATGATAAACTTTCACACTTTCCTTAAGCTAAGAACACTTAAGTTATCTCATATCTATTAAATCATCATTTAAAATACATTAAAATGGAACTGATAAGTTAAATTCAATAAAAATTTTGTGGAATTTATATCTTATTAAAAAAAAAAATCACCAAATGAAGCATTCGCCGAAAGGAGTATACGACTCCTGGTGAAACAGGCAATAGTAAGAATACTTCCTCAGGAAACGAAGGAAGTCTAAGGTTTCTGTGGTCCTTACTATTATCATTGTCTCTTGCCAGCCCTCTGAGAAAAGAGCAATCATCGATAACGAGCTCAAGATTCCGGCCTTTAATAATGCTCGGCATTGTTTTATCCTCAATGATAGGAGACGGGACCCAAATCTTGATCTTGGTTCGTAGTAAAACCTGGTCAGTCCGGACCAGGCCACAGTTCGCCATTGTCCGGTATTGTGTCTTTGAGAAACTGCAAGGATTCCTCGTTTACATAAGCCATGATTTTGGCACGCATAAACCATTTGATGCCAACAGATTTAGCAAGAAATGGATTTTGCTTACGTACTATGGCATCGTAAATTGCCTCCATGATGATCGGTTCCAGGACTACCCAATTAGCAGTCGATAGCTTCCCTTCCGGGTCACTTCGGTCGATAATTACTGCCTGGAACTCATTATTAGGCTAACCAGAAGTTCCTCTAGTCATTGGCGATTGTTCTGCGATACCTTTATGGAATCATTAGATCTCTGCCCCTTGGTAGAGCTGTTGCTGTGCTGCTTGCCTTCCGATGACTTCTCACGGGGAGCTAAGATTGACAAGCCAGCACCTGGTACTACCTTTTTGGGTTCCATTGACACACAAGAGAAAAATTGTGACAAGACATGAATTAAAGTATTTGAATTCGGAGCGGTTTCCAAACACAATGAATGCATTGGACCAAATAAAATTATGGGTGGCACACTAGAACTTTTTTGTAGGTAAAATGACATGTATATTAATTTATGTTCGTCATCCTTGAACTATAAAATCTTTAGATTTGATCAGACCCCTAGGGATTTACCTGTACACACTCCATGAGCACATGGCATATAAATTCTCTTCTATTACTTATACTCATAGTAAATACAAAGTTTATTAAAAGTGATTTTGATTAAAGAAGATTTTGTTAGACTATTGTAGCTTTCTTTACTAAAATGTATTTCTCCTTATAATATTCTACATTTATAGGTCTATAGGTGATACAAAAATATTTTAATATAATAATTTTTGTACTTTTAGAAATATGGGAAACTCAAACCTACTGCTGCAATGAGGATGGTTGCAATGGCTCTAACTCAGTTGTTCAATATTCAAATCTACTATTTGCATTGCCCCTCATCATCTTTATAATAAATGCAGTAATTAATGCTTTCCGACGCTAAAAAATTAGCAAAAACTAAAAAAAAAAAAATAAAATAAAATCAATGTTCCGTAATATTTAAATTGTGTGTTTTTTTTTTTATTAATTTTATTATTATATAAAACAAAACAAATGAATCACGTTGCCTCATTTTATTGATTTAATTAGAAAATGCTAAAGTATTTTTTATTCTTTGTCATGTGTTAAATTATTTAAAAAAGAAATGAAGCATAAATCACATAAGGGACCTAATAAATGTTTTTGAGTTCAAAATTTCATTGCTTTTTCTTAAATTTTTATTACATAAAATTATTGATTTGAATATGCTAACAGTCTTCCCAAGAATTAAAAACACAAAAAAAGAAAAAAAAAAAAAACAAAAAAAAAAATGCCATTTAAAAATATATGAAAAATATAAAAAAAACTAAAATAAAAATAAAAACAATATTTAAATATACATATATTCTATATATAATAAATAAAAATAATAACATAAAAAGAAAATTCATTTTATCCAGTTTTTGTTAGATGAAAAGATAAAGAAACATAGAAATTTTAATAACAAAAACCAAAATAAAGTGAAAAATAAACATAAATAAAAATCTATTTTTTAGGTTAAGTACTAAGTAAATCGCCTGCTCTTAAGCAATCTAAATAAAATAAAAAAAAAACCATATTAACAAATAGAGTAATAGAGTTGCCTCTGTAATCCTTAGTAACATTTAAAAATATTTAGAAGACACAAAACAAAACAAAAATTAAATGAAAAATAAAAATAGTAAAATTAAAATTAAAATAAAACAAAATTAAAAATTAGACTTTGAAAAGAAAAAAGAAATAAAAACAAAAAGAAATATAACTAAAAATCTAATCTAAATCTAATATTTATTACTTAAACGACAATATCACAGTAAAAAAATTTGGGGTCTGTGATTTTGTCGTTTTTGTGTAATAAAATAAAAAGTGTTTCAAATGACAAAAAAGAGTTAATACGTAGCTTATTAACTTTGAATGTAATAGATTTCTATATACAACAATATCTATCTATCCATATATCTATCTATCTATCTATCTATCTATCTATCTTCATATACGAGTATATATACTTCTACTATATATGATAAATGTATTTGTAGTATTCGCCTTAGAGAGAAGCAACGAAACTAAATAAAATTAAAATATAAAACTAAAACTAAATAAAAGAAAAAAAACTGTCATAAATCTTATTAAAGCTAAACAACTTTCGAATGCATGATTAGGAAGTAAAAATTTAAGCTTCAAATATATTCTACACGTTATACATAAAACTATATTATTATATTAATAACAACACTTACGTATATACGAGTATGTAATTTTAAGGTGGACAAAAATTTATTAAACAATATATTAATAAAGTAGTATGATCAACTAAAAAACTAAAATAATACACAGTAATAAGGAAACATTCATAATAAAAAAAAAAATAAATAAATAAATAAACAAAACAAAAATTTATCCTCAAACTGTTCATAAAATAATTCTAAATTATTTATTTAAAACCAAAGAAAAAAATAAAAAATATTTGAAAAAAAAATTAGTGTTACTTGAACTAAGCAAAATATTAATAAAAAACAAAATACAAATATCTAAATTAAAAAATACTACAAAAAAAAAAAAAAAATTAACTAAGATTAATTTACTTAAATTGATAAAATAAAAACTAATAAAAAAAAAAATTATTTAGCAAAAATCCGTAAATAAAAAATAATTTACATGTTCTATAATATTTTAGTGCACTTTCGTAAGTATTTCAATTAAAAATTAATTCATAAATATCAAATACTTTATATAAAAACACAAACAAACAAAAATAACACAATAAACACCAACAGAAGTTTTATTGAATTAATGATAAAATGATAAAAAAAATGATAACGGAAATTATTATAAAGAATTGATTGATTGGTTCCTCAAAAATTTAAAAAAAATAAAAGAAAATTTGCGTCAATTAGATAATATAATATTTGGCTTTTATAAATCATAATATTTATATATTTTTTTTCTTTTTCCTTTTATCAAATCATTAATTTATTTATAAATTTATTTTGAAAAACATTTTAACACTTTAATAATTTTATTAAATATAACAAACAAATACAAAAGAAAAACACAAAAGAGAGGAATGAAAACGTAATGTGGCATATGACTAAACTCTGTTTATTAAATTATTATTATATAAAAATTAATAAAAACAAAAAAAAAAAAAATCAATTATGTATTTCCAAATATAAAAATAAAATTTTAATTTAAATTTTAGTAAATACAATTTCAAGACAAATATTTATTTCAAAAAACTTTATGATGGAATACTATAGTAAATAACTCTTACATCTCATTCTCATCCAGTTTTTGTATTCAGTGGAATTTTGTCTATAGATCCTACTGCTAAATTTATGAGGATGACCCTAGACAGATGACTAAACTGATAGGCGAACGTATGTGCCAAAAACTTACTATGAAATGTGTTTATATATCTTGGATTCTCTCGTTCAGATCACAGCTTCAATTTGTCTCCATACTCTTTGTTAATTCTTCAGATTCTACTGCTAAATATCTGAAGAACACCACAGACTAATGACTAATCTGGCAGGCTTATAAGAAACATAAGCGTGGCTAATCAAATTACTATCAAGAGTGGGATACTTCTTGGGTACAGTTCACATACAAACAATACGAAAACCTATAAACCTATTATAAAATAAAGTCCCCCACCTCGTCTGTCTGTCTAAATGCTATGAACTCAAATACAACCGAACGGATATGCATATGGTTTTCACCAAATGACCGATTGATTCATGAGGAAGGGTTAGGAAAAAACCTTTAGAAAAATCCCAAAGGAATAAACGAAACATCTGAAAAATCCAATCGCCTTTGACAAGCCAATCAGTATCCATTAATGTTTTGGTAAGAAGAGGCAGGACAGCTTCTGCTCGGGTACCTAGTGGACATATAAGACTCACCTATGGGGCTCTACTTCTTGAAAAAAAGTACGAAAATATTATGTGTAACGTAAGGCTTAACCCATTGACATTGGCTAAACTCTAAAAGGGATACGCGCCGTTTTAAGAGGATCCCTCATGAAGTGTAAGTGGTTTTTCTGGATGTTTTTGTTATGACTGTCAATATACGTATACCTTACAACAAACAAACATCTTGATTGTTCTTTAACGACATATATAAAATAATGGCTAACAAAGGCTTGATGAAGCAT
Organism: Amiota mariae; assembly: GCA_035041805.1. Classification (NCBI taxonomy): domain Eukaryota; kingdom Metazoa; phylum Arthropoda; class Insecta; order Diptera; family Drosophilidae; genus Amiota; species Amiota mariae. The sequence continues at coordinate 1,496,469 of JAWNKV010000361.1, read as the reverse complement.
TCACTAAATGCTCTTTGATTATGTGATACATTTGATTGATAGATCTTGAATGGAAACTGTAGATAGTTGTACATAAAACATCAGACAAATTCTATAAAATTGTTTGTTCTTTCTTTTTTTTGCAAAATAATTAATGTTTGTAAAAGTAACCAAAACATAACAATTTATTTTGAGACTTTGTTAGGCCAAAGAAATATTTTTACGAAGTAACAATGACATTTTTAATCACAACCATCATTCATGTAGCAGTAACAGTAGCAGAAGCAACTAAAGCGGAAGTAACACATATCATCATCATCATATGAGTAAAACAGAATATGGAATGGGGGGTTTGAGAGCTTATGGAGTCATAGAAACCAGTACACTTTGTGACAATAATTTATCACACTTGCAAACCCATTCACAATTCCTCTTCTCCACCTGCCTCTGATGGTAGACTAACCAATATAAACTCATTCTGAAAGTCCTTGATATTCACAAAGAAATAAAATATTGTATATACATATAAAGTTAAAAGAGAACCAAATATTAAAGGGTCTTTCAATTGAATGCGACACAGAAACAAAAAAACTGAACTGAATAACTAAAGTTACTACGACGATATGAGTATAAATAAAAAAGACAAGACCAAACAAAACTGGACCAAAAAGCGCTTGTTTGAAATAATGAGAATCGTTGGTAATCCCCAAAAAAAAAAAAGCACAAGCACATAGATACAAACACATAATAGTATTGCGTTGAATTCGTGTCCGGACCGGACTCAAACAAAAGGCCATATTAGTAAAGGATTGCGGCAGAATGCTTTGTAGCTGAGCCAGCTGTCGCTGCATGGTGATGAGCAAACAGATTAAAATTTTTGACATTTTCTGCAGTAGGCCCAACTCGACTATGCTCTGCTCTTCTCATCTTGACTGACTACTCTCTTATTCGGTATGTATGTGTGTGTGTTTGTGTGTGTGTGTGTGTGTGTGTGTGTGTGTGTGTGTGTGTAAGTATCTGCACTGTATCTGTGTATCTAGATGTGTTTCAGATGTGTGAAAATTGGTTTCTTTGAAGCCAACAACAATCAAGGCACAGTTTCCATGGTTTGGATTAATTGTTTAATACATAATTTTCATGATGAAGATGATGATGATGATGATTGTTATTTTCGAGAAGCATACAAAATCACGTGCTTACTATATGCACTAATGTCCAAGTCAAGTTACAAAGCATCCAACAATAAAGAAACTTTGAATAGAAAATGAAATGAAAAGAAATGAAAAAGGAAAAACTTCATTGCGGTGAATTTGGTAAGTTTGTTTCAACCGAAATTATATTGCACGTCATTCGCATACAAATTGAGGTTGACACTGTTTAGCCAAATGGAAAAGGAATGAAATGAAATGAATGAAATACAAGAATGAGAATTTTACACAAAAAAAAAAATAGAAAAAATAAAAAAAAGAATGTTATAGAAAACACTTAAGCAACATTTGATATTGATTTAATGTTGAAAATTCATGAGTGAAGCGCTGAGACTGAGCGCCACAAACAAAGCTAAGTATTTTTTGTCATGGATTTGTGACTGAATCGAATTAAATTGAAACGTAAAGGAAGCAAGATACCAACTCGCAACGATAACTTACTCAAGAGCTAAATTCAGTTAGTTGAAGACCATGAAATGTTGTTGCCTACCTTCATTCATTCTTCATCCATTGAAACATTCATCCATGAGTCCTTCTTCATCATTGAAATAAAGAATTTCATTTCGTAACAGAGAAACGTAATTTCTAGTCAAATGAAAATGAAGTGAGTTGAGCGAGCGCCCATGCGCCATCCAAATGCATAAAATATTTGGTAATTTAAATTTGAACAGGAATTTCATTTTTTTGCTGGCTTTGCTGGTTTTTTCCTTTTTTCAGTTAGAGCGGTTCTTTGGACACTTTTTCGATGGAAATGATTTGAAATGTAAAACGAGTGTAACTTGTCGTTGTCGTCCTTCCTTTCTACTACGACTACTACTACTACTACTACTACTACTATAACAACTGGTATGTTGACCAAAGTGAGTGGGGCAAGAATAGAATAGAATAGAAACTCATGGCATTTGTCTGACTGACGGACTGATGGACTGAATGCCTGCCTGCCTGCCTGCCTGCCATTGGCAAGGTCGACTAGAGAAAGCATTCATTTCATTGAATGTTATATTTGTAAAAGAAAAATTGGAGCAAATGCTGAACTAATTTTATAATTTCTGTTATCGCATGGTTTTGATTTGGGATCCATTTCCGGTTACATTTGTAATCGACATCGACATGGGTATCGACCGCTGGTGCCAGCAATAATGATAGGCAGACTAAATTCTCTAATTCTGTAACTGAACAAGTTAAGTTGTCATTCTGACACAAATTATATGTCTGTATATCCAAAGGACATTACCATTTTACTATTACAAGTCTATTTTACGACATTTGAATAGAAATTGAAAATCGAAATTAAAATTAAAATGCTTTCAATATCAGACAAATTTAATTCACATTAAATTATTTGATTAATTTTCTTTGGAATTGAGATAAGGAAGGTGACATCTGGAATTAATGAGAAACAAGCAAAAAGGATAGAATAATTGAATAGAATAGAAGAGAATAGTTGACGTCTATCGCCTTTTGAAATTGAATTTCACACCTTTCTGCACAATAATAACATTCGCATGGGATTGTTTATTTAATATTATCCTCCATGGTATCATCATGAATTGATTTCGGAATGGAAGAAGAATTAAGAAAAAAGTGAATGAAATTCACACAATAAACATCAACAAAAAGAATAATAGAAACACGGACAAGGACACATACAACACTTAAAGTCAAGTCAACAAATGAAAAAATCCAAAAGATACTACGAGTATCTACACCAACACACACAATTTCTAAATATGTTCGACTATAAAATATATGAAATCAATGATTGGTAAGAATTGAAAGGATAGAGAAAAGTAAAGAAGAATGGAATTGCATTTTCTCAAAGGTGCTAATCGGAACAAAAAAAATCAATGCAATGCACATGTCCGAATTCGATGTAGAGAGACAATGACCAACCAACCAACCAACCAACCAACAATCATTCAACTCACTCCGTCGGTGTGATAGATGAGAACGTGAACATGAACGTGCTCGTGACCGTGTAAGCCACAATTTCTGTAAAAATGGTAGCATCTTCACAATGTGACTATTGAATTAAATTCGTTGCTGTTGTTGATACAATAGAATAGAATACAGAGACCGGAGACTAGAGACTAGAGACCAGAGACCAAATGACAAACCATTGAGACATGCTTCAGTTGAATAGCTCGCTCACTATTTATTGTAGATACAATAGTAGCTTAGCTTACCTTTTAACCTGAACATGAGTGTATTCTGAGTATATATCTTCATTGCTTCGTGGTACTTTGATTTTTTGTATTTGGTATTGTTTTGCTGAAGTACATGTTCATTCATCTTGACTTTGCTAAGTCCTTCACAGAAAAAGAATAAGCCATTTTCAAGTTTTAACTTAATAAGGTTCGACGAAAATGAACAAACAATAAAAAACAACAATTTTATCTTAAAAAAAAAAAAAAAAATTATAAAAAATAAGTACTCAACTCAACCAAAAAATTTAAAGAGAAAAACTGAAGATAAATAGCGAAATAAATGAACAAATGCTCTTTAGCTTTCCTTATATCAATATAAATAGTGAGTTGTATAACAGATAAAAAAAAGAAAAACAAATTGTTGAGGAAATTATTATTATTATTATTGTTTTTGTTCAAATTTTTGCATTTGTTGTTTGTCCTTGAATCGCCATCGCCTTTGCTCCCTTGAGATTGTCTATATATTTCTTTTTTTTTATGTGAAGCGATTTGTCACCAAAAAAAAAAAGGCAAAAAATATTAAATTTATTTGATTCATTGATTGTTCGTTCGTTCGTCTTGAGAGAGTCGAGTCGTCTACCTTCTATAAGTTTCCATTTTAGGATTTATTTCCCCTAGGGTGTTATTTATGAGTAAGTAGGTACATTACCTTTAAATGCTTCATAGTCATAGCCTTCTATTGCTCCAATCTAATACAATAGTTGTATGTACTTTTACTTTTACTCTTCAACTGAAAGTGACTTCGATGGCAACATTTCAGGCAACATTCAGGCTTATTGTGGCATAATAGAGCTATTACTCATGATCATGGTTGGTTGGGTTGCTTCGTTCGTTTGTCGTTTGAAATATGATGATATTTTATGATTTGAAAAAGTTGCCAATGCCTTGGGTTAAATGAAATTTAACCAGAGAATAAAGTATGTAGTCACAGTGAGTCTGTCTATTGCACTCAAATCGACTGGTCTACTAAACTTATAATTATTTTCTCTATTCCATTGCTTAGCATAGATGCTCTTAAACTGAGGTCATTAGCTGGGGTCCTCAAAACAATTTAGAAATCCTACATAAGTTTAAGAACATCATTTTTCAGACGGAAATAACTACCATTCATGAAGCCATAAAATAATTGCAGATAAGCAATATATCTGGCAAGGATATTTGTATTTTATCAGACAGCCAGGCTGCCCTAAAAGCCCTGGATGCACCCCATACAACATCTAGGAGTGTCTCAGAATGCCGCCGATCTCTTAATGAGATGGCATCACAACTCTGCATAAACCTGTGCTGGGTTCCCGGTCTCAGGGATATTCCAGGAAATTGCAGGGCTGATGAACTCGCAAGAGAAGGCACCAACCTGCCACATATCAGTAGGGGCATGGTGTCCCAATTGCGACGTGTAAGCTTATCGCCAGGGAAACACTAATAAATTCCACAAATCATAGATGGAGTAGTGCTTCTACCTGTGAAATTGCCAGGCAAACATGGCCAAAGCTAAATCAGAGTCTATCCTTGTCTTGTATTGTAAGCTACATAGAACTCAATTAGGAATCCTGATAGGGAACCTAACAGGACACTGTTTAATAGGAAACCATGCAACTAGACTGGGAGTCCTAACGCATGATTTCTGTCGCAGCTGCAGAAGTGAAGAGGATCTGGAGACAATCCAGCACCGCTTCTGCTCATGTCTAGCTCTGGCCAGAAGGAGAATACGGGTCTTGGGTTCCCCCTTCCTAACAAGTATAGATAACCTATATCAACTAGGTATTAATAACCTCGTTCGCTTCATCAAAAGTTCCGAATGGTTCATTTCGGTTGGGAGGTAGCTAGGCCCCTCCCTTGTGGCTCATAACGGAACCATTTTGCGGTCTAAGTGGCAACACTAGTTTAGAGATGCAGCTACTTAACCTAACCTAGACTTAGCACATTGATGATCACGATGAGGACAATGATGATGACAAGAAGTTCAGTTACTGTAGATGAAGAGAGTATTTAGCTGCGTAATTTACACTCTCGAGAGCATACTGAGTGAGTGACATATTTAATAACATGAGCTACCCAAAGGCATTAATCACTCTAGAATATATGGTAAAGCAACAATAATGTTGATGGGAAGCAGCAGTAGTGGCTCAGGCTCAAGGCTTTCGTGATTTATTGCCATGTTTATCCTCGGCAAACTCATTCACTTATTCATTCATTCATTCACCCACTCACTCACTCAGTGTTTACTGGTCTTTCTATTTTAATAATTAAGTGTATACACTCACTTTGAATGAGTTTTCTGGCCAAGTATCATTTGATATCTATGAACAACAATGTGAAGTTAGAGCCTTTCATTGGGTAAATTGCTTTGAAAATATAAAATAATAAAAATAAATAAAAAAAAAATAAATAATAAAAATTGCAATTAAATTGCGTTACTGCAATGGCAGCTGAAATCATCGCATGCATTTGACATGTGAATTGTAGTCACTAATACTAAATGCTGAACCAGCAACACCAGCAATAGTAAAAGCAACAGAAATACTCGTAGTAGAAACTCATAAAATGAACTCAATTTTGTTTGGTTGTCATTCTGACACATAGATTTTGATACACACACACACACACACACACAGTATTGTATATTGTCAGAATCACATAAATACAGGAGGAGGCATTTTATTCTATTCGTATTCAGATACTGAAAGGCGCATTTATAAAATTTAAAATTTTACCGGGAACACATAAATCCCAATGCTGTCTGACAATTGTACTGACCAACTGAATGTTTAGTACTTATTGTAGCCCTCAAGGCTACTATATCAGGATATTAACTGCCTTGCTGACAGCTGTGAAAATATTATTTTGGTTTATAAATTGACCAACCAAAAACAGATGCAGAAACACCAGAACGACGGACCAACCGTCCACCCGCCTGCTTGCCTGACTGACTGACTGAACTATCCAGTTATCGTATATAAACATGATGACTTTAGAAGTAAAGTCAAAGCAATTTTGAAGATTTCAACAAAAAAAGCAGCAACAAATGCAAAAACAGGAAAAATCATATTTTAATAAAGTACACAAATTCATTTTTTCCTTCCTCCGACTTTGGCTTAAGAGAGGCACAGAGTTACAAACAGAGGGAAACAAAACAAAACAAAACAAAACAGAAAATAAAAAGCTCAAAATATACGAATGAGCCTTGCTGCTAATTGGCCTTTTTGGTAGTCAAAGCCACCTAATGATGCTGCAAGAGCACTGTTGGAGTGCTTATCATAACAGGCTATGCTACTTTTTTATCATTCATCCTTACTGCTCTCTCGCCTTCGCCTTCGCCTTTCATGTCCTTTCATCTAGAAAGTGTGTTTTTGGCAGTACACACTTAATAAAGAAAGAAATAAGAAGGAAAGAAAGCAAGCAGAAAGAACACGGACGACCTAACCATGCCGCCGCATTCCCATTCACATCGTCATCGTCATCATCATTCGCATTCGCATTTTAAACTCAATAAAGGCGTCACTGAGGGCAACAAGCATTCCAGAAGCTTAAGTAACCGTCGCACCCACGTCCCCACGGCCTCACTCATCACCATCAACACCACCAGCATCATACCATATTACGGTGCCATTTTGAAGTCGGACGGACGCCTTCTCATGAAGGCCATTCGCGTACTGATTATAAATTTTATTTACACAAGATGAGAGTGTCTGCGTTTATGGTCCGTATAACGAAATTGTCGACAAATCAAGACCAAGCGACGCCGGAGGCATATTCGTAAGTACTGTAATATGAACATGTACTCCAGTGCATGAATGAATGAATGAATGAATGTTATGCTACAATATATGGGCATCAGTATGGGCATCAGTATGGGCATCAGTATGGGCATCAGTATGGGCATGACTATGCTGGTTATGGGGTAAAGGATATGGTTATGGTTATATGAAAGTAAGCAAATACCGTGGGATAAAATTCTGTGTTGTTTTTGGCCTCTTTGCCAAGTGTAAGTAAGCATTTGCAGAGTCTCTCTTATCCAACCACCCACCCAACCAACCAACCAACTACAATTGTACAATATATACTAACTACTTAGGAGAGAAGGGAAAAAGTTATGTTATGAAGTGAAGTGAAGTAAAGTAAGGTGAAGTGTCAGGAAACTGTGAAAATCTGCCAGTTTGCTTAAACTTATTTAAAAAGCTTAACGTCTGTTGGAGACATTTAACTTGGACTTGGTTTTTGGAATTTTTTGTTTGGGTGTTGTTGGCCTAATTTGTTTAATTTTCCAAAGTAACTTCAAAGTGAAGCGACTCACAAGAAGAAGAAAAGCAAAAACAAAAACAAAAAAAAATAAGAAAACCTTAGCTTTTTATATTCTTAAGTCAAAGAAAGTGAGTGAGTGAGTGAGTGAGTGAGTGGCTTACTTTGTTTTACATGACACTTTAAAAAAAGATGATGGTAATCTAAGTTAGTCAATGTGGCACGAAGCATACCAAAAATGAATCATGAAATCATAAGTAAAAGTATAAGATACACCTCATCATTAAAATTTCTTAAGGTATACGACGTGATGGCTATAATGTGTTGGTCCCCTTTGTTTCTTGTTGTTATCCTTAAAAACAGTTATGTTCCTGTCTCTTATGTTATGATTGTTCATGTTAATGTTGTGAGAGTTGCGCTTAATGTTGTTCTAGACGAAGACCTCATTGAATGTTGTGAAAAGTGGATAACGATGTTAAACTGTTGGAATATTATGCAATGAACCTTTCACTTAATGGTTTGTTGTGTATTGTGTTGTGTTTTGAGTGTAGCGAAAATGACTTTACACAAAAAAAAAAAAAAAAAGGTAAAAGGTGCACATAAGAGTTTCACTCTTCAAAATTCATTAAACCCGTAAAAACCTCATAAAGTGGGGAAAAAAAAAGGAAACTCACTTTTTCATTCTCTCAAAACAAAACAAAAACAGCCTCAAGTGCTTAACTTATTTAACCCCATTTTTTTTTCCTATAGTGAGTAGCAACAAAAAACCACAAAAGCCACCATCATTCAACTGAGCGTATTCAATTAAGGGAAGCGAAAAACCTTCCAACGATTTTTTGGGATAAAAAACAAATACATAAAACAAAAAAAAAATAGTCATACAGGCCAACAGGCAGGCAGATAGGTAGGCTCAGTACTATAATGATGAGATAAAAAAATACAATTTTATGGAATTAAATTTCATCACAGGAACTCAAATAAAATGACCAAATGACATGAGGGCTGTCGGTCAGTTAAAGTTTGTCCCTCAATAATTAAAGTGTATTTGATGTTCACAAGGAAAGTTTTCACATTTGCACGTCATCATCTACATCATCATCCACCATTGCCATTATCAGAAGAAATGAAATGAGATTCAGGTGTAGCGTAACATGGCACCGCTACTTGACCACAAATTGAGCCACAAGCAACAGCAACAGTAGCACGGCGAACAGAACTTTTTTTTTTACCAAATCGTTCAACTGAATTGTTCGAATGTTCTGCAAACTCGCGTACAGTAACAACAACAACAACAACAGCAACTGGCAATTGTATTAACCTCTGGTAATAGGGTTAGTATAGTAGTAGTGGCTTGGACTCAGTTCAGTTTTGATTCAGTTTCCGGCACGAACCTTTATACAAATAGTATACCTTCATAAACACACCACAGTCACAGATACAAATACATACTCTCTGTCTCTCTCTCTCACACACACACACACACACATTCACAGACATTCACTTATCTAAATAACTTGAATGTGTTGTTGTTGTTGTTGGTATTTTCTGCAAATTCGAGTTTAAATGATTTCAATGATTTTTGTTCTTTCGTTGGGTAAATTGAAAATGTTTGCGGTTTTCACTTGAATTCGCACTATTTGCAGCATCTATCCAACAACATTCACATAAACATCAACAACCACACCAACATCAACAGCAAGAGCAAGAGCAACAGCAACAAAAACACTATCAATAGGACCTAACAACAAGGCCAGTCACTTGGGACAAGGCCGAAATACTACATCGAAAACTACTGAAACTATAAACGCATTTGGCGTTGGTCAATAAACAGAAACACACACACACACACACACACTCACACCTTTGTACGTGCTTGGGCCACATAGTACGAGTATTATAAACTACAATTACGTGTAAATGAAAGGCATTGCTTCACTCTCTATGGCAGTTGGTCTCATTGGCTTGGATCTAAGGTACCAAAATATTATACTAGTTAGTAGAAGCGAATACCATTTGTATGCGATACATAGTTTGTTTGATTTGTGACAATGAATCCATTCCCTTACTCACTCACTCACTCACTCACTCTATGATAAATTTAAATTTACTATTTGCTGCGTTGCACTTCCACCTGAACAAACATGTACACAAAGAACTTCATAGGAGAGATTAGTATCTTGGTATCCTTTTGAAACAATTGAAAACATTTGCCTGCCTACTGCCTACTGCCAACTTCAATGTTATTGTATTTTGGATGCTTTGGTTTTGGGAGTTGTTAATTTTTTGGTAATTTATGCTACTCATGATTTATGATGCCTCGCACAACTCGTAAGTTGGCTATGCTCTCATTTTTGGTATAGAACATTCAACCAAGTGACCGCATTGTGTGTGGCCACAATTGTGCCACATGAACATTAGTTGTGATCATTTATTGTTAGTAATTTTGGTTTAATGTAACGTCAGTATTACAATTCAACATTCTATTGTACTAGTATCGTAAGTGTGTGGTGTAATTTAAGTGTATGTGTTAAAAGGTATACTAAACTATAGACAGTAGTCTATGTGAATGTAAAGAATTCATTTTGGTTGAGTATAATTTGTGATACTCGAAAGTGGTAACTTTCATTGTGCGCCTTAGGTTCTTATTTGTTGTTGCATGCATTTGCTGGGTGAAATACAATAACATAAAGGAAATGCATTAATGCCAAATGCAACACTTAAACGATGAAAGGATGTCCTCCTTTTCATAGCGAACATATGTGCATGACCCTAAGCAATTTGCACTCATCACTCGCTCATTCTTCCTTTCTTTCTTTCTTTCTTTCTTCTTCAAACTGAATTTAATGTTTGTGTAGAGCAAACAAACTTTTCTTTTGGATTTTCTTTCTTTTCTTTTCTTTTCCTTTTATTTTTTTTCTATTTTATTTTATTATATTTTTTTGGTCATTTCAAGTTCTAATTGTGGGAATAGCAAGAAAGTGAGTAGTGTACTATGGTATTTGTTAAGCTGTTTAAAGTGAGTGTCCTACTTCATTGGGTCAACTGGGCGTATACGCAATGAATCGCATACATATCACTTTAGTATGCCATGAAAACAGCTGCATTTTTTAAGCCAAAATTGTTGCTATCCTATTACTATATCCTGCAGTTACAATTTGTTTTGTTGCTTGCCACACGAACACACACACTTACTCACTCAGTATATACTTATGCAATCAAAAACTACTGCAGTTTTGTCTGCAAAAACACTAACACAAACAACAATTGGACCACTCTGTACAAGTGCTAATTTTCTTGTTGTTTCCTTTTGTTGTTTCCAAAAATTTTTGTTCTATTTTTCTTTTTCTTTTCACTTTACGCTCATCACTTATATTTTTTTTTTTTGTTTGTTGCTTTTGTTGTTATTAATTTTCCTTCTTTTTTTATTTTATTATTTTTTATTTTCGCCAAACTACTGAGCTGCAATTCACAACAACAGCAACAACTAACATTCATGAACAGAATTTTTGCGTCAGTTTTGCCGCCACCATCACCACCAATGAAATATGAAAAATAATAATAAGCGCGCTCGCTCCAATGTTGCTTCATAGTTGTTTATGTCATGAAGCATTTGGCATTTGTGGGAGGAGGTGTACAGAGAGAGAGAGAGAACTGTGTTGCAACTTTAATTGGAAGCTGTTTTGAAATCATAAACATTATTTGGATGACAGCCAACTTTTTAGTATTTTTTGTATTTTTTTCCCTTTTTTTTTGAACGACGCGACAAAAGGAAATAGAAAAAAAGAAGAAGGATATAAATGTTGATCATTGCATGAAGATTGACGTTAATTTGCTTGTGGGTGGAAGAGGTTAAGCAACACAAAAACAAACCAAAGGAAGGAGACCAGTAAGTAGTGATGGGGCAAGCATTAAAATAGAAGAACAAACACACAATACCAAATTCAAAATAAACTAAAATAGTTTTGAAAATTAAATAAAACATGAAATTTTATATAAGAAATTTAAATATTTTGTAAATATTTCATTTGTTTAATGTTTGTTTTGTTTTTGGGTCACAAAAAAAGATTCTTTAATTCTTTTAGTTGCAAGGAAATTATTTATCATGAATAAAATATTTTTAACTTTAATGTTTTCACTGGAATTTTTCTTTGAGAATCTTAAATGTAGATAAGTTTATTTTGTGGTTTTTCTGTTTTAAATATTTTAAGTATTTAACTTGAATTTTCACTAGTACGAGTATTAAACTAAGAAACATTATCACTTGTCAAGGAAACGGAAACGAAAACCGACCAACTACCAACCAACCAGATTCATTTCACACTCAACTAACCGAACCAAAACTACTGGAACAACCAAAAAGGGCATACCTAATTCTAAATATAAATGCTGGAAGGCAGACATGCAACCTTTAGTAAAAGTTGCTTATATCACAGGAATAGATAGTGTAGAAGAAAGAAACCAAGGAAAGAAAGAAACCAAGGAAAGAAAGAAACCAAGGGAAGAAGGAGAGAAGAAAGAAGGAAAAGCTCGCGTTGAATAATGAATGCCCAACATGAACTGAATACGAACTTTTGGACCAAAAACTGTAACTGCAATGAGGTCAAAGGATGCGCAATGCAATGGAACAATGAAAGAACAACACATCACAACAATAGTACAACAGCACAACAAAGGCAGAAGCAAAGGCAAAGGCAAAAGGCACAAGACAGGAATAACATGGACACATCAAGTTAAGAACCACAAAATAACAAACACACATTGTTGTCTCAACTAAACTAATATTGTACATGTCGCACAACATTCAAGTAATGGTGATGCTCATGGCAATGTGATGCTGATGCTGATACTGATGATGCTGCTGCTGCTGCTGCTGTTGATGGTGGTGCTGCACTGTTTTGGAATCAATAGAATGTGAGTGAGTTTGGTGGTGACACAAAAGTGTTTCAAAACATTTTCCACACGACGAAAGCAATTTTTCTTTTTAGAAGTTCTGTCTTCTCTGTTGCAACTGAGAAAAGAAAATTTGTTCATTGCAAATAGAGACATGTGTCCATGTGTGTGCGTGTGTGTGTGTCTGTGTGTTTGTGAAACAGTATGTGAGTATGTGGAATATGTTGCAACTCAATTATTCATGATAGAATGTCGGTGGTTAGACAAGAAATGGCAATAAAACTAAGTATGTCGCCTGATTGTTAGCCTCTGAATGAATGCATGCGTGCAGGAGCAGTGATTGTTTCTTTTTCTCTTTGTGTTAAAAAGAAAACAGAAGATGTTTTCAAAACATGTGCAACATATTTCTCAAGATTCTATCTATTTAATTAACCCATTATAGTCTTAAGAACATAAAAATAAAACCAAGAATAACTCGGCTTTGTTTGAGTTGATACTTTTTTTAAATAAAAACAAAAAAGGCAAAAATGTTACATATGAAACCTTGAGCTCTGCGAGTATGTGCGCGCATAACCTCAAATGGTATGTGACACATGTATTTCCGTGTGTGTGAGTCAGCAAATGAAGGACATAAATATGAGTTGAACAAGGTACCCGTGCTTTGTCGTGCTATCGTTGACGTAAAGTCATTGTTGGGGTGTAGTCGGAACATTATTTCGCATCGCAACTAAAAAACTTTAAGGACAACGAAACGAAGAAACATATGCACATCAAACAAACTTATGCACATATGTACTGTACTCTATACAGACACTAGACACTAACTGTACTGTACCTCAGATTGTGAGGTTGTTGGTTGTATGCAGAACAAGTTGAGTTAAGTTAAGTTGAGTCAAGTTGAGTTAACTTAAGTTGAGTTTGAATTGTGGAGTCACATAAAACCAAACCAAAATGTAATACATAAAATGTACGTGTTTTCTTTCTCTTTATAAGAGAGAAGAAGGCTAAAGAAACATAGCATAACATAAAAGATATGTGTGTACCTTTATATGTATCTAGATATGTATGTACATCCTATATTTACTCGTATATTAATATATATATAGTTAGTAGTAGTGTATGTACATAGTATGAAGATAGAAGATACACATGTGTAAAAGTTGTAACCTACGGTCGCTTGAGACTGAAATTGCGACATGGTTATACGGTTGGTAAAGCCACAGTGCATAGATACGTACAAATATACGAGTACATAATTATAAACATATAAAATGGTAAAGAAATAAGCCACATATAAACACACACAAGGAAACAGACAAACAAACAAACAAACATCAGATTGCTGCTGCTTACTATCACTTGCCACATGCTGCATGCCACAAAAGCTGTAAAGTGTTTCGCATAAATAATTAATCACAAAATTTCTCCCACATCGTCATGATTACGTATTGTAGGCACGAGCCATGGGTTACTTATGTATGTAGATACGCAGATGGTATGACGGGCAATAAAATGCCGCACAGCAATATGTGTTGGTTGCTTTGTGCCTTTGTGTATTCCGCAATTTATGTGGTTAAAGTATCTTTTTGGAGGCGTGAAAATCAACTAAAGTTTTTCCGTTTACATTTTTTTTTTTTTATAAATATGGTAAAAACAAGAAGCCACAAAAAGATGTGTAGTTCTTGTACTACATATTAAGCTAAGACACGAACTCATATCACATCGCTTCGCACCACTCATCACGCATCACGCATCACATACAAGAAGAGCAACAGTCACTGATATTAATTCAATAAATAATGCAACAACAAACAAAATTTCTTACCTTCTCTTCTCATCACATCCTTCCTTTATGCTGCTTCTTCTCATTGGTTTTCACTTGTTACAAATTGTACGCACATATATTTTTATTGTATTTTCTTGTTCAAATTGGCTAACAAATTGTAAACAAAAAAAACAAAAAAACTACATGTGATCAAAACAGATAACAACAACAATATCAACAATATTATAACCTAAAAGAAAGATACAACAAAGTTTAACAAGTTTTGTTTGGGTTTTCCTTTTGCTATTTACATACCTCGTTCGTACCACGACGGCATTTGCATTTTGCTTTTGTTCATTTGCATTCGTGTTTTTTGTTATTTGTTTCTGTTCTTGTCATTTCCATATATAACGCGACACATATGCGATAATAAAATAACATATAGATGAAGAATTTAAAGATAAAACTGAATATTGAATTTATAATTTTATTTTTCCACAATTTATCACAATTTATTGCCAAGTGAACGCGTTTAATGTGTTGTTTGTTGGCATCCTCAGGGATGCATACTCATCACTCATGATGATCAATGATGATGAAGACTTATCGATTACTTCGTTTCAGTTTATCGATTATTTTGATCAAATCAAGTTCATGTTTATATATATATATATATGTGTGTGTGTGTGTATATGTATGTTGTATATTAAAAGATGAGTAAATTAAAACATTAAAAATTATGAGAAAAATACCTTAAAAAAATTAAATAAAAAAAAAAATTATATAGAAGAGGTAATAAAAAACAAAAAAAAAAAGAAATAAAATCAAGAACTATTTGCATTTATTCAATTATGCACGTTTTGTTGAACAAGGATTGGAATTATTTTTTGTTTAATATTTGGTTCATGGCTCATTATATTGTATCAGTTTACCTTTTCAGAAATATTTTCTACCAGTTTCTGGGAATGAGTACTGGGAATATTATTGTATCATGCTGCACCAAAATTCATCTTTGGTAGTGAGAACTCTCTTGATTTTTGGAAGCTTCTCCCAAAGACCCATGATTTTCACTTGGATTGAATTCTGAGCTTTCGGCCGGCTACTCCGGAACAACTGAAATGATTACTCAAAGAGACAACGCTTCTACCCTCAAGCTCAGTGAACTCATTGAAAGGCTCACGTATCATTGGTATCTTCGTTTGGCATCTTGTTTGGTGGAGATTTCGGCACATTGGAGGTTACAAAACCGTGGGAAGCTTAAATGAGCATAGACTAAACTCATTCCCTAGGGACCACTATATGCGCATTATGATTTGGTTCATCATGTTGATGGATAATCTTTTCATATTTGGAAAGCGGAAAGTTGACCACAAAGTCGTTAGAGGGATGCAAAGGTGGGTTTAATTTCTTATGGGACCCTCCATTCTATACATTCTCTCTATTATACGAGTATTTGCCATTATGTCATCGCTTCGAAAATGAGAGTCGATTTGACATGATGCTTTGGAATCCTTTCACCACGAAAAAGTTATCGGCATTGAACAGTTTGTCTGGCAACAAAAAAAATTTATTGTTTTTTAATATCAAATATTATTTTTGCTAATTCAAAACTAAATAAATATCACATTTTAAAGGGTTTATTGAATAACACAATAAAAAAAAAGAAGAACGGAGAGTAACAAGATTTTTAATAAATAAAATGTGCAAAATACTAGAAAATAGAAAGACTTAAGCTATCGATAGAAGATTTAGCTTGACTTTAGTAAAATTGTCCTTCATTGCTGGAAATGGAAAAAAATAATATTTTGGTGAATTTAACTTCCCTTTATGGTTGTCATTGTATTTCTCTGGATTCTCTTCTCTATCTCTATGACTTCAGTATGAGTAAATAAAAAGGCATAACGCCACCCTTACTTACCTCAGTTGGTGGTCTCAAAAAAAAAAAAAAAATAAAAATAAAAAAATAAATAAAAAACTAGAAAAAATAAAAAAATATGTTGAGCTTACTTTGCTTAAACTTATGGTTTTGGCTTCAATTTCAGGATTCACACACACACATACACACAGTCCTTGGTCCTTGATATCAAAAAAGAAATTTCCTAGTCGCTGCTATTTCATGAATGACGAGAAAAAATATTTTATGGTCACTAGAGTTATGCAATGAAATGACGTTTTCTTTCCTTTTTTTTTATTTTATAATCAAATAGTTTTATTAAATCTGACCCAAATGGATGGAAGTTGGATAGAATCAACAAGGCATAATGGCAAACCTATGGGCATAGAAGGCATTAAATAATTTTATTGATATTTAAGGATTTTCATTTTATGTTGGAAATTAAGAAAAATAGAGAAAGGAAATTTTTTTAGTTAAACAAACGATGCGCAATGTTCATGTGGATAATCAATCGATAGCCCTACATAGCCATACATAAATGTATGTAACCTGTCTCATTGTCAATCCTCCATGTTTCTATGTTTGCAAAATATATTCTTAGAGTTTTCCATTTTTTCTTTTTTTTTTGTAAATATTACTAAAATGAAAAGGTGAAACTGTACCCTAACATTTTGATTGGATTGATAGGATGATATTATTTAGCTTCTTACTACATCAGATTAGGAAAGGGCGACTATTGACCTTATTAATATTTGTTTGCTGATTTTGAAATATAAAAAAATATTTACTCTTTTGCAACTTACATTTTATTTCTTAATGTTTAGCGCAGTGAACTGCATAATGCATTTTTATGATATAAAGCAATACTAAGATGTAGATGAAGGTTGTTACATTCTTCTAAGGGGGAGTTCATGCGGGTGCAGTCTTTTCAGTATGCGCCTTGTTGAGCGACGGGTGAGGGTGAACGCCATATTTGTGTGTTCCCTCCATGTTAGGCGGGAAAGAGATAACAGATTTAATTCAACTGCGGAATAATGCTTGGATTGTAAGTTGCAACTAGAGTTGCTATATGCTTCTAAGAGTAAACGTGTTCTTACTTCGTTTATTTATGAATAGAGGAAATAACAGCAAAATAAAGAAATTAGAAATGCTTATGTTGTTCTAGCCACATTTATACAGAGTATGTTCCAGTGCGTTGAAAACGCAATAAGGGACGAACAGATGGATTTCGCCCCCAACGACCAAGCAAACACACTTCGCATTATCGTCGAACAATCCATTGAATGGCGCTTCCCGCTATACATGCTGTTCGTCGACTTCAAGAAAGCATTCGACACACTTAAGCGCAACTCCATCTGGCAGGCTTTGAATAGAAAGGGAGTTCCCTTGAAGTTAATCCGCCTCACAATGGCGCTTTACGAAAATTCCGAGCTGGCGGTTCTGCACAATAGCAGTATTAGCGATTCATTCACCACCAACCCTGGAGTACGGCAAGGCTACCCTCTTTCCCCGCTCCTCTTCGCCATTGTGCTGGA
The DNA here is from genome assembly GCA_035041805.1 of Amiota mariae. NCBI lineage: Eukaryota > Metazoa > Arthropoda > Insecta > Diptera > Drosophilidae > Amiota > Amiota mariae. The sequence goes on along the minus strand of JAWNKV010000361.1, from coordinate 1,478,752 downwards.
TGACGTCATGACGAGCCTTACCCAGCAGATGAGAACTGGCATAGTATGGAATCACACACAGCAGCTTGAGGACCTGGACTTTGCCGATGACATTTGTCTCCTTTCGCACAAATTCTCCGACATGCAAGCGAAGGCGAATAAACTAGTCGCGCTGGCACGCGCGGTCGGACTTGAGATAAATATCGCAAAGACCAAAGCCATAAGAATCAATCATTCCAGTTCAATCCATATAATGATTGACGGCTGACCTCGGTAGCGTAATAACAACAAACGGAGGAGCTGAAACAGATGCCAACTGCAGATTGAGTAAAGCAAGGGCAGCATTCGGCCGGCTGAAATCGGTATGGGCGAATTCTCAAATCTCTAGACGCACGAAATTACGGATATTCTCCGCATGTGTGAAATCAACGCTACTATACGGAAGTGAAACATGTCTGATTTCGTACTCCATCACGCAGAGACTTCAAGCTTTCGTTAGCAAGTGTTTGAGGATCATATGTAGAATATTCTGATCCATCACTATTTCCAACGAGGCACTATGGCGTCTAACAAATGAGGAGCCCATACTGAATCAACTCAAACGTAGGAAGTGGCGCTGGATTGGTCACACGCTACGTAAGCAGCCAGAAAGTATAACGCGACTGTCGCTAGATTGGAACCCGCAAGGAAGCAGAAGCCGTGGCCGGCCAAAGAATACTTGGAGAAGGTCAACTCTGCGGGAACTAGCGGCTATTAACACCCCATGGGATCGGGCAAAAACAACAGCTCAGAACCGTGTTCGATGGAGAAGCCTTGTGGAGGCCCTATGCTCCAACTAGGAGTTATAAAGGAATATAAAAATGTTGTTACCACGAGTAGGTTAGGATAGATAGGCCGCTCGCGAATACACACGAGTTCACCCCGAAACAGTTAAGACTCTAATCATCATCCGAATCCTTTTCTAATGAAAGTGTAGGAGCTCGGACGTCAGTTTTGATTGATAGCAAGGCCAGAGTGTCCTAGCAACAGTACAACCATGTTAATTCGTCCACCTTCTGTCTGCTAGCTTCATGGTACTTGCTTCCAGTCTTGAAAGAATGTCTTGTATCATCCTATAAGTAAGTAAGAAACAAATTAATTTTTACTCCCAGAAGTATGCTTCATATTGCTTTATTTTTTTATTTACATTTGCTTTTCGAATCGAATCGCCTTGTATTCTGGTTATTTGTTGATAAAAATCCTTTATTTTATTCCAAAAAAAAAAAAATCACATATACATTTAATCCTTTAAGAAAGTAAGAAAGAAACTAATACCAATCTTTATTATCAACTGACAGTTGCAATCAATCAATCAATCAATCAATGAATAAATCAATTATTTTTAATAGAAAACTCTTTGAAATTGTGTGATTATATTCAATTTAATTATCTTTGTTTCCTTAATTAACTCAAAGACCTTCATGGCTAAATAATTCCAAAGCAAAATGATCCACGATTTAACGTAGACAACAAGAAGTAATCAAAGCATTTCTGTCGCGTCTTTCTGTTTCTGTTTCTGCTTTTGCTTATTTGTCTTATTTTGAAATCATTTTCTTTGTACTTTGTACATTGTTTTGTACATTTTTTATATGCGCTTTGTTGGCTTAATTCATCAACATATCGCCCTAATTAATCTTCTCCTTTTCAAGTTATGTAAGCAATCGCCTAACAGTCTAATAGTCTTTTCTGTATTGTTGCTTTACTGGGTTGAATTTGGGGCTGCTGTTGTCAGTTTTAAATGAAAACTATTCTTTCTTTCTTTCTTTCTTTCTTTCATTCATTCTACTATCTTTATAACAGGACAACATTAAAAAACAAAACAAAAGAAAAGAAAAAAAAAAAGGAAAATAAATTTTATGTTAAAGAAAAGAATGAAAAAGTACTAAACAGTTGACAAATGGAAAGGAATTTAGTTTTCAACAGCAATTTATTTATGTAAATTATTAATTTTGATTTCACTAGTTTTTTTTTTTTTTTTGAACAATCTTACAAGAACAAAATTAAAGAAACAAATGACCTTACATATATTTTAGTTAGAAATTTCTCCTAAAATAAGAATGGTTTTTTTTTTTTTAGATTTCACACAAACAGTACACAGATACACATACTAATACATACATACACACACACACACACACACACACACACACACACACACACACACACACACACACACACCTACACACGAGTAATATATGTCTACACATGTGATGCATAGAAAATAGATGCATCTGTTTTGTAATTTATCAAAATGTCTTTGAGTAAGTTTTTCAACAATTGAAGATTGCTTTCAACATTTTGGCAACAACAGACTCTCATAGTATATTATATTGTGTGTTTGGATACAAATAGTTGAATAACATACTACTATATACAAGTATACACCAACATAAATAAGCTTCACACAACTCTCTTCTCTCCCCCTCTCTCTCTCTTTCTCTTTCTCTCTGTTCTGTCTTCTGCCCACCTTGTCACTTTTGATCGAACTTGAATTTTTTCAAGTGAGCAAAATAAGTCATTCAGTCAGTCAGTTAGTTCTGTTGCCTACCCTCATCAGTTTTCGATATCTTATTCTTAAAAGTTTGGTTGCTTCATGTTTTCAGTGTTTCATTCAATATATTTGAACCCCATACCTCAACCCCATCATCCATTCATCGTCAGTTGATATATGCATTTTTTCCAGCCTACTTCTACTTCAACAAAATGTAGAATTCTTTCTGTACAAAATAAACAGATAAATAAATATTATAGAGATACAACTTGTAGTACTATAATAGTAGTAACACCCTTTGGTACCTTTTGCTTTTGATTTTACTCGTTTCTTGTACTTTGGTTGCTGTCAACAACTGAATCATGTTCAATAGGAAAAATGTTCATTCGTCTAAAACTTTTTGAAACTTGAGTCAAGACCAAGAAGTCAAGTCTTTCGTTTTTACTTAGTTTAAAAATATTTTTCCTATTTCAATGGTCTGAAAGTAGGGTTACCTACTACTTTAGTAAGTGTAATATGTCAAGATATATCCACCCACCCACACCCACACACCCACACACCCACACACACACACACACAGACATAACATACATGGAATAAAAATGAGTTTGAGTTTTCCAATTTTTTTGGGAATCCAAGAAAAACTTTTATATAATTTTTTTTCTTCTTCAAGTTCATTTGAGCGAGAGAAAGGCAAAAAATAATCTCTTTTGACACAATCTATGGCGGGTGACATGGAGGAGGAGTCAATCCCCTTTCAATGCCATAATCAAATTCATTAAATGCCAATTTCTGGGAACTTCTTTTTCAATTTTATACAGATTTGATGCAACTTTTGTTTTGTTCTGTTTTAAAGTATCTTTAAATAAATGCAATTATCCTTAACATTAGTTTCTGTTGTCAAGTATCATTTGAATGCATTTTTCCACAAAACTCACTCAAAAGAGAAAACTTAACCATAGTTGATAACAAAAGTAACAAAATAAATAGTTAAAGGAAATTGTTGTTGTTATTCTCTCTGAACAAAAATAAATGGTCAAGTATCTTTCTCTCATATCGCTTGAGTAAATAAAATAAAATAAAATAAAATGAAATGAAAATAAATGTAAGTATTTGTATCTGATACACAATGAAAACTAAAGGATTTCATCATGTGGTAAGCTTCATTAAAATATACATATGTATATATATATATATATATGTATATACGAGTATATGATTGTATGATTGTATTTGTTTATTGTATTTAAGTATTCTTAGTATCTTGTTACATGTTTACTCATTTTGTTCACTTTTTGTTTTACAATCCAATTGTATCTCTTACAATAACTGATTCTTAACAAATGTATTCATATGAATCAGATATACTATATATGCATATGCATATGCATGTGTGTGTGTGTGTGTGTGTATGCATATCTTTATGTAAATTTATTGATGCAACATCAAAGCACGAGCGATTATGACGTCAGTCTTTTTGTAGACTTGACTTGACTGGACTTCATTTCAGTCGATTACTTGTTCCATTTTCCCCAAGTCACAGGTTGCATAGAAAATGTTAAAAGATTGGAACAATTTACACATCTTACGATTTACACTACGAGTACATTTTTCGATTATCCATTAAACAAATTGCTTCTTCATCAATAGAAATCATGATTGCATTGATATTTGTAACAATTTAATTCTCATTTTTTCAATTCAATTTTTTATGAAGCCAACAAAAAACTTATTGTAGTTGAGTGTTGAGTTTTTTCTTTGGGATAAGCAGATAAATTTCTTTTCATTTTTTCTAAGAATTAAAGAAAACTCACAATGCAAACAGATTACTCTGAGAAACAAAAAAAAAAAAAAAAAATTGGGTTGTTTGCTATTGATGATGCAAAAGGCAACCAGTGCAAGGATATTTTCACACGCAGGTGCTAAGACGATCTTTGTACTTGGTACCTTACCAGTTGGCAATATGCCAATGAAAACGTTGTACCCAAATGTGTTGATGGTGATTTATGGGCAGGCATTAATGTTCACTGGCCGCTTTTGATTGCATTGACGCAAGTTTATGGTTTTCCGTATCTTTTCTTATTAAAAAAAAAAAAGAAAAGAAAAACCGCATTGAATATGCAAAGCACTTATTTTCTTTGCTTTTAGGTACTTAAGTTAAATGAAAATTTAGTAGAGGAGATTTGCTTTCTGTTTGCGTTCACACAAAATTGAAATGGTTAACTAGACTACTAAGTAGATATTGCCCACTTCTTCTCAGTTTTCTGCTTTGTTGGTTTGTTATTCAATGCTTCATCACAACAAGATTAGCAATGAATTACATTAAAAAAAAAAAAATAGTAAATGAAGAGATAAATTTTGTAATACATAGTACTCGACAATCAATGAATCTATGATCCCTTTCTTTGTTATTTAAAAATAGGGAAAAAAAAGCATATCTAAAATGGGGGAAAATAGTATCTTCTTGTAAGGAAAATATCATCTTCTAAAGTGTGGGAAAATAGCATCTATTCTATAAAGTGAGTAAAATTTACTCCATAAAATGTAAAGAAAATCTTTATATTTGTGATAATACAAATAAATATAAATATAATTCCATTGAATGAATGTTTGCTTCATTTGCTTGATGTGAGAATTGTGAAAGTGAAATGCGTTAAAGGGAAATACGCATGTTAACTACAAGGAAAGCAAAATGATTTTTCTTTGGTTTTCACTTATTTCCCATGACAGTAACAATAACAACAGCAACAGCAACAACAACAACATCACCATATAGTACAACCGGGACAAAGCAACCATGTAAAAAGTTCAAATTTTGTTTTCAGATGTCGTTGTTACTTTTGCTTCAGGATTCGACTTAATTTGTTGCACCAACATCAACCCAACACAGAACACAGTCAACTCAGTACGACGACACCCAATCGTTTTTTGTTGATGTTGATGTCGATGCCAAACCACTTGCTAAACTAAGTGAATAGAAATGTATGTATGTATGTTTGCATGTAGAAGAGGCGTTGAGAAATGCGCAATTGCTTTTGAAAAGAGTTTTTTGCTTCAGTTAGCAGTTATTCTTCACATTCACACAGCCACCACTCTCCACTCACTAACTCACTCACTCACTCACTCACTTTCTTTCTTTATTTCTTCCTCCCTTCCCTTGCCGCACTTACGCATAAGAGCAAGAACATCATCATCATCAATGTTTCAATGTTTGTTTTGTATTCGTATATTTGTATGTGTGTTTGTGTGTGGTTTTTCCTTGTACAAAGATTTAGTTATTTCTGCTTCATGGCATCGCATACATTTGGGCCTATTTTCCAACTCGTTTAGGCCAAAATCATCATCATTAGTGTTGAGCTTATGAGCTTCACATACAATAATATAAAACTACATACATATACAAAATCACACACACACGCACACATAAATATAAGCGATGTACTTCATTCTTGATAGGCACGTTAACTCCCATGTGATGCTTATGTTTGGCTTTGTTTGGGTTCAACTTCGAATGAGTAAGTGTGTGTAATTAGTTAGTTTTATTTCTTTTCTTATTGGGTCAAAAAATTAGGGTCCTTTAAGGTTCATTTTAATGCATTTCTTATGAGACTTCAATTAGGATGAGGATGCGTGCACCTTTAAGAGATTCGTTAGACTCCACACATGTGTTGTTGTACTATACATAATTGACAAAAAGTTTGCTAAGAACAAAAGGGAAATTTTAAGTTTTTCTGACAAATTACTGCAGCAGCATATGTACATATGTATTTATTTAAAGCTAATTAAGTGAAAGGAATGAAGGAAAACACAATGTAAAAAATAACATACATTCAATCATAGTAATCAATCTGTTTTCAACAAAAGGCAATCATTCAATTGAGTGTTTTTGTTGAATATCTTAACTATCAATTAGTATGCATAAGTATATGTACATATAGTGTATTGATGTATTTTCATCTGAACAATCAGTAATTTCTATATATAAATAAACAAAATTTGTAAATTGTGTAAATATTTGACTAAATGTAAGCAAAGTAAAGTAAAGTTTTGCACTGCATTATCTTTACCATCAATTCCATTGACAAGAAAACAATGCTTCTCAAACTGTGCGCACAAAACTGTGCTATGCTGCATATTTACAAAGAATGAAAGTAATAAAAAATATGTAAATAGAAATTTAAAATGTGTTTACTTTTATTTCGTTTATTTACACTTTGAATTTGAATTAAATTTTTTATTTTATTTTATTATTTTATTTTATTTTATTTTATTTTATTTTATTTTATTTTATTTTATTTTATTTTATTTTATTTTATTTTATTAACAACGTTAATCGCAGTAAACTGCATAACACATTTTTTATGATTCAATGAATAATGACGAAAACAAATAAATAAAGAGAAATCTATAACATCCTTCCGGGGAGATCATGCGGTTGAAGCTTTTTAAACCTTTGCCTAGTAAAGCAACGAATGAGGGTGGATGCCAACGAGTTAGGAAGATTCAAAAGATTTGATTAATGTCGGTTGCTGTACATATTTATTGAACACCTCCGTAATAGTTGGAATCTTAAGATCTTTGTGTAGCATGGTATTTCTTACGAACCAAGGGGTGCCACGGGCAACACTAATGAGTGTCTTGGCCTGACATGCCTGTAGTTTTGTAATATTATAGCTGCAACTGCAGTGCTCCAGATTTGATAAGCATAGTCTTTTGTTTGAAATGAAATTAAAGTTTATTGCAAGGGCGGAGCAGCCAGTTTAGTTTCCTAACATTTTGATAGCAGATAGTCGCAACCATCTTCGTGTGAACCCGCCATGTGAGTCGTTCGTTTGTCCAGGATCAGACAAAGACTTCGGATTTGCACCGCTTGTGGAATTATTCATCGTATGTATTATTATATAGAACAGAGATTATAATTTATTATTAATATGAACAATAGCGACAAAGGCCTTCAGCTCAGGGGGGAGAGTTGGTAAGGATTGGAGGAAATTAGAAAAGTGCACGAACAGACTTGAGCGGAAATTGAACCCGTGACTCTAGGATTTTAGCTTGGCGCACAAACCAATGATCCAACGAGCCAGTCACTCCATTGTACAGGGTGGCGCAATAGAACGTGCATATTGCATATTTTTTTTTTCGCGACGAAGTTTACAGCGAATTTTGAAGTTGGATCTTAAACTGCATCCATATAAGCTCCAGTTAACGCAGGAATTAAAAGAGTCCGACTTCGGAGCAAGGTTGGCATTTGGCATTTGCTGAAAAAAATGCTTAGTCGATTTTCCACTTTTGACAACATCCTTTTTTCTGACAACATCCTTTTTTCCATTTGAATGGGTTCATAAACCGACAAAATTGTCGTTATTGGAACGACGAGAATCAAACATAAAGTCCACATGAACAATCCGAGGAACATCAGTCAACTAAAGGAAAATATCCGTGGAGAAATAGCAGCAATCATCCCAGATTTATTGACAAGAGTTTTCACAAATCTGCGATCGCGTTTAGAGGAGTGCCGTCTTCGAGAGGGCTGTCATTTAGATGATGTTATTTTTAAAAAATAAACTACATATAATCATCCTAATCATCCTATCTTTTATTTCACCTAAACCTTTTGTATTTATTTGTTTAGCCTATACATAATAAATGCACGTTCTATTGCGCCACCCTGTATTTATGTATGATATATCACTGCATTATCATAACCATCAATTCCATTGGCAAACAAATAATGATTCTCAAACTGTGCGCACAAAACTGTGCTATGAATATTTACAAAGAATGAATAAATAGAAATTTAAAATGTGTTTACTTTTCTTCAATTTATTTACACTTTGAATTTGAATTAACTAATAATATATTGTTGATATTATTATTTTTATACAAATTTATTCTAATTTTCACTTAAATTAAAATTTAAATTTAAAATAATATTATATAATATAATATAGTATTTAATTAATTTAAGTTAAAACGACAGTGACAATAATCTTTAATCGAATGCGTTCATCATTGTTTGTTTTGTTGTTGTTGTTGATGTTGTTGTTGTTGTTGTATTTCTACTCTTTTAACATGTTTTATAATTTTATTTTGGATTGATAAACTTTTAGCCAGCAACTTACAAACCAAGGCAAGTTGGCAAAGTTTTCATTCATTTTACTAAAGAAGATAATTTTAGTATGTATTATATTTTGTATTCCTCATATATTCGTACGTTAAACACATACTAACTACATATGTACATACATACATACATACATACATACGTGTATATACACGTGTACGTGTACTTATAATGACATGAATTCTGTTCTATTCTGTTATGATGATGATACTAAGAATGTGGTCAGTTGTAAGTAAGTAAATAGTAAGTATGAATGATGTTGATTTGGTGATTTGTAGATGATGTTGATGATACACGTCGTAATATTGTACAATACAAAACATGCTAAATCATGAATCATGAATTTAACTAGGGAATTGGACGAGTATTTGCTTTACTCCGTTTGACCTTGATTTCCATAAAGCAAATTGTCCAATTTTAGTTTATTGGTTATTTGGCCGGGTGCCCCGTGTCCTGGACGTCCCCAGAATGTATCGAAAGTTGCAAAATGCTGATTACAGAGATTTCTCTCAACTTGTCGATTGACACTAATCGAACGACGTTTCTGTGATATTTGCACATTTAAGTCGTGCAAATAACGCAAGTCGGCGGCCGTTGATATCCTGCCATGGACATTGTCGACATGGACATGGTCATTGCCATCAATGAAATCATTGATGTTGATATCGTTTCATGGTGTTCATAGTTATGTTGTTGTTATCGTTGTTTTTGTTGTTGTTGTTGTTGATGACAGTGACAGTGACAGTGACGGTGACAGTGGCCAAAACACAATACAATACAGAATATTGTCGATGGAAGTCGATGGCGTTGTCGTTGTCGTCAGGCAACATTGGCGCGTTTAATGGTATTCGATTAGAGAGGATATCATGGTGTTTTTTTTTTTTTGTTGTTGTTGTCGGTTTAGGTTTTTAGTATGTTGTTGTTTATGTTGTTGTTTTTATTGTTGTTGTTGTTGTTGTTGTTGTTGTAGTAGTAGTTGTTGTTGTTGTTGTTAGATATACATAGATACATAGAAGATTATTGGTATAAGTTTTGTTTAACTTTTTTTTTTTTTTTTTATTTGTTTGTTTGAGGGTTTTGAAAACTTAATTGGTTTTTTGTGTTGTTCTTGATGACTTTGCTTTGCTTTGCTTGCTTTGCTTGCTTTGCTGGGTTTGGATTGGGTTGAGTTGAGTTTAGTTTAGTTGAGTTTAGTTCTTTCTAAACTTTCACTTTTATGACAATTGAAATTTTTCTGTTTTACATACATAAATACAAAATAACAAAAGAGTGACGTTATATAAGTATAGAGAGAGAGAGAGAGAGAGAGAGAGAGAGAGATAGAGAGAGTTGAATTGAGTTTGAGTTGATTTGAGTTTGAGTTGATTATCAGAAAAAAAAGGAAGAAAATGTGCTTTGACATGAAATTGAAATTCAGAATGAAGAATGAGTAACTCAATGATGATTGATTGACTGACTGACTGATTGATTAATTAATGATTCCTTAAATGGTAAAAATTCTTTTTTCAAAAAAAGAAAAGAAAAATCAATATTGAACCAATTGAGATTTAATACTTTATAATTAAAAAGAAGCACATTTTTTCTGATTCTTTGTAATGCATGAATATGCATGTGTGATTGCATATGTGTATCTGTGTGTTCTAAGTATTTGAGTGCTTTGGTTGTTCATTTGATTTGACTTAATTTGATTTGATTTGATTTCAATTGGCTGAGGAGCTTAGCGAATATGCAAAGTAAATTTCTTCAAGCAACATGTAGTCGTTGTTGTGTCATTATTATTATTATTATTATGATTGTTGTAATTGTTCTTATGCTTATTGTTGTTGTTGTTGTTGAGTTTGTGATGATTGTTGTTATTGTTGTTGTTGTTGTTGTGGAGTTTGTTGAGTTTATGCTTAAATGCGTACCTATCATGCGATGGAGTTCGTTTCGTGATATCCGTACTCGATAAACTAATTGGCCGATTAATTGCACGACGACGTGCCAAAAGAGGCACCAATTCCACACCACCACCACCACCACCACTGATATATGCACTTTGATCTGTTGTTGGTGTAGGACCTTCTACAGTTGTTGAAGTTGCTGTAAGGCCTCCACCACCACGTCCACCCACACCACAATGTCTTGGCATGCGTGCACAAATCTTTTGTTTTGGCGGTGAGACAACGACATTTATATGTGCTGGTGGTGGCAGCGGTGGTGGTGGTTGCATACATGGTGGTTTCTTATTTGCCATAGCAGGACAAGTACAAGTACAAAGCTCACAACAACGTTGGAGTTTCTTATTTGAGCGCATTTTACGGAAAGTGGGCTTCTCAGCAGGAGTCACAGGATTGTCTTGATCTAATTCTTTGAGCATTTCCTTATTTGTCCAACCCTAAAGAATTGATTTGAATGATTGATGATACAATTGTATTCCCAATGGATAAATGGAATAGTCGTCTTACCAATGATTTCATAAATGTATTTCCCACTGCCTTTGGACTACGCCATGGCTTACCGCCTGGTCCTGCTTTACCCCAAGGACCTTTACTGAGCTGAAATAAATAAAAAACAAAAGTTTGATTCATATTAATTTGGCATTCATCATTTGGTAATAACTGCGCTCACCGGCTTTTCCAGTTTACATTGTAATTTCCTTTTTTGTTCAGTGTGGCTGACACTATTTGGAAGTGGAGTAATCTCATTCAATGGACACTTGTCACTCTCAGTCACTACAATTTTCTCCAGCAATGGTTTTCCTTTGCCTGGCAGTGTTGGCTTATAACGTACTTCAATGTCAAGGTGCCCTTTATTGCGAAACGACATTGAAGGATGTTCTTTAAGTGTGATCTCTAGACTCTCACCATTTTTACCACTCACACCAACACCACCACCACCACCACCACCACCACCGCCGCCAACACCTAACTTCATTGGTAATTCACGTTCACAAATAGTCAGCGTACTGCCCTTGGGTCCACTATCCTGTAAATGATGCACAGAGTGTGTATGTTTCAAATGCTGATGTGCATGATGATGATGATGATGTGGTGGTGGTGGTGGTGGTGCTGGTGGATGTTGTAGATGTGTATGATGCGGATGACCATAGGCAGCTAATGGATTATGACACTTCTTTTGCATTGAGAAGTAATCGTTATAACGGCAGGGCTGTAGAGAGGTTACGCGATGTGCTGTGGTCTAACGGTGATAAGATCAAAGTCACAAGTTAACAGTGAACAGAGAACAGAGAACAGAGAACAGACAATAACATTCCATTCATTGTATTTAGTTATTCACTTACAACTGATGGCGTTGAGTGTAAGCCCACGGCAGTTATATCCTTACGTCTAACATCAACATTGGGTGCACCGCCACCTGGTCGCCCCCATGGGCAATGCTTTAGAAATAGATCGTAATACTGCAAAAACAGGTTAATGATGATAATCAATGCTTACTTAATGCATATTAAAATATCAAATTCAAATGAAGAACCTTCTTGTCTTGAATACAATAGTTTAGTTAAAATATTGTAACCATGTCAACTAATGTTCCTTCCTTTATACATTATTCTAGTCCCTACGACTTAAATTAGGCAACAAACGATAAAATCAGTTCGTGTTGCCATTTTCTGGATATTGATAACCCATTCTATGACTATTTCCTCTATTAATATTTCCTTATGCTGTCTATCCTTCTAACAAACTGGCTGTCTGACTATTCTCTCTCTCTCTTTGTCTTTCTGTCTGTCTGTCTGTCTTTCTGTCTGTTTGTCTCCTCCAATAGAACTTCTTATGTATGCATGTATTTCGAAACCCATTTTTATTTTGCCTATTTGATGGAATTGTTTGTAGGTTGTTGTTATAGTTGCACATGTCGTTTGTTTACCTACTTCTTCCTTTTTTTTTTTTTTTTCTTTTGTATGTGGAACTTTTGCAAAAATATTGGAAAATATTTAAGTCACGCAAACTGCAAGAATAAATTCATTCTGTTGAAATTATATTCCGGGATTTTTTATTTGAGTTCAACATGTTCAAGTTTGTTGACCCATCTTTTCTTTTTTTGAAAGGCAAAAGCAATTTTAAAGAATTGAAATTGTTTTTTTTTTTTTTTCTTAAGTATTTTAACTCTCACGTATGCGTAAGAAAGACTTTCACTTAATGTAATTTTACCTCTTGTTTATCCTTTTCCTTACGCGCCATTTCCTCAGCTTTACGACGTCTCCACATACGCAGACTTTCTTCAGCATTTTTCCGTTCTACAAGACGCTTCTTCTCTTCGCACCACATCAACGGATGTTGAATATAATCATGGCAAAAGTTTCCCGTTTCATCACTGGTCGTCATCATTCATCGACGACTTTAAGGTAAAACACACACAAGTTAGTTTTCTACCATCAATCCAATTGGAAGTTCCAATTTGTCTTGTTTGTTAAATGGAAATCAGTTAAGATTGAGCGAGAGTTAATGCAATATTAAAATAGCGGAAGTATTGCCTCGTTCAACTTATGCCATCGAACTGAAAATGTCTCGTGCATAACTCAAACCGTTCAGTCCTAAAATGCTCATGGATATAACCGTATCAGGTACGGCGCGTAGAATCAATAGGCGAAACACGAGTTTATTCTTTGGTGCTCATTGAATTTGGTTGTCTAGGAGCCCAAAATTGCCATCGTCATATTCATCCATCGTTTGTCTTTAACTTTGCCTATTTACAGTTAGCAAGCCAAACGATGTTGGTCGTTGGTATTTATAGCCTAGGTTAAGGCGCATTCACTGCTTACTTAGTAGGTAGCTCAAGTTGCATTACTTTGGCACAGGCACACATTTTAATCTGTTTGCTTGTTTGTTTCCATCAGATTGAAGCGTGTCCTTGATGGTAAGTTAGGGCAGGAATTTGTTCATCCCTTTTACCCCCACTCACTATCTCACTCTCTCTCTCTCTCTCTCTCTCTCTCTCTCTGTCAATCTTTTTTTAGTTTCTATTGCTATTTTGTTTGTAAACAAACCATGGAAGTTGCGTACACTAATTTTGAGGCCATTTAAATATTTAGCAAGTTGGTAAGACAAGTTAGTTGGTTGGTTGACTGGTTGATTGGTTGATTGTTGGTAGTGAAAGTGGCAACAGAAAGTTTAAACTTCCTTCATCGTCAGAGTATTAACAACATCACAAATTGTTTATTAGTTTAAGCATGAAACAACAACTTGCCTTTAGAAAACGTGATGTCCTTACAGATTATATGATATACTTACTTACATAAGGCCTTAAGTGATACTTTGATGGTAATAGAGAACAATGGCGCCTTCTAGGCATTGTTGCCTGACATTAATCGAGTGTGTGTATCTATACACAATATACACTCTTGCTTACATAATTCCATAGAAAGCGTGTCATCATATGACGCTAACAAACAAAGATGCAAGTAAGTAGAAGTACGAGTACAACAAAGAACTTGTTGATAGTTTAGTTGAAGAGCACGCGAACCATCATTTAAGTATTGTATACTTATGCAATGCAGTGATCTGGTCTTTAATAATATAAGCCTACCTCCTTCTGCATCTCATCTCATCCTTCCCTTCATTGATTTAGGTTAACCCCACATTAATTTTAAAGTGTGCGAATCTCGGTTAAATTGCCATTTGGACTCATTGCTGCAGTGAGAATATCAACCATTAAGCATTTCTGTTTGCTTTGGACAATGGTGATGTGAGAATAATGATGATGATAATGATGATGATGATGAACCTATGTTAGTAAGAGTAGCTTTGCTGACTACTCTTCAATATGTTTGTTTGCACACAAGCAACAACATCAAGTAGTAAGCGAGCCAACAAGCATAACAATGTGAAAGAAGAGAAATGCGATTGGCATCGAGTACACACTACTTCGAGCTATAAAACATTGGATGGTTGGTTGGTTAGTGAATACTATGCCGTGTATTTAACGTCAACATCAAAGGGATAGGCATGCACTCTGCCATGCCAAAGGATTCAATATAGCACGACGTTTGTTTACACGCATTTGAGCCATAAGCCCTCCAGCTCGACCGTCCCTGCTTACTCAATGAATGAATTGTTTGTCCAACAGCTGGCAATTGCTGTGTGCATCAACCAACAACAATGACGACGACAACGACAACGACAACGACAACAACTTTAGAATGATGAGGCGCAGGCATATATAGACACCAGCAATATATTTATTTGTTTAACCCACTTTTTGATGAGTGTATAGCATTCACACTTCTTCCCCATTCCACACATTCACTCATTCAGCTAGTCAGGCAGTTGTTGGCCAAGTCAAGCAAATTCTTTAAGTTTCTTGCGGACACAAACTGCTTAAGTGGGTTTGTAGTGTAAATGTTGCATAAACCTTTATGGAATTGAATTCTTTTATGTATGTAGTAGTGAAAGTCATAATCACATACTACACAAGAAATTTAAAAAAAAAGAAAAATTCACTTTTTATTATACAATATTTTTATTGTATTATTTTAATTAATAACAATAATAAGTATTTTCATCATTTCATTTATTTAAATAATTAAAAAAAAAATTCAACAAGAATTTGCTATTGATTGTGTGTCTTTGCTTTTATTTGCTAATAAAAATAAAATCCCAAATTGTTGATAACTTAAAGATCCTCCAACATGAGGAATTAAATTCCGAAAAAAAACCTTTTAATTATTAAATAATTTTGAATAATATTTCTTATCGAATCCATGAACAAAAATTCCTTTGAAAAATTATTTAGTATTGTTTTGTTTATATAAAAATTTGTTTGTCGCTGGTTTTCATTCAGTTCCATTATAAATTTCTTTTCATAGAATTTTTATCTATAAAAAATCATCATGTTTACATCAAGCAGTTTTTTTTTTTTTTTTTGACTGAAAGGATTTAAGAATTTAATCATTGAAATTAATAAATTTAGTGTGGATAAAAAATTGTTCGATGTAAACATATTTTTAAGATAATTTTTCTTCTTCTTCTTGTATAAAATCTTTTTTTTTTCTTTTTTTTTTTTTTGTACAAATAATGTAAGTTTGTATAAATCATCATTCTTTTGTCATCATTTTTAGAATAGTATTTCAAAATTTATATTAAATACAATATAAAATTGGATTTTCTTTTTTGTTATTTTTTTTTTTGTTGTGTGTGTGAGTGTACGTGTATTTACAAAGCCTAATTTATTTTCTATACCCTTCACATTTAATCTTAATAGAGGAGAAAACGAAGATCTTTCCTTCTTTCTTATAATGTACTTTTTTTTGTTTACAAATGAATCCTTAAGATTTTAAGAAAATATAATGAAATTTTTCAGGAAATCTTATAGAATTATTAGGAAGGTGTAGGTTTAAATCCATATAATTCTAAATTTGTATAAGAGAACCTGTTAAAATAGATAAAACTTTTAGAAATTACTTGGAAACAAAGTTGATCGGATTAATAGGTGTATATCATCTCAGATAAATTGACTTCAAAAGTTCTTTAATCCTTAAACACAATTGAAAAAATTTAATCTATATATATAAAATTCGAATTGTATGTATGTTTGCATGTCTGTTGCCTATGGACTCCAAAACCGCTAGAACGATTTTGATGAATTTATCAAAGAAACTCTAGCATAGTTTGAAGAGTGTTCCTGTTAAGTTTGATGCAGGTCGGATCACCGACTTAGAAACAGATTATAAATTAAAGAGTCTTTATCGAATATTTCATTTTCATTTGTAAGTCATTAACAAAGCTTTAAAAAAAAAAGTAACTTATAATCTCTCTGCATGATTTGAATTATGGGAATTTCTTCCATTTGTGAAGGGTAGTTTTAATCTTCAGTGTTACCGAAGTAAATGTTTCTTTTTTTATATTTATATTTTTCTAATAATTTTTTTACTTTTTTAAAATTTTTTTTAGATTTGAGTTTTCTTTAAATTTTTTTTTTTATTTATTTATTTATTTATTTATACATATTAAATTATTTACAATGTCAACAATACTTATAAACTAAATAATAATAATAATTTGTATTTTTACCTTTTTTTTTTTCTTATATAGAAAATATTATTTATCTCTCATCATCATCATCATCATCATCATCATCTTTAAGACCCCCACACATTTTGAAAATACATACAATAATTTTGTTTTTTTTTTTGTTTTTTTTTTGTTTTTTTGATTTAACAAAATTCCTTTTGAGCGAATTTCTTTTCTCGGACTTGAATCTTGACTGACTAATATTTAATTATAAATAATATAAAATTGTGTCTTTTATGATAATGGAAAATAAATCTCTGTTTTGTTTTCCTATAATCATCAATTTCATATTTATCTGTTTCTATATAAATTTTGTGTTATTTGTTTGTTGTTCATCATAATTTGTTTTTAGTTTTTTTTTTTTTTTTTTTTATTTATAATTTAAATTTATTTCATACGGTTAATGACTAAATCCGCGACCACTTGTAGGCCTTTCTGATAGGGTGACTCTGTCAGTTCCTGTGATAATCGTATCGCTTCGTTACAGTGTTTCTTGGCCAGGAAACGTGTCTGTTCGAGTCCATGTGATTTGTGTACGAGTTCAAAGGCGCGTTCAACATCGCCAGGTTCGCTGAACCGTCGCATAATCATGGGATTTAATTCAGGGTACTAACAAAGAGACACCGAAAAAGAGAAAAAGAGAGAGAGAGAGAGTGACGAGTAAGTATTATTAGAGATGATTACATAATAATAAAAGCGCATAAATTTATACAAAATAAAATAAATATATAGTATATTTAAGCGAAATCTAATTGGCATCCATCCATTACAAATGATTCCCTAAACATTCGTATAAAAATATCGATCGAAATCCACTTAATATTCCAAGCGAAGAGCGTTGAAAAATTTTACCGTTTGCTTGTGTCGCGCATTCTAATTGGCGCCTAAATTGTTGACTTTGGGCAACGCACACGCATTCAATATCACCATCACCATCGCCATCACCATCACCCTTAATGCTTTAGTTTAATTTGGTGTGGTGTGGTGTGGTTTGGTTTGGATTGGATTGGTATTGGTTTTGTTTTGGAGGGGCCCCACTCGAGCGCCATCTGTCATGCTAAACTGTCAAAAGTAAGTGCAATGACGCTTGCAATGCATTCCATCACCTCATAATGCCGACTTCTGGGTTATCGCAGCACGCAGCACACAGCACACAATTGACGCATATTCACATTGGCAGCAGTTGGTTCGATGGTTTGTTTGCTGGTTACTCAGAAAGGCGCGGCACGTGCCAAGTCAATTGGATGCATAACAATTTTCGCTCATTTGATTAGATGAAACTTGCATGATTATGCATATGTTTTCTATTTGGAAATGCTTTTTCATAGCACTCTTAATAGCACGGCAGCTGCGACGACAACAATTTCTACTTCTTCTGTTTATTAATCGTCGTTACAGACAACACACAACACACACAGTAGTCGCAGTCGTAGTCGCAGTAGTGTGATATCACAATTCAATATTAAACAATCATAAATTACACAAATTGCATAAAAACAAATAAACCTAATGCACTCAGAGCTCCCTCCCTGCATCACATTTACATATAAAGCGCAATTGAGTTTTCGTCTTGCACTTCTCCTTGCTCAGTTAGTCACTCAGTTGGCAATTAAAATGACGCTCACTCATCAACATCACAATCAAGTGGAATCGCAATTGAATGCAAATATTAACAAGGAAGTGATAGTGTAAATGTCAACCAACGATTGATCAAATTGTAAATATAAATCTTACCTTTTCGCAGGCGAATAGCACCGGCGCTGTGGCCAGGCCAAGTTTTAAATCGGCCGCTGTTGGTTTGCCCATCGTTTCTGATGATGAAACAAAGTCCAGCATATCATCGACCAGTTGGAAAGCTAAACCAATATTTCGTCCATACTGGAATGCAACCTCAGTGACATTCTCGTCAGCATCTGCGATTATAGCAGTCTATATATGATTTATGATGGAAGAAGACAAAAAAAGAAATTTCATTGAAATAAGGAGAACAATAAGATTCATCATCATCATCATGATCATCATCATTACTTACCGCTTTCAATGCATTGGCAATCAGTGAAGCTGTCTTTCTATATGTCTTGGTCAGGTAGTGAGCAAAGCGTTCGTTTTCAGTTTCCCTTGAGCCAAGTTGCATGAACTCGCCTTGAACCAAATCGGTCAAAATCTGGAATAAAATAAATCAAGAAAAGGGTTTTTTTTTTTTAGTGTTCGCTGATAGGGGAATCACACTATGTTAAGCCAGAGTACTTTTAAAGTGTATTATTTTATGACAGGGCAGGAAAAAAAAAACTTATTAGTTCGGTAGAACAAAGGCGGCAATTGAAATCTTCAAGTTCAACTTAATATTCCCAACACACACACACACACACACACACACACACACTTCCACACATTCTCAGTCCACAAAATGAAATGAAATTAAATTAAATTAAATCAAAACACATGAAAATAGTTTCAGCCACTGAACTGCGCCATTGCTCATCCAATGATCAATGACTTTATGATAATCAGTGGGAATTTTCATAAAGAAATAAACTTCTGATCTGTGTACAAATTATGTTCAAAGTATTTACAAAAAGAATTGATGTTTTAAAGTAGTGACTGAGTGAGTGAATGAGTAAGTGAGTGGGTAGGTAGATCAGAGTGACTTCTCAACCAGAACGTTTTGCAATGCAGCACCATTGCATTGCAATTCGAAAGCAAACTAAAATCTATGATTGGTACTGTTCGTAATGATATAAATTACTGTAATTGCTGCGTATGAAGAAAAACAAAAACCAAATCACAAATAAATTAACGCAATTTTAAATACATTTACCATTTAGGGGATCTGGATGCACTCGATTCGTTTTCTATGTCATTAACTTGTTAAATCGAATTCGCGTCGTAAGACGTTGTTCAACATTATTGAGATGTCAATGGCAATGGCGAAGCCAATGAATAGAATAGACAGAACTATAAATGTATCTACATAAGTACATACAATATAACATAATACTAAGGCCATTCATTGTATTGAAGTATACTTCAAAATCAAAAGTGTTAGAACATGAACAAAGCTTTCTTGTATTTTTCCAAAAAAAAAAAAAAAAAACATAAAGAAAGAAACAAAGAAAATCAAATTAACAAGTGAATAATCTTTTATATTCAATCTTCTATTTCATTAAAACATGAGTATACCCTCTACACAAAGAGATACATTTAGAATATAAAATCGTTCACTAGCAGTCATAACAAAGTTGGTTTCACCACACAATTTTATTGCCCAACTATTTAACATTTTAGTGTTGAAATTTCCCTATAGAGTCTATTACAATGATAACTAATACTTCCTTCCAATCCTGAGAATTGAAAGAATATAGAATGTCAAATCGATCAGAAACAATAAACTCGAGCCCAGAGATTTAAGAAATGATCCATTTATCCAAATCGACAAATCGATCAATCAAGAATTAAGGAATATTCAATTAAAAAACTCACGCCTGTCTCCCTGAACAACGAAACCATTCCCTCAGAGTTCACCGTCAAATACTTTCCCTGGATTGATGGTTAAACTGGAAGGCTCATATCAAGAAAAAATGTCCTGACTTCTTAAGCACAATTCAGACAGTTCTGAAAGCCCATATGGACATACGTATGAAATACAGCTGTGTGGCTCTACTTCGGACTCTAACATTGAGTTACTCTAGAGATTTCAATCTATGCTTCTCCGCAGACTAGTGAACCATGGTATGTCAGATATACAATTACCCCAACGATGTCTATTAATCACTGTTAACAACATCCAACGACTCAAGAGGAGTCCCCCCCTTACAGGGTTCCTGATGGATAGGTAATCTGCCACCATTTACTATGATGTTCTTTTGTTTTACTTGTTTTCATTTACTTATAATTAGATTGTGTTCCTTTTCCCAAGTCGAACGCGATAAACCCAAAAACTACCGAATGGATTTTCATACGGTTTTCACCAATGTGTAGAGTGATTAATCAGGAAGGTGATAGGTGTATAATTTCCCAAAATATCTATCTATTTAATTAGAGACAAAACATTTCAATTTCACATCTCCAAATACATGGTTTTTTTTTCGTAAATAATAAGTAAATTCAACGTTTTCATCGGTGATGTGAGAAATGCCGGGGCGTGGAAACACTCGCTGGATTTCGCTAGTTTAATAATAAAAACAAAAAAAAAAAATATATCAGATAACTAAAATCGAATAACATTAACCTTACTCATCTACCTAAACTAACTTATCTAAGTAGAACAAAACAGAGAGGAAGTGTTCGGAAATCTATTACAATCTAATCAAATTATAAATTCTGATATCTTTATAATAAACATAAATATGTAAGTATTTCAAACTGTTCAATGGTCAACATAAACAAAGTAAGTAGTATGTAATAGATAATGAAATATGATGGTATACGCATATCATATGTAGGGTGTTGCTTGTTGCTTGTTGGTTGTGTACTCAATTACAAATTTGCGGTTGTCTAAAAAAACTAAAGTAAAACAAAAAAAAAATATCTCTTTGTTTTCTATCAAATTTTAATATTTTACAAAACACTTTTGTGATTTGTGACAATGCTGCTTGCTCTCTATTCATACCACATACGCCAAGTACATCAGAGATCTGTAAGTGCGGGCGTTTTGGGAATTTCCAAGCCCCATCGTCTCTGAGACACTTGTTGCTTTTCTCGTAGTATGTGTTAATTAACATTGAAACTTGTCAGCCAGTTTCAACGCTTTTTTTTTCCAAATACTTATGTATTTTATTTTCTATGCTTGTGCACTTTATCATAGCCAAATTGGTAAGATTCGTAAAAATAAGTAAGTAATTCATTGATTCGATCGTACGTACGTTCATCATTCATTCATTGACTTTGGCAAATTATTTATGGATATTTGTTGGACTTGATTCACTCGCATTGCTATGTCCAATCGATAGATCGATCACCTTGAGTCTTTGAACATTTTGGTTGCTTCTGCTGCGGCTCTGTTTATTTAACAAATATGTATATAAGTTTGTATTATATTGTACATAATGTTTTATTTGCGCAAAAATTTGACAAGTGCGTGTGATTTGGAACGGGTCTCCAACATTTGGATTTGGGTTTATGAATTTGGATGCTGTAGTTGTCGCTGTATATGAATGAATCGAAATGAAAAGTTTAATTTGCTGATGAAGGGCAAGCAAGCAGCAACAACACAAGTGAAGTCTTCTTTTCAGTGGTTTTTTTTTTCTTTTGTTTGCTTCAAGTATTTGGCACAATTGTGAGTGCTTTGCTTGAGATACACCACCTTCCTGAGTGCTGCAAAGCAACCACCACCACCACCAGCACCAACAAAGCAAGTCAAGCATGCGGAAGTTAAACACATACAAATACACAACACTCATACTACTTAGAGCGTACACAAACACACATGGGAGATGTGCGCAAAGAGATTATGTAATTAAGCCATTTAAGTGCGAGTTCAGTCACACAACGAAGCGTTAAAAAAACGCTAATATATCAGGCAGCGCATATCTACTTACTTACACATAGCACACACATCACACACTCACTCACTCACTCACTCCATATGCTATACTCATCAACAAATTCGTGGGCATTTTGGACTTTTGAGGTTTATTTTCTTTTCTTTTCGGTTTTTTTTTTTTTTTTTTTTTTTTTTTGTTCAATTTTAGGTCTTTTGAATTGGAAGTCAGCCACACCTTACTTACTACATGCGTTTGAACTGAGCATGCGCATGCGCATCGTTTAGCGTATATTTTAGTTCAACTAAAACGTCTGCCCCGAAATACTTATACAAAACTCTTAACAAATACCAAAGTTTCGCATTGTTGATATTGCAAATTATGATTGCGGATCTTGTTGTTTGGAATCATAATAAATTTTTATTTATTTTATTATCTCAGGTCACGCATAAAATATGTACGTAGATCCTTTTCATAAGCACAGAAGGTTAAAGCAAAAGCAAAAACAAAAGTGAATGTGATTTTTATGCCTTCAATTGAGGCATTCAACTCGCCTTGAAACTCAATGCAACATTTCAACTTTTGCGGAAGCAAGAACTCACTTAATTCGAGGAAAACAAAAACCGGATTCAGGATTCCCAGTATGGTATATTGTTGTCCTTAACAAACAATGGCAACCAACCAATCTCAAACAATGCTTACCTGACTTAAGCAGATCATTACATCGTCGCAGCGTAGACGTGCAATCATAATCGATGCAATCGATAAAATATAATCGCCAGCCATTGTGACCTGCAACACAAGATACAAAAAGAAAAATGAAACAAAATGAAATAAACACAATACAAGACAAACATGATGATGATGATGATGACATGATGATGATGATATCGAACAATGATGAAGATGTCTATAATAATAATAATAATAATGATGATGATGATCATGATCATGATCATGACAAACGAAACACATTTATGTAATACAACAATATCAAAAAAAAAAAACATTAATTAAATTTACGTTCGATGGTTTGTATAATAACTAATTGTGGCAGGCAGTGGCACTTCAACAATTAAAATCATGTATGAAGTTAGAAAGAAACATGAATCAAATCACATAGTAGATGTGTATGGGTTTATTTGCCAAGATAATGAAAACCTTTTTGACCTGAGTTCAATTTCTTAAATCAATCTTTAAGCAAATAATCATTATTCATACGTCATGTGCGTCATGTGTATAATTAAAGGTGATAAACTGTTTAAATCAACCATGAATGAATGAATGAATGAATGAATTTATGCCAAAGCCATCAACACTTTAAATGAAATAGGATTGCACGCGAACGATAAATGAGATTACGCAAGTCAAGAGATGTGTTGATGAATGAATGATTAAGCAAGCAAGGCATGATAGATAAGATGGTTGGTTGGCTGGCAGCATCATCATCATCATCATCATCATCTCAACTCAATTCAACTCAACTCTACTCATCTCTTACTTTTTTATGATTCCATAGAGCATTCACACTTGGTTTACCCCGTCGATAATTCGATTGATCGATGACATCGTCATGCACCAAACTGGCTGAGTGCACCATTTCAGAGAAGAGCGCAATTTGACGTTGTTTGAGTATTAATTCCCTGTAAGATAGATAGATAGATCGAAATAGACAAATAGTATAGTAACAACAACAATAGAGAATGACGAACGAAGGTCACACGTTTTGTAAATGAAGATTGCCTTAGTTGAATATTTTTTTATTGTTGACTATACGAATACACAGACGTTCATGTATTTAAATTGCACTCACCTTGATTCATTGTTCAGATGATAGTTTATTGCTTTAGCCATTAGCATTGTAACCATAGGCCTCAAGGCTTTACCCTGTCCATCGAAATAGTAGTTTGCAATCTTATCCAATTCCGGTTGTCCAGTACCATGTTGCAGAAACTGAATCAATAAAAATAAAAAAATAAAAAAAGAAAAAAGAAAGGAAAACAAAATGAGTCAATAAATTATAAGAAAATAATTGATGTCATTCATATCACCATCATCATCATCATCATCATCATTGTCATCTTCATAATCATCATTGATAAACTAAACAAATACTTATCATTGGGGTTTTTTGTAAATCATCATTGAGTTCTCAGTAATTCACACAAAATTCTTTAAATATTTGAGGAGAAATCTGTTTATGTGTGTTCTTACCTCTCGCAAATCTTCATAAAAATACTTGAGCTCATCATCAAGTACAATATATGGATCGATTTGTATCTCTTGCATTGGTCCTGCCGGTTGTTGTGTATGCACTGTAGTGCGTTGCCTATAATTGGTATTTGAACACTGGGAATATCTTAAGATATTCGTTCGATTACTGACATTTGGTGTTTGCTGCAATGAAAATGAAAATTAAAAATAATTATGATTATTATTATTAATATAAATATTTACATTTATATTTATATTTATATTTAGAAAAAGAATTCATTAACTTTTAATGGAACTAAGAAGCACTCAAACGACCCGCAACAACTTAAAGTGTGAATGCGTAAACGCCCTAACCACAGTAGTCATTATACTTGGGTGGGGGGGCTATACAATGATTTTAAGTGCTACAGCAATTTCGGGTTTCTTAGTTCAACTCAGCTTAGCTTAGCTTAGTTTTGCTTGGCTTGCCCTGGCCTGAGTCACTTAACAACTTTCAATTGCTGCAAATTAACAACAAAGTGGCGCGACTTAACAAGTTTTTCCATGGCACGAGGCAAGAGAAAAACACAAAAAAAAAATAGTAGAAACATGAAAAATCGAGTAGCAGCTCAACCAACAAGCAACACTTCAGACAGAAAATTAAGTATTTAAAATTGTTTTATAAATGAACTTAGCTTGTTGTTGTTCTTTCCATTTTGATTAAGAGACAATTTTGTTATTTTTTTGGCACAAAAATGTCAAGAAACCAAATTACATGAATTCATAAATAATTTCAGTTGTTCTTGGCTTGGCTGCTGCTATTACGAGTTTCATTATTATTATTATTATTATATTTAATATAAAATTAAACGCAGTTCAACTTAGTAATGGACTTGGGCTGCAATGGCGTATGAGCAACAAAATCAACCATGGAGAAAATTGCTAAAACGAGTGTGAATATGTTAAGTTTTTTTTTTTCTGATTGATCTTTTTTATAAATAAAGTTAAATGCAAAAGAACAAATAACCATAATTGATTATCCAAAACTATTACTATACCCTATAATTTTGTATGTGCATATCAAGGTCAATCAACATGCACCCGTGTTTAAAGGCAAATGGCGTTGACATGATGAGATTTTCTGTATCAACAAGCATTTTAGCTAAAGTTTAGATCAACAAAATGTGTGTACCAAGTCAAAAATTTTTTAATGTATTTAATATTCAGTAATGAACACTTTATAATCTATTGTTCGAACCTACCCAAGTGGCATACAGCTAACAATATATATTGTATAATTTTGAAATGTGCTAATTAAGACCTTTCATTTGATACCCCTCACGGATTTTTTTATTTCGTGACCTTATGTCCTCTAGAGGGCGCCATCTTTAATTAAATGTGATGTCACATAGCCTATAACCAGTGGACGATGAAGACACTTCCAACGATATCTCATTTGTCAAATTATAATAAGTAGTTTAGAAGTTACGAGGGAACATATGAACATAAAAACATAACATTCCTTTTTTCTGCTAAGTAGTTGGATCACTCAGAAGGTTTTTCAAATCGAAACTTCTTAATAGATTATGCTAGATGGCATTGTACAAAACTGTCTTCAGACCTGAAACATGGACACTGAGTGAAAAAAACAGAGCAAAATTGCAAACCTCTGAAAGGAAAATTCTCAGATTAAAATTTGGAGCAGTTAAAGAAGATTCCCACGATGAATGGTGAATGGCATATCAGATGGAACGATGTACTAGACCAACTCATAAAAGGCGAAAATGTTTTACGTTTCATCAAAGCGCAATGAATGCAACCAAAACTTGAGGAACTATGCGTCGAGTCCAGTAAGGTTGGTCTAAAAATCAACACCGATAAAACGAAATTTATTAAAATCAACACCAAAAACCACAATGATTTCACGATACGATACGATACAAGATAAAGCAATAGAACAGGTCGAAGATTTTACCTACCTTGGTAATGTAATATCCGCAAAGGATAGCTCAAGAAAAGACATACTAATCAGAATTAGCAAGGCATTGGGTGCATACTCACAGCTGCGTCATATATGGAACTCAGCGAAAATATCTTTCTCCACAAAAATGAGAACATTTAAGTCAAACATCATCTCAGTATTGCTCTATGGATGTGAGACCAGGCTTGTTACCGACTTTCTTACTGGAAAAATTCAAAGTTTCGTCAACAGATGTCTCCGACGCATTCTTAAGGTGTGGTGGCTAAATACCATTAGTAACTCTGACTTATATGAAAAATGTAAATTGGAACCAATTGTCAATTGCATAAAATTACGAAAATGGCGGTGGTTAGGTTACACATTACGAAAGGATGCTACGGAGATTTGTCGACAGGCTCTAGATTGGAACCCCCAATGCAGTCGTAAGAGGGGACGTCCTAAAAACACATGGACAAGAACATTGCAAAAAGAGATCGAGGAGTCCGGTAAAACGTGGAATGAGCTAAAGATTTTGGCGAAAAACAGAACTAGGTGGAAATGCTTTATTGAGACTCTATGCTCCAGTGGGAGATACAGAACCTGATGAATAAGGCCATATAATGAGCCAAGAGCGCAGACAAAAATTGTGGATAGGAACATCGAATCTAGTCATATGGAGGTCCCATGTGCAACAGGTTAAAGCTCACAAAGAGCTGTAACGCCAAAGATGATGAGGATAACGATGAATTCAATGATATTTCTTTTTATTAAGCTTCACATTTAGTTGAATAAATAAGAGAGATTCCCCTCCAGGGTCTTTTATATTTTATACAGATTTCATATTGATAACTATAATCAAGTGAATTCCAATTATTATACTTAAAAAGCAACAAAAAGAGTAATATTTATAATAAAAAATTATTATTCAACATTAAAGACCACCACCATATATCAGGTTTATACACCTGTTTTTTGTCTTGTTTCTTGTTTCCCCCCTTCTTTGCTTGTTTTCTTTTTGCAGGCGTGAATCTTTACGAAAGACCTTCTGTAAATGCTGAAGAAGATTTGGCTTATGAAATTTCCATCAATCGAACCAATCAAACCGAGAGATACTAAATCTTATCTTTAAAAAAAATCCTTGGGAAATTAATAAACAAACAAAGAAAAAATCAACATAAACTAAAAAGTAATTAAAATCGATTTTTATAGAAAAAGAAGGGTGTAACCCTTTCAATAAGCTTTGGAAAATTTTGAGATTCGATTCGCTTCATTTAGAATATATAAGCCATTTAATATAAACAAGAACAAGTGATCCAAAGTTAGATCGACAGTGCATGCATACAAATTTATTTATTATATTAAATGATCATCATAAGTCTCATAAGTTAAGATGTTTTGTTGCTTTAAGGGCGCGCGCTTTATCTATTTTTTTTTCGAATGCCCTTGAGTTCATCATTATGTTAACACATAATCATTAGTATGTGTGTGTGTGTGTGTGGTCAACAGATTTCGGCCTTTTTTTACATTGATTGGACTTAAATTAATATGTTTGTAATATAAAAAAATCAATGGTCAATTGTTGTTGGGTTTGTTAGGTGAGTCAATGAAGCGCAGTCATCAAAAATTCAATTTTAAATGATTTGACTGGTTCGACGAGACTGTCGGTCTCAGTCTTCTCTTCTTTTATAAGAGAGAAAACGTTATTTATGCTTGATTGTTATGACCCAATTTTGAATTTGTTATAATCATTATCATCATCATCATACTATTGGAAAAAGAAAAATATATAACGTGGGAAACTCTGTTGTTTTTTTTAATAAGAATTTTTAAAAATTAAAAAAGCCTAAGGGAAAGCTTGGCAAATAAAAATATTAATAATATTGTATGAAGTACAAAACACCAAAGCCAAATTTCATCATCATTATTATCATCATCATCATCATCATGGTCAGTATCAAAGAAATTAAAGGCGAATCTAATTGGAAGCAACGCAAAAAATACAAAATAGTAAAAATAAACTTTCATTTTCGATTCAATGAATATTGTAAATATTGTATTGTACAATTGGCCTACCGGACAGACGGACAGACAGACAGACATACAGACAGACAAATGGATAGTGTAGTCAGACACACACATTGTAGTGCAATGCACGAACGCAATTTTTATGCCAAAAAAATAAATAAACCAAAGATACACAAAATTAAATTAATTAAAACAAATGAAAAAAAGAAAAAAAAGAAAAAAAAAGACCGAGCAACTCATTTATTACTTTGTCTTGAGTTTTTGGGTTTTCCTTCTTCACTTCACTTCACTTTATTTATTTTTTTATTTTTTTTTTTATTATTTTTTCTTTCAATTTTTGCAAATGGTTAAACGTGTAGTTATGCGTTTAATAGTATTACATTTCAAGCGTTTTTATACTTTTTGCTGCCAATATATCGGAAGAAATGTGGAGGGGGCCAGCCAAGTGAAAAAGAGCATCATCCCCATGTCAACAACAATGCAACAAACAAATTGATAAGTCAGGGCCGCCAAAAAAAATGTAACATCATCAAATTCATTCGAGATCAAAAAGAGCGCGTGCGTTGCCAACTCATGCAACCAACAACCAACAAACAATCAACATAATTGCCAACAACTTTCACATTGATAAAGAAACAAGAAAAACAAAAAACAAAAATTCAATACAACACAACAAATGAATTCAACAAGACATATTCACTCACTACTTCATTGTTTATCTCCTTGTTTCCATCATCATCATCATCATCATCATTTTTAAACAGTTTTGCATTTCTTAGTTTTAAATCATCTTTGTTTTTTTTTTTTTTAATGTCATTAATTTTGATGGTTTACCACCACCATCACACAGAAACAAAAACAAAAAAAAAAACAAAAAAAACATTTAAAATAATTGCTGAGTATTTACAAATGTAAAAAATATCAATAAATGATATTATGACACATTTCGAGTGCAACACTCCCACGTTAATCATTGAAAGATCATCAAATAAATAACTTAAAAATGAATAAACCATAAAACAATTAAAATACCAATGAATTTTGTTGCATGTAAAATCAAATCAAATCAAAGTACAATAAATAATACAATGATGATGTTGATGATAATGTTAACAAATTTGTAACAAATAAATTAAGAAAAAAAATAAAAAAAAACAGAAAAACCAAAAAAAAAATATTTAAGTTTAAGAAACAAGTGCAAACAAATGAAATCGAGAGCGTTTATTGTCATCAACACGCTGAGTTGAGTTCAGTTGACTTGACTTCACTTCACTTCACTTCACTTGACTTTGATCGTGTTTGATTGATAGTCATCACCACTACATTCGCTACACTTGTATTGTATTGTATTCTGTTGTATTGTGTTTGTTTGAAATTCATCCATATGTTGTGTGGTGTATTTATTTATTTATTCATTTCAGATATTTTGATTAATGTGGAATGCGCTCAATCGATAATACAATATCGTATAACAACTTTGTATGCTACTACTGCTGCTGCATAAACTGATAAATATGTTAACAAAAAAACACAAAAACCAATTGTTTATACAAAACTAATAATAATAATAATAATAATTGTTGTAATTTAAATAAATTTTTTTTAAATTTTGCAATATGGTTTATTTTATTTTTTATTTTCGAATTATTACTTATTATAATATAAAATTGATTGTTGATTCGTGTTTTTAAGTATTATTGTCATTACTTTGAGACAAAGTACTTAAGAGTCAAAGTAGTTGATTGATAATTAATTCATTATTCATTCATTTAATTATATATATTTACTAATTGTTAATTTGTTATGATTGATTTAAGTTACTGTTAGATTAGAATAGAATAGAACAGGGGCGGGAACTACTACAACTCCGTCACTGACCTATTACAGTTTCCAAGTCCGAGTTACTGATATTCATTAAGAATTCCATGACTTTCTTCTGACACAAGACTGCAATTTCATTTGGTTCCAAATAATGGCTACCCAAATAGAAGACTTTGGTCCAAGTTAGGCCCTCACAGTGGCAATGTAAAGGCTTTTTTTTTTATTCATTCATTCGAAATGTTTTATTGATTAAAAACAAATCTAAGCTTCTTGCTTGACAACTGTGGTCTTCTCGGATACATAAAGACCATTCAAGAACTTACGAATATCCTTGTTCTTAACAGTGGTCGATTGTTGAATCAGCACAGCTAAACCGGACACAGCTTCAATGTCATTTGCCTTCAATGATCAGCTCGTCCTTTTGCGCTATCGAGTTGACGACGATTACACCGCGTGCCATTTGTACACGTCGAATGTATTTCTCACCCAAGAAGTTACGTATCTCAATCATGGTGTGTTTCCTCATATGTAACACAATTGATGGGGTTATGGGCATATACGAGTATGGGGCATGCATTTTGTATTGGAAAACTAGGCGCACAGCAGCCAATTCCATTTTGGTGCCAAACCATTTCTCCTCGTTCAGGGTTCGCTTGGCCGACATGTACATGTCAAGGGCCAAATGCTTAAAACTACGCTTTAATGTACCGCAGGAGCCTCTGATTATGACAATGCAAGCCTTCATAGAGACCTTAATGTCCCTGGGGATCTTAACGCACTGATTAAAGTTGATCATTCGTAAGTTGACAACACAAGGTTGATAAGGGAAAAAAAAAAGCCTGCATTGGTCATCGCGTCAAATCCGCATATCATGTAGGTGCTTCTTGACTCTGCAATGTCACGTTAAGAAGCCTGAAACTACACGAATAGTTTTCCGTGTTAGACGCAGTATTTCTTGAGTTCTTTTGCGAGAGCTAGAAGACATGAAGGTTTTTGCTGCCTTATTGTATTTCGTCTCTAACCAATAAAGGTGCAATTTCTCATCAAACCACTGTTTAAATTAAGTTTTCGTGGAACACGCAGAAAGACTCTGTCCCAATAAGGACATTTGCAGCTCCTTTTCTGCCAAGTTCATTCCCCTCTTCGTTCCCAAGGCACCCAATATACCCAGGCATCCATTCATATAAGATTTACATAATTATTTGATGCAAGTCTTTTAAATAGAATTAAACAATCTCAGACTAACTTCGATTTGAAGTCGATGATGTTAAGAGTCCTTAATGAGGTTTTGCTATCAAAGTGAATAAATATGTCCTTATTTACAGATTCTCTCAGTTCAATTGCCTGAAAAACTGAGTTCCCTTTATTGTTAATAATAATCAATTATAAAACTGAAAAATTATATTTTTCAAAGCTTTCAATTTTATTAAATTGTATATCATTTCATTTAGTACAAATGTGAAATATTTACACCATTGGAATTTTAAGCAAACCGGAACTGGGCAAACAACATTGCAGTGAGTCAATTTGCAAAAAGACAGTTGAAGAAGATGATGTTCGCATTAAAAATTATCTTCACATGCTTATCATGCACACACCTTCTTCTTGGATACCAAAGAAATAAATACATAATATTTTGTTTGTTTTTGATGCCCAAAATTAAAATGACAAAAATTTGTGTTCCATCACCAACCAACCACAGGGAGACATTGAAAGCCCAAAAAAACGACAATAATAATAATAATAACATAACAATGACCACAAATACACAACGGAAACCAAAGTTGTTGCTTCCTCTTCTTCTATTTTTTTTTTTCTTTAAAACTCTCTTTACTCTTTTGAAGTTTATTGATTTGTTGGTTTTTGCTTCTTCTTTATTTCTTTCTTTCTTTCTTTCAGTTCATTTCTTTCTTGTAACTCTGAATGTCAGTGTGACTGACTGAATCAGAAAATAAAAGCAGAAGTCACTGATGTTTTTTTTTTTTTGCTGTTGTTAACTACGAGTTGCTTGTTGTTTCTTTTCTTTTAGACTTTCCCTTTTTCTTTTCTTTTTTATATTCGCTGACATAACAAAAATACAATATAAACAACAATAACAATCGATTGAACATATCATCAAAATTTATAAAAATCAAAAAAAAAAATTTTATTCAACTTTAGTGTCAAATTTTTTCAACAAAAAAAATTTCGCAAGTATATTTTCTGAGTCACAAGAATTGAAATAAACCAAATACTTACAAAGTTACTTTAGTTACTTAGGAATTGAAAAACTTGTACTATGTAAATGATTTGAAATCTTATTGATGATAATTTCTTATGTCAATAAACGATCGATATGCTTTGTGGCATTAGAAGTAGATACATACTAACATTTTCCACAACCAAAAAGAAATATTGCAACATTCACCAAACCAAACCAAAACAAACTATGTACATATGTACTACCTATAAATTAACTTATTCCGATCTATCATCATCATCATCATCATCATCATGATGATCATCTTTATCATCATTCCTTCTTTATTTGTTCCATCATTTGTTTGCTTTCTAGCTGATGGTTGAGTAATATTTGACAAATATTTTCATTACCAATGATTAATATCGCAAGCAAAATGAAGTTGAAGTTAAGATACTCGTACAAATGCAGTAATACAACATACAAACTTATGTAGTGTATACAATATAAAAATTATGCAATTGTTCAGTCAAATCAATTAGGATTGATATCGTAAGGGTAACACTTGAGATGCCTTATAAATTATCAGATATTTTGTTTTGTAGGAATGTTTATCATTAAAAAGCGTAGTGGTGGTGGTGGCTTGTAAGCCTCTGATTGCAGACAACTTCCGCAATAAAATCGTAGACAGAAGACAGAAGAGAGAAGAAGTGAAAATGACAAGGACACTCAAAACTTGAATAAAACAGAAAGACAACAAATATATACGAGTATTTATAATACCCATAACATAATAAATGTCTTAAAATGAATAGTGTAAAGCAATGCAATGGAAATGTGGAATTTAACAAAGAGACCAACCATTTTTTAGAAATATGAATTTCAGTTTGACTGAAGATTATATACCCTTTCAACACATATAACAAGATGAGAATGTTTAACATGAGCAAATGATGCTAAGAAATGGAAAACTAAAGCACAAGATTGATAGTCGCCAACAAGCACCTTCTTTTTCTGAACAAATCTGTCATTTTTTTTTAACTAATTTGACCGAAAGAAAATGTCTAGAAAATTATCCTTAAATTTTTTTTTTTGTTTTTAAAAATATATAAATATAAATTATGTGATTATGCTAAATTTATAGTCGTAAATGATCGAAATAATTGACATTTAAAGGGTTGTGCCTATCCCTCCTTGTCACCAAGAAATGTGCCAAATAAATATATAAAAAAAATTTTGTTAGTAAGTTTAACTACATAAAATAAAATTTATTAAAAATTAAAATTAAAGCCAATAAAAATGATGCACAATTGGTCATACAATTTTGTCATATAATTTGGTGTGAAGTAGAGTCTACTTATCTAAATGAACATGTTTATCCACATAGTACCTTCTTCACGCGAGTTCTTAAGTATACAATGCAGTATAGAATGTAGAAAATGTATTACAAATATAATTAAAAAAAAAAGGTAAAAGACAAAAAATTGTCCATAATTTATGTGAAATTTTGAATGATCCTCGTTTATACGAGGTGGTGAATCAATTTCTTTAATTTCGTTGCCCAAATGAATCAATTGTCATGAATATTTTAATGCAATGAGTATTTCAGCTATAAAATATATGTATTACCAATTTTCGGTAAAAAAAACATTTGGTTTTATTTTATTTTATTTATTAATGTGAATTCGCGATTCATTTCATGTAAAAACATTTATTCAACTCATAGAATCAAAGAACTTTGACTTAGACTAAATAAATGAAATCTGCATTCATTTCCAAAGTCTTTAAATTCTTCTCCTTTAAAGTGTTGCAAGCATCATGACAATGTATCAATACCTTAACATCAATACTATTGTACTTCTTAATATACACGTATGTGCAAAAGATGAAAAATTATTGTAAAAAAAAAAAACTTGTATTATTCAAGTTTATCCTTGTTGCTGCTGCTGCTGCTGCTACTGCTGCTGCTCTGGTTGTTGCTGTTGCTGATGCTGATGCTGTTGTTGTTTGACCACATGCCTTGCAAGTTTGCACAAGCTAATGGGGCGTCATCGTCATACATGCAACTTGTCACGTCACTCACTCAATTTAGTCACATATTTAAACCATATCAAATTAATTAACCAACCAACAAGTGAGTGAGTCTACATCAATGAACTACACTACTACATCTTGTTGTATGATGTTGTATAGAATTATATAAAAAAATATACATATGTTAACATTTCAAATTCCATTCCATTACGATGAATGGTATAAAGTTTAAAATCCAATCCAATCCAATTCAATCCAATGAAGTTGTCAAATGTTGTTGCTAACATAGAATAATTTACAAAAATTATAAAATTTTGAGAAATAAACAAATCCATTCATTCATTCATCGCCAACCATCCAACCATCCATCCATCCACCATCAGGGTCATTTGTTGTGTTTGTTGTAAGTATTTATGTTATGTTTATGAATGGAAAGAGGAGATTTTAAATGTAAACAAGCGATTAAGTGAGGTTCGACTCGACGCGACTCAACTAAGACTCAGACTTAAATTCAAACTCGAAAGTGTCGCAACATCATCAAACGGAATTTTATTCATGTTAATTGACAAATAATAAAAATGAAAATGAAAATGAAATCAAGCAACAACAACATTTTCAAATCAAATCAAATCAAATAACAAACCAAATCGAATCGAATTGAATTGAATCAAATTGAAATCACAACTCAATGTGCTTCTCAAGAAACGCCCCAGCGACACCAGCATCAGCAGCACGTTGAAAGATTGAATACAAAAAAAAAAAAAAAAAAAAAACACTGAAATGGTATGGAATGGAATGATGGAACTCTTATGTAATGGACAATGGATGGATGGACGATAAGTGGTGTTTGGGTTACATATATTCCATCGTACATACTCTTACATATGTCGTCAATCGTTCGATCACTGAATGAATGAATGCATGCGCTAGTGTCAACTTAAAAGATGCCCACGGTTTTCTTCTTCATCATCACCATCATCATCATCACCATCATCATCATCGTCATCTTCTGCTTTTTTTTTTATAATTTTTTCACTTTTATTATTTTGTTTTGTCGGTGATATTTGTTGTTGTTGTTGTTGTCGTTGGTGGTATTGCATATTTTAAATAAATATTTCCGAAACTACCTTCAATCGGCCGTACAAAATAATAATGAAGTAAAGCTTCTTTTAAACCGAATAAATATAAAAGAAACCAGTTTAAGGCATTCAAAGTAGAGTGTAGAGTAAAGTTTTGGAATTGGGTCAGCGTGTAAGGTACGTCCAATGGACGGACAAACCAAACCAAACCAAACCCAATCAACACAAGACAAGAAGACGACGAGGAAGTCAACCAGCCACCAGCCACCTCAGTCACTCAGCCAATCAGCCAGCAATATAATGGAATCCAGTCCAAGCAACTTATTTAGCTGGGCCAGCCTAAATACTTATAAGACTGCACTCTGCGATTTACCCTACTCTACCCTACTCTACCCTACCCTACGCTGCCTAATGTGTTCGTTGGTTCCATAATTTAGGTTTGTATAAAATTTGTAGTGTGGACAGGTGTAACAACGGTTAATAAAAGTTCAAGCTAATTTGAAAGTATCTTTAAAACTAAATTGTAGAGTGAATGCACTCACTCACTCAGTCACTTAGTCACTCTCACTTCCATAGAACGCTTTACAATTTTTGGGGGTCTTTCAAGAAATATATTAATGAAATTTTTAGGTCATCGTCACGTTATGACAAAAACAAAACACAACCAGACAATGCCAAATTCGCGCTTAAGCTTCCTCGCTGTTGGCCAAAATAAAATTTAAAAAAAAAAAAAAACACAAAAACACAAAAATGAAAGTGAAAGTCTTTGCACAGAGAAAAGAAGAAGCATAAAAGCAAAAAAAGAAAAAAAAAATAATAATAATAAGTTAAGTTAATTTAAACTAACAAATAATGATGACCTGAAGAAGAGATTTATGCTAAGATATTTTAGTAGGTAGATAGTTTGTTTGTTTGTTTGTTTGATTGTTAAAGAAGAAGGCTTAGTTATTTATGTGCAAATTAATTTCATTCGCATTTCGGGGGAATTTCATTTTAGACATCATCATCATCATCATCATCACCATCATCACCATCATCAGTTGGACCTTAAAACTTGTTGTTTGTTTTAATTATTGTAGGTATTTCTTTTCTTGGATTTTATATTATGATTATGATTACAATGAATCAAAAGACTTAAGACACAAACTTGAAAGCGATTTATGGAAGAAGAAAAACAAAAACGAAAAATGAATCTATTTATTTATTTATTTGTATTTTGGCACATTTCAACATAATTTCACACTTTTCTGATAATCTAAGCTAATTTCAAAAGTTTTCAATGAAAGTGAAGACCATCATCGGCAACAACATTAATAATGACAATCACAACTCATCATCAGTGTGCGTGTGCATGTCATTTGAAATCATCATTATCATCATTATCATCATGATCATCATCATCATCATCATTTGTAATTCAAAGTATTATACTACATACAAATACTTTTATACATTAAATGTGCCTCAGATACATTATAGTATTTTCTATAAATCAAAAAAAAAAAAAAAACAACAATTTTATGGAAAATACAAAATACAAATTTATTGTAAAAGAATTGAAAACTAAACGTGTAAAACAATCAAAACCTGGTCAGTCAAAACAATTAAAGCCATGAATGAGTCAATAGAAAAGCAAATGCCAATGAATTGAACCAAACACAAAACACAAAACCAAAGCAAATGAAACCAAAGTTGAGGTTGAGGCTGAGTCAAACTGATAGTTGAACTAAGCTAAAAACAAAAATTAAAAAAAAAAAAAAAAAAAAATTGAAAACGAATCGAAAATGAAGAAGAAAGTGGTTAGTTAAAAAGCTTTCTTAGCCATGCTTTGTTTATTTGTTGCTGCTACTACTGTTTCTGTTGCTATTTCTGTTGCTGTTGCTGTTGCTGTGTCCAGTGCGGCTGCTGTCGCTGTACTCTATTATTAGTTATTGTTATTGTTGCTTTGGTTGTTTTTGTGATTTTTTCGGTTGTTGTTTTTATTTCTTCTATTTTTGTTTTCTTTACTTAAAGTATTCATACAAATACTCGTACATAGTTTGATTGGTAAGTATTATGATTTTGTTAAGATGTTTGGAACGGAATAAAGGATATGCATCAGAGACATGATAAGAATTCCATGCTATGTCTATTTGTCTGTGTACTTATTGCTAGGCAACCTGCTACCTCAGTTTTAGAAAATTTTGTACAATGTCAGATCAGATTTAGTCGAATTCTGTAAACCTAATAAAGCATGCAAGAAACTTCTCTAATTTCACGCTTTAACTTTAAATATTATAAAAAATGAACATGGCTGCTATAACATTGTTTTACTTTATATGATACGAAAGTGGGGAATCCCAAAAAAAAAAAAAATAGCCAACAATAAGTATAAGATAAAAGATTTTGTAGAGAGAACTTTACAACAAGAATATTTAAGATCAAGATACGTATAACTAAATAAATGTTCAACAATTGGATCAATCAGGTAAAAATATTATACATATAGATGCCTTTCAATGATGTCTGAACAAAGATCATCGACCTCCTTTTAACATCATATTAGGTGGTGTTCAATTAACACTGCCATTAATTACAATTTTGCTATGAGCAAATGCTTAACTTCTCTTCATAATTAAGCTAAGGACTCTCTGCACAATTT
This sequence comes from Amiota mariae, assembly GCA_035041805.1. Classification (NCBI taxonomy): domain Eukaryota; kingdom Metazoa; phylum Arthropoda; class Insecta; order Diptera; family Drosophilidae; genus Amiota; species Amiota mariae. Next base: position 1,440,698 of record JAWNKV010000361.1, on the reverse strand, counting down.
TCTCAATATTTTATATTAAACACATTGATTTTTCCTGATCGTTAGTATAGATATTTTATATAGGATACATAATATTAATATAATATTAATTATAAGATGATGGTAATCAAAGACTGGACAACTTGCTCACGAAACTTGGCCCTTGAGACAGTAAATCTGGAATTATTTTGTAAGGTTTCTAACAACAAAATCGACGAAATTGAAACCCACAGTAAGACGTAAGTCTACGCTCTTTGTGGTAGTTCAGTTTAAATTTCATACTGAACTGATCATATTTTATTAAAATGGGAATAATCCAATAATTGACTTATATCTTCTATAGCTTACTATAGCTCCCATAAAACAAATCTTTCAAATTCTCATTATTGATCCAAAAATCTACACAATTTTTCTAAAAATTTCTAGTGAAAGGTATGAAATTGTCATTGAAACCGAATTATTATTATTATATTATATTTTCTTGTTTCGTTTTCTTCAGATAGACGAAAGAGACGAAACGAGACGAACCTCCAACCAAATAGCAAATACCATAGTAAAAAGGGGAGGTGGGTAATAGGGGGTGTAGTTCCAAGCGAATGTGCGCTTTCTATTTGCGTTTTGTTCATTGTTCCGACCGCCGATGATAGATGAATAAATGGATGAATAGCTGGAATTATGTACATACAATCGAATAGTTTATTGGATTCATTATATGCATATGTATGCGTGAATGTGTAAATATATATATATGTGTGTGTGTGTATTGTATGAATTAAATTTAGCAGCCGAAATATTCATACATAAATAATTTAAGACGCCAATTGCATACAAAAGTTTAACAAACAACAAACAAAAATTCAAGCAGCAACTCCATCGTCATAGTTTATTTCTTTATTATAATATTATATTATTATTTTGAAACCATAATTTATTATTTAATTTTAAATTTATTTTATTTAGACTTTTCAACCAAATTACAAAATTCAAAAAAAAAAAAAATAATAAAAAAAAAATTATTATGATTTATTTTTTATGATTGTAGAAGAAATTCGACTTCGACTTTGTTTTCTATTATTTTATTATTATTATTCTCTTGACATCGCACACATTTATTATTGAGTTCATTTGGGTCTCTGATCCCTAGTAATGGATTAAGATCAGCCATCAAGGGATCAACTTAATTTTAAGCGAATTTTTTTTTGTTTTTAATGGCATTTACTTGTTTTTGGATTTTTGTTTATGTGAATCTATGAGTGTGTGTGTGTGTATGTGTGTGTGTGTTTGTGTGTATGTGTGTGTGTGTTTAACCTTTAGTCCATTGTTTAGTTAAACTTGTTTAACATGGCCAAGGCATTAATTAGGCCAAGACCTTGTGGAAACGTGCGCGCCACATAATTTGTCTAATGAATCCACTTGCATGCAACAAACAATTGCATTCGCATCCATCCAAACGTCCGTGCTAAATAATTTTGTTGTTGTTAACACGCAAAATAAATAATAAAAATATAAAGAATAATATTTCTTGCCTATAAACATTTGCAATCCATCATAACAATGCAATACAATTCAATGTTATTTAACAATTAAATTATTTTATGGTCTCGTCGACAAATACTTAAAAAAATTAAACGATGGTTAATAGTTTTTAATTAGAAACGTAAAATCAAAGAAAAAAAAATATTAAATGCATACAAATATTACCTTGCAGAACAAAAGAAACATAAAAATAGAAATATGTACAATGCATTAAGTATAAAACGAAAGGAATAACCACAAATGAAAATGAAATGCGCAAATTATTAATAACAAATACTAATGTTAATGCTTACCGCGTAAGCATAAATATTACATAATTTCTTTTAATTTCTTCTTCTTCTTCATCATCATCATCATCATTACGATGATCATCATGGTTGTGCACTTGTCAACAACAAACACGCAATAAAATACTACTATGATGAAAAGAAAACAACGAAAAAAAAAATAAGAAAAATGCAAGCAACTCAACTCAACACAACAACATAACAGAAAACAACACAACAAAGTTTACTTCCGCGCATTTCCTATGACAACAGCAACAACTAATAATAAATCTTCACATTGTTGTTGCTTTTGTTGCTGTTGGTGCTTTTGGTTTTTCTGCACGCTCAATGCACAAATGCAATATAAAAGTCAACACATACAAAGAAGCTTTAGGCAGCAGAAGCAATAGCAAAAGCAACAGTAGCAACAACAACAACAATAACTCATCATCATCAACAAGAAGACGAAAACGAAAACGAAAAATTTGCAATAAGAGCAACGACGCCTAAATTTCACTTTCGTTTGCTTTTGCTTTTACATTGCGTTTGCGGAAAGTCACTTCGGTTTTGGTTTTGAATTTTGTTTTTGTTTTTACTGAAAAGTTACTTCGGCACCAAACACGATCCCGATCGGCAGGCAGGCAGGCAGGCAATGCACTTTGTTCATATAGAAAACAAAAAAAGCCTAACTGGTTGAAGTTGTTGTTGCTTGTGGTGAAGGTGGGGAAAAACATCACAACCACTCATCAAAACTTAATGAAAAACCATAGATTGGATTGTGTTTCTTTGAAGTTCAAAATCAAATTGAATTTGTTTTGAAAAAGGTCAAAAAGATTATTTAAAAAAAAAAAAAATAATTTTTATTAATGGACTTTGTACATTACTCACCAGTAAATGAAGATAATCCTTATTGATGGCAGTAGTACTACTACTAGGTGGATATAATCCATGAAAACGTCGTGGCAGCAGCATAGGAGTCTGGGACGGTTGTTGTTGATATTGTGGCAATGTAGCATATCCTGCATTCCGCAGGCTCTGAGTGAGCAGGAAACGATTTAGCCATTTTTGCATTTGCTGGTGCTGATGACGGACACCGTTTGCGACGCGACCGGAAGTACTAAAGGCCATTTTTCTTATTTATTTTATATTTTATTTCACTTTTATTTAATGTTTATTTTTATAAGCTGAGGCAGGACACGTTGTTAAAATCACCACAGGATTGCACAATATAATAAAAGGTTATTATATTTTTATGAAAATGAAAAAAATATTTTTTGTAACCACATTTGTGTGTTGTGTTGGTTTTTGTGTTATTAAAACTTTTCTTTTTCTTTTCTTTTTTTTTTTTTTTTTTCTTTTGTTAATAGAATAACTTTCTCTATATAAGAAGAAACATGAGTGTCCAAATGCAAACAAGTAACTTAACGAACGCAGGATGCGCGCACAATATTCAAGAATCGATCTTTTCTGTGGTTTTCTTTTTCAACTTCTTCACTTTTAACGGACAAAAATCGAATTTCGATACGAAAACGAACACGACGACGAGTGTCAGCAAAAAAAAGCTCGTGTGTCTGACTCCAGCGGCTCCAATAGAGTGTCTGAGACTACGAGGCAGATTACGCTTAAACTTGAGGCAAACAGGTGTTTGCGTTTGCGCAGCGCACTGCAGTGGTGAATAAAGACAACAGTTTAGTTGAGTTGAGATCTTGTTGTGGCGCGCGATTTGTTATGGTGAAAGCTTTTGACTTTGACTTAAACGAACGAACGAACGAAGATGATCAATCAATTAATTAAACGTACCGCACTCGTTTCAAATTAATACTACTACTACTACTACTGTATTGTATTTGTTGGCTAGAAGGGGACCACCCCAAACATTTTACGATTGTGTATAGAGGAGACCATACACATGTAACGGCTTATCAGCTTCCCAGCAATGGTGTATTGTATGTACGTGCGTGATTACGTTTGCATGTGGCTTTGAGTTCTTGAACTAGAGCTAGAATCAAAACATGCGGCCTCCTCACTCGTCGTAGAGTATGTGGCAACAGCACCTTTGACATATGAATTTATCACTAATTATACATTCCACAGATCTTCATTTTCTTCACTTTCCACTTAAGCACACGTTCACAAATTTTCATTAAACAAATTGCTCAAAAATGAAAAAAAAAATATGAATGTTTTATAATCGTGTATTATCCAATAGGAATACATAGAGTTCATTCAGCAGAAACAGCTGATTCCGTCAAATGACAGTTGTTGTTTGTGCTATGACCATATGTTGCGATAAAGCAGAGCCATGACCATTTCGTTCGTCCCATGACCAATCTATTGAAAATGCCACTATTGCCAAGACATTGATTTATTTTCATTGATTGATGAAAGTTGGCAAGTCATCGTTTACGTAAAAGTGTCTTCCCTCAAATATAATTGCTCCAACTAGATTTAATAAATAATTTGTTAATATAAATAAAAATGTCGCGTAACTTGTTATTATATTTGAATAATTTTATCAGAGGCTTGGAGGAGTTATTTCTCTTGCAGCGTCGCCCTCCATCAGTGTTTGCTTTAGCCGGCATGCCTTCACATCCCATAAACAAGGAAAACACGCCAACATTTAGCCTTAAAGATCTTATTGGTGATGGAATTCTCTGGGCTGTTCCAAAACACAGGTATTTGGATGATTTTGATTTTATAAAACCAAATTTGTCATTTAACTATATTTTGTAGGCGTTCAGTAGAAAAACGTTTAAACCGTAAATTTGGTTACCCGGAATACAATTGGAAGCCACTGAAAGCAAAAACAAATCTACGCAGTTGCCATCAATGCGGACATGATCACGAAGTGGGAGTTTTATGTCGTAAGTACTTCAAATTGATTTCAATTCATGTAATGCGTTCAAACAAAAATCATTTCTTCCAATAGCTCACTGCTATGACAAAGTACGTAAGGAGACACAACTCATGCAAGATAAAATTCAAGAGCATTTGGGCCTTGAGCCTGTTGAGCAGGAAGTAGTTGTAATTTATCAAGGCGAAAGGAATGATGACCCCATAAAATCCCTCAGCGGCAAACGTATTGTGGAAATGGAAAAGCCGCGTCCAATGTGGTTTACGAAAAATCTGCTACAGAAGACCACACAGCAGCCATCGGATACCAAAGAAGTTAAACCAACTAACCTGGGTTAAATGTTCGATTCATCCATCATGTAAAATTACAATAAATTAAAACTTGTTATTAACAAGCTACATTTCTATTTTGCTTAAACGAAAGCACAACATTTTTTGGTTGTCTAAGAAAACCATTATTGAATTCACTGGCTGTCATAGCCTTCTTGCCCTCCATGCGAAGTTGGAACACTTCTATGTAGCTTTGTTCAGCGCAACAAAGAAGCAACGATTTGTGTTCGTAATGAAAAATGAATGCACCCGGTTCTACGGGCACTCGGTTGGGCAATGAAGATGGTAATCCAATTTTTAAAAGTTGCACTTGTTTGTCAAGATAGGAAGTAACCAATGACTTAAATCCATACAAAGCGCGATAACGTCGGTACAATTGGTGAGCATTCATTGTTGACCAACAGATTTCTGTAATATTACTAGAAATTTTCGGCGCTGCAATGAGTATAAGAATTTAATAATAAAATATAAGCAGAATATGTATGATTAAATATTTTTAATGGTTACCATATGTTGCTTCTGCATCATTTTGCTTCCACGAATGTTCTAAGCTGTATGACAAATTTTCAACAGTTTCAACTAACAACTTAGATCCTTCATTGGCCAATTGACTGTGCAGTTCAGGCATAAAAACATCAGGATTTATTTCGACCTCTCGTTGTGCAAGAATCTGGAAATTTACTATTAAACATAACAATATAATTTTATTAAAACATCATCACTTACATCTCCAATATCGAAACGATGTGGTTCAATTTTCATTATTGATACTCCTGTCTTTGTATCTCCATGCATAATGGCATATATAATAGGTGCAGCACCTCTCCATTTCGGTAATAAACTTGCATGCACATTTATCATACCAAGTGGAAATGCTTTTATAATATCCGAAGGTATTAGGTGCCCAAATGACACCACTATCCCTAAATCATATTCTGCACATTGTTCTGGCTTGATTGGCCAACGTAAGAGCGGGAGAGTTTCCTTTGCGGCATAGCTACGTACACAATTGGCGGGACTTTTAAAGGATGTCACAACACCCAAAGAAGACACTTCATTGGTTTTATGCAAAGCCTTCAGACTTGGTAAGGAAAAATTATCTGTACCAAAAAATAAGATTCTTCGCGAGCCATTATTGGATGAACTACTTTGATATCTTCTTAAGTCATGCCAAATTTTCCGTTTATATTTATAAAAATTATTAAAACTTGTTATAAAACAACTTTTTTGTATATTTAAGAACATACCGCAAGCGAGGATGGTCAATCAACAAAATCAGCTGATTGACAGAAACTTTGTTTTTGCTTTTACAGCGTTGCCATTCATGAAAAATCATTGTCCATTTTTAATACATTTTTATTATAATCATCTGGAATTTTTGATGAAAAAAAATAAATTATTTAGTATATGAGTGTAAAATTATTTTAAAAAGGGTTTTTACACACTCACAAAATGGATACAATACCGGGGAATGTATCCCCAGCGGACACAAAGTATTTTGCACTACAAGTTGCATTGCAAACAATGAAGGTAAGAAGGAAATGAAATTGTAACAACAAAAGAAAACTTCTGTGCATAAAACTTTCATTCATTGTTGTTGTTGTTGTTATTGTTGTTGGTGTTGTATTTTTGTTGTATAGGAACGCTGTATACAACTACAAAGACGCCTAAGTACTGTGGAAGAGGAAAATCAAAAATTACGTGAGGACAGTAGCAGATTACCATCCGAAACACAAATATTAAAAGGTTTTGCAACTGAAGTTGAACTACAAATGCAAGTGGATGATCTACAGCGACAGAAAACAAGACTCACCGAACGTATGTCATTATCAATGTAATTATGATTATTATATTTTGTTTTAAAAGCTCTGAATCATAGGCGTCAATATGGTTTCGGATGAGAATCGAAAACTGTGGTCACATCTCTCGCAATTGTCTAAAGAACAAGTCCCAATCATAAGTGGTGTTGGCCAAAATAAAAGTGATGAAACAGTAGGAGCAGAGCCAACTGGAACAGTTGATTTGCTCAATACACATGAAATAGCGGGTGTCAATCAAAATTTAATACGCTCCAAGACCTTTACACAACACTCACCAAATCCGCATCTGCGTCCAAAATTGATCTCAGATAGATCAGCGAAGGACACGAGTTTGGAGGAAATTGTCTTAGAAGATATGGGTGCAGGCGAAGCTTATGCAAGTGCTGATGAGGCAGAATTAGGATTTCCCTATATGCAAGTAGAAGATAAAATATCAAATTCACATGAAACCGATTACAATGTTGATGCTAAACGTTGCATGGAAGGCTTACAGGAACTACGCCGTGAGGCTATGAAGCAACAAAAAGAACTTACTGCAACATTAAAAACACTTGAAACAAATATGGGTAATTTTCTAAAACTACAGTAAATTTTATTATATTTTTCTAATATTTGTTATCATTTACTTACAGTATTTCAGCCTTGTCCTGAATGCGCTGGAAGAGCACAAAAGCCCGAAATGGCCGATAAGAGTCTTGAGACCGATGAAAGCCTCAGTGAGCTCAAAAATTTGAGTGATAAGAAAACTGGCCACGATACAAATGGTCAAAATGGTCTTACAATACCAACGCAACAAGCTCTGACCATACCACGTCTTAACATAATCCAAGAGAAAATTAACGCTGATGCCTTGGATAAGACTTGTCCAATGTGTGGCAAACTTTATAATAGCAATGTGTCATTTAAAGCATTCCAAGATCATGTAGAAATGCATTTCATTGATGACACATCCTTAGAGTTGGAAAGCAGCATTGAACGAAATTTTGAGTTTATCTCACATGCAGTCGGTGACTTCTGACACTTTTGCAAAAAAACTATTGTTTTTCCAATTGGACTGAACTACTATATAATATAGTTCTTTGCCATTATTAAAAGTATCCTGATTTATAATGGGTTAATGAAGAAAGTATAAAATTGGATTACGTGCTAAATTTTTAAACATTCAACAAATTACACAATATAAAGTGGTGAATGAATGACTACTTTTAAAATCAAATTTTCAATAAATTTATTATGTTAAGATTACAACAGTTTTTTTGTTTCTGGTCTTTTCTTGAATGATTGATTAAGATGATTGATCCAGGACTAAGGCAGCTTTAACTGGGCAAAGGGATCAGCTGATTATAGCAAACTCATTGGTAAAAGTTGATGTGACAATTCGAAAACTAATGTCATCTTACTCAATGAAAAGTTATACCTTAATTTCATTGTATATTTGTTTTTTTTTTTTTTTTTTTTGTCAATAAACTTTATTTGTGCCCATTTTTTCCATACATTTCTTAATTCTTACTTTATACAAATTCATTTTATACGTAGAGTTTAATCCAAAGATCAACTAAAAATTAACATTCTGTTATCCTCAGACTTAAGTGTTGAACTTGGAGAGCGCACAATGTTAAGCCTCTGTATAATGTTTGATAATAACATTAACATTTCTAGTACAATAACATTGCTTTCAATAACATTTCTGTTACAATTCAATTTAGAATTGTGATTAAGATTAGAGATGCTCCTTATATATCGATATTTCGAATCAATCAGATATCGACTTATTATAATCGATATAATTTATACGATATATCGTATCGCTAAACTATTCAGGCAAGTTTAAGAGCTCCACTTAAATGGTTTAATGAGAACACTTTGGAAGTATGAGTAGATTATAAATTAAAATTTCCGAAGTTGTACAATATTGCATACAAGTATTTGACTATAGTGACTAGTTCTGTGTCATCTGAAAGGCTATTTTCGAAGGCCGTGGAGGTCATTAACAACAGGAAGTTCAAAATAGGTATTAGTATTAGTATTTCATATTAATTTTCTTATGGCGAAATATACAATTTGTTCCAGTTTCCTGATGAATAATTCTTTTAGTGTTAAATGTATGTGTGTTTCTCATCCATATTCGTAAGTTTATTCTATATCCCACTTTATATTACTATTATTATTCTATGGTTATACATGTGGGATACTCATTTTAATATTAAATATCCGCTGATATTCTAATTTAAGCTACTGCATAAGTTCGTTGATGATCCATGATATGTGAAGAATATCATCAATATTCATTGAGTATTTCATATCCTTATTTTTAAAGAGGAAATCAGAAGATTTACCAGCATCAAGCATAAACACACCTTGAATCCCATCACAATTATCTCATCATAGGTCAATTAAATTGTATAAGATACACCTAATGACACAAATAAATAATCAATGTCCTGATTTTAAAAACATAAAAATTAAAACTATGATTGTATTATAGATAAATATATTATTATAATTATTAATATACATATAATCTTATTATGTATGTTCATTGTAATTGTAATATTTTTTGCTTATTTTCGACAAAGGCAATTAAATACACAAGTGTTTTTTTTTTTTCTTTCTTTAGTTCACAAAGAAAAACTTAAATTAAACAAAAACAAGAAACACAAAAAAAAAAAAAAAAAAGAAACAAGCGCATTGACACAAATCACAAATTTCATACAAAAAATAGGTCACAAGTTTGGACAGGCAACACACATTTTTTTGCATCATCTTAAATTGTTTGAGTTCCTTTGATTACCGGTGCGACAAGACTATGAAGCCAAAACAAAAAGCTTTATTAAAAGTAAAGATCCCGTTTGATTGAATTGTGGAGGACCCAATTCCTAATGTCTTTTAAACTAAACCCACCAAAGCCAACCACCTAACAACTTACAACATTCTTCTGTTGGCACCTCTGGGCCTACTGCGATACATGAACTGCCATTACTCTGGAAACTGATCAGTTCCCATGTCCAAACGACTAATGCCACTATGTATTGGTCTCTGCCTTTATGAAGCAAGGGTATAAATTTGTAATGATTAATTTCAAATCCATAAAACTTCAAACACCAATCTATTTTTGGTACAATATTATGGCATATTAAATTTGTCGTGACTAATTCATTTTTGCAAATAAATTAACCAATTCTGTCCGTTAATCCATCATAAGGAGCTATCGTTATAATGGATTCGATTCGTCAGCTACACACTACTTAATATTTAAAAAATCTGCTTCAACCAATCAGTTGGGCCCCGAGATCGAAACTACAATATAATAATTGCCAAATAAATTACAAAAATTTTATAAATAATTTCAAAGAACTTAAACAACAAAAAATGGAGGGCATTCACTTAATGTGGAAGTTTATTTTTTTGTTGACACACGTTTACACAATTGGTAAGTACATACATTTATACTTCACTTAGTCCATCAATCTGCTGATCCAATATGTGTTCATATTCATTCATTTCATAATATATATTATTTTTAGTATTTGTCGCTCAACACACAATTGAATTATACACTCTGTGAAAATTTAAACTCTCTATCTATTACGGTTCATGAGATAGAGCCGGAGTCGGAAGGACGGACGGACGGACGGCGGAAGCTTAGTTTACCTTTGGGTACGGAACCCTAAAAAATAAAATATATAATTTTTTTAAAAATAAATAATTCAAAAAAATGGCAAATACTTAATGAGATGTGGAACTTAAAGAGATCTAATTATGCCTACTTAGTGTCTACCTAAATGATGTTGATGCTTCAACTTCATAAAATCAATTATAAAACACACAAATAAATCATCAAAAAGAAATGAAAAAAAAAAAACAAAATCTTTAAAATCCCTTATAAATTTATGAACGATGGTAAGACAATTATACGCAGATCTATTTATTTATTTATTTATTTATTTCATTTTGAAAAATATATAAATAAAATAAAAATCAAGTAGTCAAGTGTGAGTCCGATTCGCACATGAAGGGTTCCCTACCATCGTCCAATTTTTTTTTTTTTTTGAAGCTAAAATAAAATAAATATGTATTTAAATAATAGTGAACTAACATAAATAATAACCAATTGCTTTAAGTTACAAAGCATTGTTTGAAACATAAGCTTTTATAATTATTATTGAGGTTTTGCGACTGTTCCGGTGGATTTTCCACACATTTTATTATTTGCCGTTATAGCAACAATAGAAATTTACACTCTATGAAACACTATATTTTTATCTATCTACCTATTACAGTTCATGAGTTAGAGCTCTGTGACGGACGGATGGACAGCATAGGCTTAGTTGGCACCCTTTGGGTACGGAACCCTTAAAACGAAATCATTTCATTACTCATTTGCTTTTTTGTTCATTTATACAACAAACACCACCTCATTCGATCGATCGATTGATGGTTTTTTATTTTATCTTTCCATCTTTTTAGTTGAAGCATCATCTGGTTGGAATTATAAGCAACAAGGTAACGATTGGCCGGGAAATTGTGCAACAGGCAAAGAACAGTCCCCAATAGCTTTGAGTAGAACAGGGGTAAGTTATATACTTACACATATCTACTTAATATTATTGTACATACAATATAATATTTGATTTGATTTGTTATTGTTTGTATATAGAGAAGTTTTGAAGTTGATTTTGAATGTTGCAAACAAACTTTGATTGTTGTTGCATGCAACAAATCATTTGTAGAAAATGTTTTGTCACTATAATTGCTTTTTAAATGGGGTGCCACCTCAATCATCTACTACTTACTTACATTGTACATTGTACACAATATCATTTTATCATTTTCCGCTACTCTTAGTTATTGTTTATTGTATATAAAGAGCACAACCAAACTAAACTAAACTAAACTTAATGAAATGAAATCAAATGAAACTCTTCTAAACTGAACTAAGCTGAAGTGAACTGAACTGAACTGAACTCGTTGCTAGTCTAAGTGCTGCTGATATATTTACTTACTTGCTTACTTACTTCCATTTGTATATTAAAATATTGTAATTTGCATGATATGAGATACGAATTATTGTTTGACAAATTCGTTCTCATTTTCATTGATTGTTGTCAACAATCATTTTCATTTCAGTCGATTGTTTATGCTTTGCCAAAATTGAATTTCGGTAATTATGATCATCCACTGGATGGACCACTGCAACTCACAAACAATGGTCACTCAGGTAAATCACCAACCAAAAATTCAATGCTTTCGATTGTTTCATATTTTAACTACAATTTTTTTTCTCTCATCACAGCTAGTCTACCATTTTCTTCTACATCGCGAAACATTCCCTATATAAGTGGCGGCCTTTTACTGACTTTTTATAAAGCGTATAGTGTCCACTTCCATTGGGGTTCATCAAAGTCAGGTGGTTCGGAGCATACTATTAATGGTCAGAGATATGATGCGGAAATGCATATTGTTCACACAAACCATCAATATGCGACATTTGATGAAGCAAAGAAAAAGAGTGATGGTATCGCGGTACTTGGAATCATGTTGAAAATTACAGATGTAAGCAATTTACAATACTACGAGTATAGAATTCTCATGTTTGATGGCAAAAACTACAATTGTTTTTTTTTTTCAGTCTCCAGTAAAACATCCTGGATTAAGTAAAATTTTCAATAAACTTTCTGAAATTAAAGATTACAATGCAAAAACGCCTCTAACTGATCAATTGACAATTAACCAATTGATCGGTGATCTCAATACTAAAGAATACTACAATTACAAAGGCTCTTTGACTACGCCGGAATGTGCAGAAGTTGTGACTTGGTTTGTTTTCACCAATGCGCTATCCATACCACGAATGGACCTTTCCAAATTATGGACTATTAATGATGATTCAAAAAATCCTTTGCTTAATAACTTCCGCAATTTACAACCAATCAATAATCGTTATGTTTACTATATTTCAGCCTGATTATTGGGTTAATATACTATTACGTATAATACGTTGTATCAACATATCTTAAAAAAAAAAGAAACAATATCTTTTGGCTATTAGTATTGCGTCGTATATTTGTATTGTCTTCCCATCAGTTATAGATAATCAACAATCAGATCCAAATCCGATAGAAATTCTACCAAGTTAAAGCTAATGCTCTCTGGGTAGAAGAAGATACTTGCAGTATAGCTAGGCAAACCTGGTCTTACATGAACAGGAAGCGAACCGGCCAGCTGCTCAATCTCGGTAGAACCTCAATTAGCAAGACCATAAATGTACTAACGGGTCACTGCATCATAGGGAAACATGCTGGAAGACTTGGTCTTCCGCATAACGACTTTTGCCGTAGCTGTGGCTCAGAAGAAGAGGAGGAGACGGTGCTTTACCTGATGTACCAGTGTCCATCCCTCGCCAGAAGAAGACAGAACCACTTAGGCTCTATGTTCCTCTCCAGCTTAACCGAACTATCACTCCTACGAATTAAGGACATAGCTAGGTTCATTTCAGAATCCATGTGGTTCTCCGCACCGGACTAAGGGGTGTCGTGTCAACACTTTGCTGGTATCACAATGGGCCATAATGTTTTTTGTGCCTAAGTGAGCCTCTCGTCTGAGGGCTGCCACGTTACCCAAATCCAATAAAAGCTATGGAAATGAAGAATATCACTTTGGTTATAGATGAACAGTATTTGTATGTAAATTCTTCTATAAAGATGATGTCATACTAAGGATGAAGTTGCCAACTTTCAATTGCTGATTGCAAAATGATCTTAATTGTCGAATTGATTAAATTTATTGTCAGAAGATTGTAGGTGTAAAAGTGCAATTTGATGTTTGTCTTTCGATTGCTCTTAGCTTCAGTGTTCGCTTTCAACCACATGGGACACTGTACAGATAATCTCTCATGATTCCTACACCTACTAAGCCCCCTTTTCATAACAATGTAGAAATCTAGTAATGCGTTACAATGAAGTTTCCAACTTTATTAAATGACTTTAGTTGTCCAAAATATGTAATTAAATTTATGTAGGAAAGGTTTTAAGATATACGATACATAGATAGATATACGATTTATCTACTCAATAGGCATTGATTGGCAATGACTGTTGGATGCATCATTGTCCCCATTATGCGAAGGCAAATGAATTTCAAACTTTATGTTTGTTTCTCGTTCGAATCGTTTAAATGCAATTTTTGATAGATTACCAGAAATTATTGATTGTGGTGAAGGTGATTACAGAACTACATACTTCATAATTTATGGATCATTCTTATTATCGGTTTTGCATTCTAAGTTTACAATATTCAATAAACCTTATTTTAAATGTTTGAATCTTATTCTCGAATTCATCATTCTCACATACATAGAAACATTGTCTTCATTACTTTTGACTAAGCTAGAAAGAATTTTCTCATCCATTTTGGATCCCATAACTAGCAAGATTGGAGGCACATAAGGGGTCATCAACATTTTACATTACACGAATTTCATGATTTTTAGGATTCCATACCCAAAGGGTGCCAATCCGGGATCCTATTATTAATTTTACACTGTCCGTCTGTCAACCCACCCGTCTGTCCGTTCGTCCGTCATCGTTATTTTTATACTATTCCACTATAACAACAAATGCTAAAAATATGATAAAATTAAAAACTTAAAGTGGTCCCCATACAAGAAAATTGTAATATTTTTTGTTACAGTCGATCAGTGGAGTGCAATTTAATATTAGCGTCATTGTAATTGCTATTTAAGTAAATAGGGTTCTGTAATATCAAAAGCTTAGTGGTTAGGGTGTAAGGTTCAGACGCATGGGTCACCAAGTTCGAAACCAACGATCGGTGATTTTTTACAACCCCCCTGTTAATTCTTATTAATTCTTTTTATATTCATTAATTCATTGATTCATAACCCTTTATTTCCTCCAATGCGATAACATCAACTTCTTTGACTACTCAATAGGTGTCACTGTGAATGGCTAAGATCTGCCATTAAAATTCACTAAATTATAGATAGTTTTCTTGATTTTCATTACAGCTTAAAAATTCTTTTTTCTCTTTATTGTAAACAAACAACTTCTAATTAATATGACAATTTAAAAAACATTTGCAAAACGTGTCAAAACTTTTAAGCACTTATCAGTGTTTATCATTCTGAAACACTTATTATATACACGAATGTATATACTACACAGGGCCCAATAATCACAATTATGTAAGATCATTATGAGGAGAGGATATAAATCCATAATGATTGTTTTCAAATCTATAAAACTACAAATATCACCAATATCACCAATATACGAGTACAAATATATTTAGTATTGTATTATGGGCATATTAAATTAGTCGTAAGTAATTCATTTTAGCAAATAAATTAAACAATTCTGTCCGTCGTTATCTATATAGAATGTCAAAGAACTGCATAAGAAGGAGATTTCGTTATAATGGATTCAACTATTCACCATGAAACACTATATAAGATTTAGAAAATTGACTTGAATCAATCAGTTGTGAACTGTAGTCGAAACTGTAACCGACAAACGCGAAAACTATTGTATCACAAACGATCACGACAAAAATACGCGCCACATTCGGTTCAGTTGAATAACAAAAAAAAATTAAAAAATTAAATTTATTTAATTTAAATATTTTCTTTTTTTTTCCTCACTTTTTTTCTTCTATTTTAAATTAATTAATTAATTAATTAATTAATTAATAATACATAATTTATAGAATTTGAAAGTATTTCCATTATCAAATAAATAATAATAAATATTTGAAAGAATTTGAAATATCAAAAAAAATAAAAATTAAAATAAAAAAAAAAAAATATGGGTGACATAAATACAATAATTGCAAAGATATTTCTTATGTTGACAATTTCTTATACAATTGGTAAGTACTGAAGTCACTTAAAGTCTTTACACTCCAATGATCTGAACTGATTTGATTTGATCTGATTTGATTTCATTTGATTTGTTCCAATCCAATATATGTTGATATTCATTCATTTCAGTGAATGAATAACAAGTGAAATTTTATTTTATGCCTACCTAGTATCGTCTTAAATGATCAAATCAAATTGATTATAAAACAATCAAATAAATCATCAAAAATAAATGAGAAAATCCCATATATAGTAAATTTGTGAATTGCAAACAAAACTGAAGCGCGTGAGATAAAAAAAATGTGACCAATCAACGTAAATGGAGCTCTTACTACTAACGATGGTAACACAAATACACGCAAATCTATCATCTATTTATTATTTAAATACTATGTATCTCATTGATCTCGAAATCATTGAAAAAAAAAAAAAAAAATTTAAACCATTTCACTTCTCATTTGCTTTTTTGTTCATTTATACAACACCCACCACATTCAATCGATCGATTGATGGTTTTTATATCTTTTCATCTTTTTAGTTGAAGCATCATCTGATTGGAATTATAAGCAACAAGGTAACGATTGGCAGGGAACTTGTGCAACAGGAAAATATCAGTCCCCAATAGCTTTGAGAAGAACAGAAGTAAGTCATATATATCTACTTCTATTGTACATAAAATACAATATTTGATTTGTTATTGTTTGTATATAGAGAAGTTTTGAAGTTGATTTTGAATGTTGCAAACAAACTTTGATTGTTGTTGCATGCAACAAATCATTTTCAAAAAATGATTTGTCACTATAATTGCTTTTTAAATGGGGTGCCACCTCAATCATCTACTACTTACTTACATTGTACATTGTACACAATATTATTTTATCATTTTCCGCCACTTTTAGTTATTGTTTATTGTATACAAAGAGCACAACCAAACTAAACTAAACTAAACTAAACTTAATGAAATGAAATTAAACTCTTCTAAACTGAACTGAACTGAAATCGTTGCTAGTCTACTATAAGTGGTGCTGATAGACTAACTTTATGCTATGACGAAGTTGTAAAACTCTTCACTGTCCCTCTAGTGGTCCAAGGTTTGTTTGGGAGTACTCCCCCCTAGAGGTCCGAGGGTCTTGAAATTTATATGCTTGGTGGATATTGGTCAGACACTTATAGTCGATAGTACAAAAAACAAGAAAGTTTTTCTAATAAGAACTTTAATTTGGATCAAAGTTTGTGATCTGACAAATGTTCTGCATATGGTAAAAAGAAAGCTGCTCCGTGCTCAGCTCTCTACCTCAAAAACTAAGGGACTAGTTACATACATACAGACACACAGATAGACAGACGGACAGACGGACATGGCTGGATCAACTGGATTTATGGGGTCTCCGATGTCTCCTTCTATGTGTTACAAACTTCATGACAAACTTATAATACTATTCACTGCTTGAAGAGAATAATAATTTGCATGATATGAATTACGAATTATTATTTGATTGTTCTCGATCTCGTTTTCATTTGATTGTTTGAACAAAATCATTTTCATTTCAGTCGATTGTTTTTGCTTTGCCACGATTGAATTTCGGTAATTATGATCTTCCACTGGGTGCACCAGTGCAACTCACAAATAATGGTCACTCAGGTATGTTACCAACCAAAATTCAATGCTTTCGATTGTTTCATATTTCTTGTCTCGCCACAGCTAATCTACAATTTAATCCTACATCGCAAGGCTTCCCCTATATAAGTGGCGGCCTTTTACGGAATAAGTATGAAGCGCAGAGTGTCCATTTCCATTGGGGTTCATCAAATTCACGTGGTTCAGAGCATACTATCAATGGTCAGAGATATGATGTGGAAATGCATATAGTTCACAGAAATATTCAATATGCAACATTTGATGAAGCACAGAAAAAGAGTGATGGTATCGCGGTACTTGGAGTCATGTTGAAAATTACAGATGTACGGAATTTACAATACTCGTATAGATTTCTCTTTTTTTTTTTTTTGATGACAAAAACTTCTTTTGTTTTGCAGATACCTGATCGTATATATCCTGGCTTAAATAAGATTTTCAATAAACTTCCGGAAATTCAAGCACACAATGCAAAAACGACTTTAACTGGTCAATTGACAATTGGCCAATTAATCGGTGATCTAAATACTCAGGAATTCTACAATTACAAAGGCTCTTTGACTACACCCGAATGTGCTGAAGCTGTGACTTGGTTTGTCTTCCCCAATGCGCTACCAATACCACGAATTCAGCTTTCCAAATTATGGAATATTAATGATAGTTCAAATAATCCTTTACTTAATAACTTCCGCAGTTTACAGTCAATCAATAATCGTTTGGTTTACTATAGGCCAGCAGCGTTATTGCCTAACATATTTCGAGGATTATTGGGTTAAAATACCATACTGATTTGGTTCCTGGTCTTGCATTTATGTTTTCACGTATTCCTTTCCTATACACGTTGTATGTACATACTTTAATCCAAATATCTAAACCCAAAGATTATTTAAAATAAATTTTATTTATTTTTTGTTTGTTCTGCATTAAAAAAAAAAAAAAAATTGAAATGTTTCAATATCTTTTGGTTTTTATAGCGTCGTATAATCGTATAGTCTATGCCCATCAGTTCATCAGTTGTAGACAATCAATCCAGATTGGCTTGATGGTCTTAGTCGTATAAACTTTAATAATCACCGACAATAGCATTTGATTGATTTCCTTTACACTTTAATGACTCTGATAAAAAAATATAGAAATGCAGAAACAAAAAAAAAAAAAACAAGAAAAATTAAAGAATTTTTATTATATTTTAAAGAAGAATTTCTAGTTGGTTGTAGATGAACAGTAAATGTCCTATAAAACTACGGATCAAGTTTTCAATTGACGATTGCAAATGCTCTCAGCTATTATAATTGATTAAATTTATTGTCAAGAGAGCATAGGCATGGCATGGGAGACTCTACCGTTAGCCTAAGTCACCATCGACATTGCTCTCACGGTTCTTACACCTACATAGCCCTTGCTTGCCATAACAAGGTCCATCCAGCAAGGTAGAAGGTTGATGTGATACTAAAATTTTGACTATTTCAAATGACTTTAGTTGTCGAAGTTGGTACATAATTAAATTTATGGAGGAAAGGACTTTGAGCGATTCATTGTTAAAAAAAAGTTATAAAATTATGTCAAACACCTCTATGACAAAGTCGTTCACTTCGTTATAGAGAGGTAATTCGTTATAGAGGAATTCGCTTCAAATATAAGAAAAACCTCTTTGCCTTCAGAATGACTTCGTTATAGAGAGGTAATTCGTTATAGAGGAATTCGCTTCAAATATAAGAAAAACCTCTTTGCCTTCAGAATGACTTCGTTATAGAGAGGTAATTCGTTATAGAGGAATTCGCTTCAAATATAAGAAAAACCTCTTTGCCTTCAGAATGACTTCGTTATAGAGAGGTAATTCGTTATAGAGGAATTCGCTTCAAATATAAGAAAAACCTCTTTGCCTTCAGAATGACTTCGTTATAGAGAGGTAATTCGTTATAGAGGAATTCGCTTCAAATATAAGAAAAACCTCTTTGCCTTCAGAATGACTTCGTTATAGAGAGGTAATTCGTTATAGAGGAATTCGCTTCAAATATAAGAAAAACCTCTTTGCCTTCAGAATGATTTTGTTATAGATAAGTTTTCGCTATTGGGGGATTTCGTTATAGAGGAGTTCAACTGTTCATAGTACATACATAGTTCCTACAATTGCCTATTGAAAACTTTCTTATTAAATTAAGACAAACCCACTCATGAATACTATCAACTATCGAATGGGGGGCATTGCTCCCATTATGTATGTAAAGGCAAATGACTTCAATACAAGAAGAATACATTTTCCAGTTTTTCCGCTTGGCCTCTTACTAAATCAGGTGAATGCATCTCAAACACTACTATTCTAAATTTAATAGCTCAAATTTAATAGCCTTCTAAAACAACAATTCATCATTCATTCTGCCTTGCAAAAAAGAGGAATCAAGTCAACTGGACGAAGACATAATTCTTGTTTAGGTTAATTGGAGTCTACTTTACACTGTCCATCATTTCGATTCTGTTTTTCAAAAGAAAGTTGATGCAAAGTCTTCATCTTATTTAAACTTGAATTGAACTTATGTTGTGAAGTGTTGCAATACTATAATTTCCATCTTACGTGACTCTATAAATTGTCCTGAGCATCTGCAAAAATTATGTATTTTCTTATTCTCCTTCGTAGCGATCAGTTCAGTTCAGTTCAGTTCAGTTTAAGATTTGTTCGAAATGCTTGCTGCAGATGCATTTCAAAGTTTATTATTGCTGCTACCCTTGGGAGGCTACCCGAATTACCAATCTAATGTTATTCAAAATAATATAAATATTTCGGCACCACTTACAAATTTCACAGACATCAATCGAGCAATAGATGATGATGATGTATCCTGTGATCCAGGCAGTTATAATTTTGATCAAAACGGAGATGATTGGAATGGTACTTGTCAAACGGGTATGAGACAATCACCCATAGAACTGTTTACGACTGATGTAAGTTATTATATTTTTCTTATTTCTCACAAAAAAAAAAAAAAAAAGAGAGAAAAAAAAACAAACCCACAAAGACATTATTTTCCAAAATTAATAGGCAATTGTTTCGAATGCACCCAGAATCAGATTTAACAATTATAATGTACCGTTACGTTCTCCTTTAGTAATGGTCAATAATGGACACTCAGGTACTTATACTCGTAGTATTATACTTACATATCTCTTATGTATTTTTAAAATAATAATTTGATTTGATTGTTTCATATTTAATGTTTAGCAAATATAAATCTTGTACCCACTAATGAAAGAAGACGCGCTTCCATTATGGGTGGACTTTTACCGGGAAAGTATGAGGCACAAAGTGTACATTTCCATTGGGGTTCTCGCAATTCCAGAGGCTCTGAACATACAATCAATGCACAGAAATATGATGTTGAAATGCATATAGTACATAAGAATGCACGATATCCAACAATGGATGAAGCCGTTGCAAATCCTGATGGTTTGGCTGTATTAGGAATAATGATACAAAGCGTCCCAGTAAGTTGTAAAATTATCTTTAAAAATCTATGCTCCATGATCTAAGTAAGTATAATAATAATGATAATTAATATTATTCAAGTTTGTTGCTCGTCCGGGTCGTTTAAATGCCATATTTGATAGACTACCGGAAATCATTGAATGTGGTGATCAGACAAATATAGGTGGTCGTTTCACTGTAAACGATTTATTGGGAAGCCTTGTAACTGGTCAATTCTTTTCTTATAATGGTAAGTGAATGGAATGAAATGAAATGAAATGACATGAAATATGTAATGGAAATGGAAATGAATTTATGTATACGAATTTACTTATATAACAGGTTCTCTAACTACTCCACAATGTTCAGAGGCTGTTGTTTGGACAGTTTTTACAGATGTCATTCAAGTTGCCCAAAGTCAGATCAGGAAATTTTTCCAATTATTGGATAGCAGAGGAGCTCCATTGATTAACAATTATCGTAATATTCAAGACTTAAATGGGCGATCGGTTTATTATAGAAATCTGAGAAACTTTTTTATTTATACAAAAAATAATTGAAAATAGAAATATATTTATTATCAACAGAAATTCTGATTTTTTTGTCATTACTACTAAGCTATCATGATTTATTTATGTATGGATAATTCTTATAATTGATTTTGCATTTTTAGAAATTTTAAATTAAATTTCGTGTGTGTTTTTATTACCATAAAATAAAATAAAATAACAGTCAAAAGCTGACGTTGTTTCAATGTCAAAGCTTTCACAGCTGATTGTCAAAGAGTGACGAAGGAGGGTTTTTAGTTTTGTTTTGTTCCTTCTTTTTATTGCATCAACATTATGATTAATTAATCTTTTATTATTATTTTGAAATAAACAAAAAGTCAATTTTTGCAATGAAGAATCCAAATGATAAAATGCCTGATAATGAAGATAATAATGATGAGGAAACTGTTTGGGTGAAACAAAGTGATCGAGAAACACATCATGCTGATGATGGAAGAATGCATGCCGCAAGCGACAAACTTCCCATTGTTTATTCAAAAAACTATAGTGTTTGCTTTTGTGGTCTAGAGAAACTTCATCCATTCGATGCAGCTAAAGGGCGACATATTCAAAAGGTTACGAGACGAGATAGTAGTAGATTTCTCTATCATTCTAAATCAATCAATTTTTATTTTTAGTTTTTATGCCAGCATTTGAATCTTGAACCAGGGCAATTCTATGCTCCACAAAAGGAAATAAGCAAAGCTCAATTGCTGCAAGTACATAGTCGGGAATATTTGCAATCGCTAAATTGGAGTTTTAATGCTGCGCGTATATCAGAAATTCCACTATTGATATTCGTTCCGAATCGATGTGTCCAACGTGGCTATTTAAGACCGATGCGCTTTCAAACTGCTGGCAGTATAATGGCAGGTAAATTAGCTTTGGAACATGGATGGGCTATCAATCTGGGTGGTGGATTTCATCATTGCTGTAGGTCTGCAGGTGGTGGATTTTGTCCATATGCAGATATAACACTACTGATTAGTCGCGTATTCGAAGAGGAAGCACAACAAGTGCACAAAGCTATGATTGTTGATTTGGATGCCCATCAGGGTAATGGACACGAACGTGATTTCAAAGATAATGCAAATGTTTATATTTTGGATATGTACAATGCCAGCATTTATCCAAGAGATCAACCAGCAAAGTTAAGTATACGTTGCGCAATTGAATTGAAACCAAGAACGGCAGATGACTTATATATGAGGAAGTTGAAAAGGTTTAAACACAAATACACACTACATAGTATAATGGGTTCTTCTAATCTGCTTATCTGCTTATACTTATAGATCTCTCAAACTTGCATTAGATGAATTTCAACCGGATATTGTTGTTTATAATGCTGGCACAGACATTTTAATAGGCGATCCCATTGGTTTGTTAGACATAACAGCAGAGGTTGTTGTATTTACTATATTCCATTTATTATTTATTTACATACATATTTCATTTGTCTTGTCTTGTCTTAATCTTGTTTGTTTTAGGGTGTCATTGAACGTGATCAACTTGTGTTTTCGACATTCCGCAAACGTAAAATTCCCATTGTGATGTTACTCAGTGGTGGCTATTTAAAGGCTTCGGCAAAAGTTATTGCCGATTCTATAGTCAATTTAAAACATAAAAGCCTATTGACCTAAATATGATAAGAGTAAAAATAGTGATTTAAGAATGTGTGATTCAAACTCTTTTAGGAGAAGAGTGTATTGTGTGTGATATAAATAAAAAAGAAACATTGGTGTACTTGAAATTATTCTTCGGATGGAAATGTGATAGATTATGGCTTAGTTTAAAATTTCCCTTTTTAAATTGTTTATAAAATTTCTATGTTTCATAAAGTTGATATACATTTGTTTATTTAGTAAATTATATAAATACATAAATATAGAATTTATTAAATTTGTTAAATAGTTTTCATATTTTACACAGTTACATATAATAATACATAAACAATATCTATTAACTTATGTAAATGTATTTCTATATATCTATCTATGCCTGTTGTGTATTTATGTTTGTATGTATATACATGATGCAACATTATTTATTCAATTATTCAATTATTTTATTAAAAAAAGTCATTAAAGAAATATGTAGAATAAAAAAATTATCTTAATTTATTTTTTCTAATAATAGCATATTATATATTTATATATGTATTTTGTATATTACAAAACTAAATCATTAATAAATAATCTAATAGTTAATATTTATTTAGAAATAGAAAAATATCAATTCTCAGTAATTTTTTTTTTTTTTTTTTGGAATAAATTTTTTAAAAAAAAATATCTCAATATTTGTTGTTGTAGCTTTAAGAAATTTTAGTAATAAACACAGAGATAGAGACAGACAGAGAGAGAGAGAGAAACTAGGATGCTCATTTTGTAGGCCAATAGATAAAAATGGCAGTCTTTTTTTTTTGTCTGAGAATGTAGTGTCTTGGGTAAGGGTGAGGTTAAGAATTACAAGTGTATTGGGTTTTGGATCTAACTAAAGTGTCAAGTGTTTTTGAAGTCTTCCCATTAGTGATACTTAGTTGAAATTGTTGTTGTAGTACATAGTTGGACTAACAAGCCGTTGGTGCTGTTGTTAATCTAGAAATAAAAATGAAAAATCATAAACTTTCAATTAAATTCGATGTAACTAAGAACACTTTAATCCTTGAAATAATTTGTAATTATGAAACATGGTACTCTACTACACACTATTGTCTTTTCATGCAGCTTTTGTTATTTTCTTGCATATGTTAATTGTTTGTTGATGTTGTTGTTGTTGTTGATGATGGTGATGGTATACGACAACGACAGCAGCAGGCGAAAGTGTTCAACGTGCAAAGTTCAACCAAACAATCTAAAAAATGGCGAACGAACGATCATCAGCAACACATCATGTATCGTTATAAACAAAAACATGTCTACATTCAATAAGTTCAATTGCGTTTTTTACTCACGATGCAGTACTTGAGGGTGCATCCTCGAAGAGGACATCCGAACGTGAAGTGACAATATAAACTAGGCAAAATGATATAATGAGCACAACGATGCCAATACTGAGTGTTGTAATCTCATGCATTCGGGACGGACGCAGAAAGATGCGAGCACTGAATTGTGACCAAGTTGATTCAGTCCATGTTGAGTATTGACCAGATGCCCAGTCATAATCTAAATTGAAGTGAAGTGAAGTGAATTGTCAATCAATCAGAAAGAAACAAGAAAAATTTATAATTATGTAAGAGAGACTCACCATCAATCAAAAAAGCAGGACTCAAGGCATGGCTATAATTTTGTGTAGTGTAACGACATTCACCTTGACCATCATAGCCAGCAAACCAATAAAATGGTAAATTGGTGCAATTCTCTTTAGTAACAGTTGATTTTTTGGCAGATAGCAAATAACCAAGCAAACGATAAGTCCATCCGGATGATTCTTGAGAAGCTCCCGAAACACTTATATAACTGGTGGATCAAATTTATATTAATATATGTATAGTTTTCTTCTTCTTAAATGTGCATGGATGTACTTACCGCAATGGTGGTATGGGCAAACCTGGCAAGCTATTTGGATGTGATGCTGCCTTAAACAATGGACAATCAGCCGATAGCAAAAAACAATAAAGGAACTCATCAACCAACACTGGATTGACTAATTTCGTATTAGCAGAAGCACCTTCACCCGTTAATGTTTCATACAAAGCTAATGCAACTATTGACGAGACATTACGAATTTTAAGTTGCACAGAATCACTAGAATATAGTTTGGTTCCTTCATTCACATTCATAAGTTGTGTAAAATCAGTCGATTTGTTGCCATAAATGAACTTTAGATTCTCAACATCATCATATATTGAATGATAGAACATATTTTTAGGCTGTGAATTCAAGATCAATGCCGGAAAAGATGCATTCCAACGTAAGAACGATTGCGCTGATGTAGGTGGTATTTGATAGCTGACCATTGATTGGAAATTTGTATTGAATCCAAATTCAGGAATATTACTATATTTGTTTAGTTTTTTCAAAAAGTCCTGAGCCAGAGGCGTATTGCTCAATGTATGTAGGTTAACTGAAGACATATCGTCCAATGTTCCAATATCCAGCATAAATTCAATATTTTCAAATGAAATCGGTGTGCTGCGTGTAGTACGAGTGGGGAAAGCCAAGTGTTCCAAATCGTAGACAAACCGTTGAGAGCCAATATAATCATAAGATTCACCATTGAAAAGCACAAACAGTATATTCCGCTTAACACTAGCAAGAGGATTCGGAAGCAATTCATGCAGCATATGGGCAACATTCATGAGTGTTGCCAGGCCTACAAGTGAATCCATTGCACCCAAACCTGAAAAGTAAACACATATGTATGTATTCAATATACAAAATACATTTATTGAAATACTTATGTTTGTTTGTTATGACTTACCAATTCCATCAAACATGGAGGTTGTATCTAAGCGGCAAGAGACCAATATAAATTTTTCAGTACTATTAACTTTTCGTTCTTCACTGATTGAAATATTCTCTGGTGAATTGCGTGGAAATAATGTGGCAAAAACATTGCGTCCTTCCAAAGGATCACAAAACCTGGCTCCACTTAGATTATTAATGAAATTTGTTCGCCGTATACAAATCTCTGAGTTCACAGCAGCCGACATGAAAGCCTGGACCTCCACAGCACATAAGCTACGCGATCCATGCTTATCATAATCAAAGTTATTGAATTTTTCAAAGCATTTTATTAATTTATCAGTTTCATCTGTATCTCCGATATAGTAAATCGGGAAGGGTAAATCTTCATGCAGCAAACCAGTACCAGCAGGATTCCAACTATTCGCTATATTAGTTGCATCACAAGTCATAGTTTCTGTACTATTGGGACGCACTAAACCACTATATTGATTTGGACAATTTAGTTCATGCGAGAATTTTGTCATCTTATCAGTACGATTGATTAGCAGGACAACAGATATATTTTTGCCACCTTCATTTTTCAAACGTAAAATATTCTTGCGGGTAAAAAGTTCGGGCGGCATCATTGGGGCATATGGTGGTGAAGGAGCGGCACTAAGTAAGAAATCAATATCTGATTCTTTCTCTATGAGATGCAGTACACCCACTGAACCTGATTCTGTAGCTGATGATGATAATAGAAATGATAAATTTCTGTATAAATGCAAACTATTGTTGAGACTTACATGAACAACCCGTTTGGTGAGTTCCATTCAATCGCCGAATGCAACTTGCACCAGCAATGGGCTCATACATCATATCTCGCGTTCTCTCGCCAAACACTGTTTAAACAAAAGAAAGTAAATAATTTTAGTAACATGCAATACTATTATATGAAACAATGACTCAGTTTACCAATTTCTCCACAATGCATGACCAATAGAAGCCATACGGCTGCTCCCCTGAGCTGCAGCTCCATTTCACTTATAAACACTTAAACTGGACAACTGGGATTTACACATCCACATGTACTTTCTCTATTTAAAACTATTATAATTCGCTTGTTTGATTCATGTGAAATTCCTTCTTAATTCTTAACATTCAACATTCAATTCACAAAAAACACCTACAAACTGCAATTTAAGTAATAGTGTTGAAAAATGCAGTTACAATGTAATGAATTAGTGTTGCAAAATACAGTCTCCTAATAAGAATTGCTGAGCTAGTGTTGCAAAATACTGTTTTCTAATTTGAATTTAAAATTTATATTTAATCAAATAAATATGTATAAAAACATATAAAATAAATGAAAATGTAAAATTTTAATATCACTAGATACCCAAAGGGCACACAATATATTATATCTTATAATTCATTAAATGAAAGAATTCCTTCGAGATTTAGCATCACTATGCACAAGGTAACCATGCAACCCATGTAATTTTACAATCAGCTGATCATGTATGGGGGTGTTAAGATATGTTGTGTATATGCATTTGCAGCCAAAAAAAGCCAAAAGTTCAGAACGCAAAACGCATTTCTTTGCAAATACATACAAATACAAACAATATTAAGTGTAGATTATTGAAAATGATTTAAACAAACTAGAAACGAAAGGGAAATAGAAAGAATTACTAATTGGATTAAAAAACTACTCTTTTTTTTCTGTTCTATTGTCTGTCTTAATACACAAAAACAACAAAAGAAAACAGCAGCCATATAGCAAACGATATTTGTATATTGGATTTGAATTGTGATTTTTTTACGTAGAGAAATGAAATCTGCAAAAGCACGGGCTGCACGCTTATCAAGTTTGGCCGAAGACATTGTCATCATGCCAGAAGAGGCTCCATATAGGGCTAGGCTTAATCTTCTGTTCGCCCAAATTGAAAAGGAATTTGAACAACTCTACTTGGAGAACTTAAGCTGTAAGTACATGACAATTTGTTTAATGCATAATTAATACTGATTTATTACGTACGTGTGTGTGTTGTTTAGTGCAAGAGAAGTTGGAAAATGCCACAAACAAAGATTCGATAACTGCATTTGAACGTCCGACCACATCAAGTACATTAATGTCAGGAAGTGGTACTAATGTTGTAGCTCAGATTGCACCAAAGGTTAAGGTTAAGGCAAGCAACAAAATCAAAGCTCAAACTAGTCGCATTGTGTCAAGTTTTAAAGCGCAGTCTATAGTAAGCACAGTAGTGCGTGAATTTGGTGGTCACAAAGATGGAATCTGGCAGGTGGCGGCAAAAGTGGGCCAGCCAATAATTGGCACAGCATCAGCGGATCATACAGCATGCATTTGGGGTATCGAGAGTGGACGATGTTTGTTGCAATATCAAGGACATGTGGGTTCAGTCAACTCCATAAAGTTTCATGCAAATCGCGATTTGGTTCTTACTGGCAGTGGAGATGGCACCGCGCATATCTGGCAGGCAGCAGTCAATTGGGAATTGCCAAAGTGAGAAAGATTATTATAATTTGTGATTCTAATTTAATTTAATTTTAATTCAAATCTGAAGGAAAGGACACTCATCAGAAGAGGAACTGGAAGATAGTGATGAACAGATTGAAGATCGTGAACGTGTAGATACTCTGCGTACACCGCTGTGTGAATTTACAGGTCCAGGTGGTCATTTGTCAGTTGTTGTTGCCGCTGACTGGTTGCCTACAATGGATCAAATCATAACAGGCAGTTGGGATCGCACAGCTATACTCTGGGATGTTGAGACACATGAACCATTACAACCTCTCACCGGGCACGATCATGAATTGACCCATGTCTCAGCTCATCCCACCCAGCGTATGGTGGTCACTGCTTCGCGTGACACTACTTTTCGCTTATGGGACTTTCGTGATCCAATACCAGCCGTTTCAGTATTTCAAGGACACAGTGAAACCGTTACATCAACAGTATTTGCACGCGATGATAAAGTGGTGTCTGGATCTGATGATCGTACAGTTAAAGTTTGGGAATTACGCAACATGCGCTCTGCCCTTGCTACAATTCGTACAGATTCCTCAGTCAATCGTTTGGCTGTTTCATCTGGTGGCATCATTGCTATACCCCACGATAATCGCCAAATCCGTCTATTCGATTTGAATGGTCAACGGGTGGCCAGATTGCCCCGCACCAGTCGACAAGGTCATCGCCGAATGGTATCGTCTGTAGCCTGGGCCGAAGAACCACTCTTGAATTGTGATTTGTTTTCGTGTGGTTTCGATCGTCGTGTATTTGGCTGGTCCATACTTTTACCAAAGGATAATTGAAAATTACTTAAATTATCGACGAACTAAATCAAAGTTGATCATAAAAAAAAAAAAGTTTTTAAAACAAATATAAAACATTGTGACATACTCCCACTGTATAAGAAAATCTAAATGTTTAGAATAAGTTTTCTTCCCGCCCGCCCCCTATAAGAAAGACAGAAGTATTAAGACTTGTATCCTATTCTCGAATCATACATAATCTGCTATGATGATAAAGTTTATTATCTTTGTTATTTGTTAAACGCTATAAACCTAAAGTATATTACATAAAATAAATATCATATATCGTAATTCAAGTATATCAAGTTTTTCAACTGAGTCAACTTATGTTAAGTTTGTCTAACATAAGATATTTTAATTGAATTCACCAATTGATATATTAACACAAAGTAAATCTATTATTTTGGTATATATTTGAGTAAACGAAGTTCATGAATCAACCAAAATGCAAATGATAGTAAAAATAAAGAACCAGACTGGTGAGCGGTTGCAATGGGTACGGGAACATAAGTCAATAGAGTTGTTACACCAAGGGTTGCTTGTATCCAAGCCATGGTTGCAACGGAATTAATGGCCCATATTGCCCTTCTTGGTAACTTTGCTTTTCTAGAGAAAACCCATAACAACGATGCCAATGTCACTGTTGAGATACCCAATATTCGATGATTAAATTGTACTGTCGTTGGATTTTCAGTGAAATTTTGAAAAAATGATTCAAATTTATACAAGTCCTTTGGTATCCATTCATCACCCATTTTTGGAAATGAGTTATATACTAATCCAGCATCCAGTCCGGCCACAAATGCTCCTGAAACTGCAGTCAAAAATACTGCTCCAGCAGTTAAATGAGAAAAGCGCTTTAACCGTAAAACAGATTTTGCTGCTGTTAGAAATTGTTCCGCAGGCAATAAATTTTGGAGTGTTTTTGATAGAAACATGCTGTATAACACAAAGGCTGCTGCTAGATGGGATGCCAATCTGTATTGTGATACTCTAGGAACATCATTTATGTCGTGAAATCTGTCTTCTAAACCTGACTTTACCATATACCATCCCATTAGACCCTGAGCGGCAATCAAAGTGCCTAGCAGCAGCACATGTTTTTTTGTTTTGGAACAAAAGTATCCCTTTTTCCAAAAGTAAATAGCCGGAAGAAGAAACACAGCACCGATTGCTCTACCCCACATACGATGAATGTATTCCATTGAGTAAATAAATTTAAATTCTTCCAAAGTCATTGAAGAATTCTTTCTAAAAATAAAAACAAGAATAATTCGCTACTAAAATTAAATTACACAAATAAGAACTTACAACTTGAATTCGGGATATTGTTGGTACAATTTAAATTCATTTTCCCACTCTTCGCTTTTTCTAGGCATACGTTCACCTGTCAACTTCCATGTTACCATAGACAATCCAGATTCAGTAAGTCTAGTAACGCCACCTAAATAAATACATAATACATTTTATTATTATAATTTCCAAATTTGGGAAATATATAATTACCTAAACCTACGGCAAAGAACACCATTCCGGTGCATCCAAGGAACCATTTTCCTATTATGCGATTGGTACTAATATTTGGGATGCTTTGAATTGAAGATTTCGCATGCTAAAAGTACCCACAATTGATGAAAATATGAAAAATAAGTAAAAAAAAAATAATTTACCTTTAACAAGCCATTATTCGAAATAGTTGTAGCTTTGCGAAAACAATTATTTTTGAATAAAATGCAATGTTTTGCACTTTTACTAAAACGAAGTAAACTAAACATTCCGCAATTCCAAAATACAAAATACTATTGTGGTGTAATAAGCATCCTTTATTTGATAAAGTTTATCAGCTGATTTTCATATGTTTGAGAGTTGCCACACTAATTGCCAGCAGCAATAGAACCAGAACATAAACAGAAAACAGTGTTGAAAATTGCCATTAGCACGAAAAGCAGAACCAGGGATACACGAATAGTCGCAAAATTTCGAAAATACGAAGTTCGCAAACAACCCATTATGTCTGTTAAATAATGCTGTAAATCAATTGTTATGTGTAAATAACTTGGGTGAACATTTCACCTTTGGTGAGAGTGGCCTTCCACAATAAATTCACACTGCTGATCACCCTCACTTTGCGACGGTTTTGGACATCGGTTCAAATGGCTTATATTTGCATGGAGCAACTAATCAGTATAGCAAATTTGCAAAGATAACGACATTTCTTGAATACCCACAATAAATAAACCAAATTAAAATCAATTTATTTGCTTTTATTTAAAACAAAATAAAATGTGTATTTACCTTAAGAGTTTTATTAAAATATTAATTTAGATAGACATAATAAAAAATACATGACTCTCTCTCTCTCTTCTCTAAACTTATAAACTTAAATGAAACAGTTAGAGTATCGTCGTCTTGAATACAAAACACATAATAATCACTATAACATTGGAATATTGGATACATTTACTTCAATCTTGCACGAAAGTGGTTTTAATGGTTTGGTTTTTTATATTTTAATACCAGTAAACCAATAAGAATTCCAACCTCTAGTAAGATGATAAAAGATAAAACAATTTTGTTGTACAAAACTTCTCGCCGAATTTTGCGTATGATAATGCGAGACTTGGATACATCCTGATCGGCATCTTCCAAGCGACGTGTGGAACGTAAAAGTGATTCACGTTGTTCACTTAGCTCAGAGAGTACCTAAATAGAAAAAAATGGTGTTTATTCAATAATGTAACTGCAAATTTTGACTACTGACCTCGGTGCCAATTTGCTCAGATTCTATGGCAATTGCCTGGGAACGTTGAATGCTGGCGCCAGTCCGTTCCAGGGCATCGTAGGTATTGGCAACTAAAAGTTGTTGGCTGCCAGCATTATTTGATGACCAGTTTGCCATTATAAATTATAAAGTATAATTAACTGTTTACTTCTCCTTTATTTGTAGATATTTACTGCTGCTCAGTTGAATTGTTACAAAAAAACAAGCAAACAGGTGATTCAAGCTTATTCACCACACTGTGTATGGTAAAGTTTCTACCGGATGTTTTGGTGTGGTGAAATTTTGAATTGAGAGAATTTCTTAATGTTTTGATGTGCAGAACATTTTAAATGAGAAAAAATTTATAATGATGAAGTCGTCATAGGCGTAATCTAAACTATTAACTAACCTTCCGAAAGGGTTCATGTATCTCCTCAGAGATAATATGAATGAATAAACTTTTTCTGATATAAATACATTTAAAAATATACAATGCAATTATATTCCATATAATATTCCTTTATTTTTATTTGCATTTCTTGATAAGAGCCAAAAAAAAAAAAAAACCCAAATAAGATCGATAACAACATCCGTCAGCCAACCTGTAACAATCAACTGATAAAGCAGAATATCAGAATATCTGCTCTCAGAGAGAATTCAACTGATCTTAGACAAATACTACACACTCTCAGATACAAATAGTGAAGAGCTCAACTGCCGCTGGGTGAGGCGTATGAAAAACTGAAAAAGTATCTTATGGATTCACAACAGAATTGCAAACTCAAAAGCGAGCGAGCTCTGGTGCTGGCCAGTCGATTTTTTTTTTGTCTTCGCTCTTCAAAATACTACAATATTAAGAAATCAAGTTCTAAATTTAACATCATAGTATTGCAGTATCGGGATCTTGGGTTTCGAAAGCAATTCAAATATTGAGTTAAGAGGTAGGTAGAGGCACAAAAAAAAAAAATGTGTGTGATGTGTGTGAATAAATAAAAAGAAAAAAAAAAAATGTTGTGTGGTGTTTTTTGAATACCAAATACTACGAAAGATAAAAAACCAGTAGACTAAATTTACTGTCTGTCTGCCTGTCTGCCTATCTGTCATTGTATTCATGAAGAAGGAGATTCAAGGTGACGCGTTGCTTCAAAAATCGTGTAAAAATATCACTTTAAAAAGGTTGCCAAGTATTTTTGTATCTTGTACTTAAAGTAAAATGTATTTTTATCAAACAAAACATTCGAAAAGAAACATTTGTTGTCTGATAAAAACCCGAAAACCCGCGTGTGTATTTGAAAACTAAATCCAAAGTCCTTTAAACCCTTAAAAGTTTCATAATAAAATTTTTTTGTATATCAATTTGTTGAATAACCCAAAAGTTAAGCACGGCACGTGATTATTAGCACGAAAAGTTAAGTAAGATTCTTCGGCGAACAGAATAAAGATCATTTGCTTGGTTGCTTATTCGTTGAATTGTTCGTTCGTTCGTTCGATCGGTCATATGAGTTAGCTCTGCTCATAAGATACACTGTTTGTCAGTTATGACTATTGCTATTGTCTGATGTCTGAAGTTATCTACATACGTACATTGTTTGCCATGTAGCTCGCTCACAACTCTGGCGCTCCCAAGCTGTTCCACCCAAACGTCCCAACTACCCGCTAACAACCAACGAATAGCAGGTGCCACTGGCAGAGACAATCAACAACCAACAACAACAACAACAGTTCATAGTTTGTTCGCTCTGCAAATACATCATCATCATCATCGTCATAATCATAATCATTATCATCTAACTTAGTGACTACTGACTACTAACAGTGTGCGTGAAGTATCTATGTATTGTGTGTACACTGCACACCAACGCACACACACACACACTCACACAGAGTATCTCTCACAAGTCACGCAAATTAAACTTAATATATACAGGGTTCTTGTCTCCATGCTCGCGCGCTCGCTCTCTCCATGAACCAGTGGCGTTGCCTTAAATTTTAAACAATTCAACAAAATACAATCACATGATCGTTTAAAATGTTTAAGTTACTAACTAAAGGCAATTTCAAATACATTTATCGTACATATAAATGATCATGGGATATTTCAGTTACATATTTAGAAAACCTTTGATGATTTGTTGTGGATTCTCTTGTTAAAGTAGTAGTAACTCATAGATCAGTTGACGAATGATTAGTAATTTGTAATCAAAAAACGTCTTCAGATTTAAATTCGTTTTCTTGATGTTTGTTTTGGCAATAAATGATACTTCTAATTCTTATATTATTTAAGGGAACACTCAGTTATAGTTATTGATATCTGTAAAATAAAAAATTTGAAAATTTAATATTGTTTGCCGGATTAATATTTGCTATACTTTGATATTCTAAAAAAAAATTCCAATGACATTTTTGTTGAAACTTAAGGAAACAAGTTTACGCATGAATTACAATAAAATAAATTATTAATTTAAAATGAAAAGAAATAAGTTTAATGAAATTGAAAAGAGTCGTGAAGAGTAGAGAAGAGTATGGAAGAGAAGAGAGAGAAGGGAGAGAAAAAGAGAGCAACTCAAATGAAGCGGTAGTAGTACACTATAAAAAAAAATGTTGGCAATCTTTGTTTTACTAACCAAAAATATAAGAAAAAAAAAATATTATTATTTTGTTTCTATTTATTAAAATCATAAAATCCTCTTGTGAATTAAATTACATTGAAATAATTTAAATATGTAGAATTCATATTTCTATGCTCTGACTTTACGGACTAGTTGCATTTTCTTAAGCAATTTAATAAACACAGAATCACATGATTGTTCAAAAATTTTGATTCACTTAAAAATTGTTACATAATCGAAGACATTGCAAATACATTTCTCATAGGTTTAAATGATGAGATAAATTCAATGAAAAGATTTGATTAGAATGTGCTAAATAAATTCTGTTTGTTAATTGTCAAATATTATCTCAGGGAAGTAGTAATTACTGCTAGATTGGTTATCACTGATTGATTGATTAGTAAACAACAAATGTCTTCTGATTTACATTGTTTTCTATGAATAATTTCGTATAAATCATCGTACTGATATCTGTTTTGACAATAAAATGGTTTCAAACTAATTTTGTTTTTCTTAAACTTCTAATTAACAAAATTTCCAATTAAAAAAGCAATTATTCAGTTGAATTATGACATCAGTGTATCATGAAAACAATAAAGTTTAGAACTTCGATATATTTATGATGATAAGTCTGGGTTTTGCTTAAATTTTCAAGGTGATATTTGCATTATTTTGATATTCCAGTTTAGAAAGGAATAAATGGGTTTTTTTTTTTTATTATTACGAGTATTTTAGATTCCAATGACATTTTTGTGGAATTGTCAAAAAACAAGTTTAAGCACGAATTACAAAAATATAAATTATTAAATTAAATTGAAATGAAATGAAATAAGTTTAATTAAAATGAGTAGACAGAGAGAGAGAGAAGAAAGAGACAAACTCAAATGAAACATTGGTACACTGTAAAAAAATGTTGAAACAATTTAACTATCACAATTACATGATCACATGATCGTTTAAAAATTATATGTAACTTAATATTTTTTAAATTATTATTACTCATTACCATGAGATAAAAATATTAAGGCACTTTTTAGTGGCACAGAATTTCAATATTTTTCGGATATATAGTTGCTGGACATTTGTCCAAAAAACAATTGACTCAATATATATTCCGTACACTATTCTATACAACTATTAGAATTTTAGGCAATAAAATTTATCTAAGTACTTATGAACATACATGGACCGCTTTCATAAACTGAAGGCATTAGAAATGCATTTACATTTAAATGATACTTCTATACAATAAAAAAAGATTTGTATAAAATTACCTAGAAAACTTTTGTTAATTGTCAAACATTCTGTAAGGAAAATTGTAATCACTTCTAACTCATGATTGTTTATTTAGAGAAAAATGAAATTAATGTGTTTTCAATGAATATTATTATCTTATAAATAAAAGACAATATTATATATTCGACCTAATATTTTTTAAAATTTTCCTATTCTATATTATGTAAGAGAATTTCCAATTAAGAACAATTTTATATTTATAGGTAGTTATGAATGGGCGTCTGGGTGATCTCAAGATGCAGATCTCTCAAACAATAATTCTTATAAATTATTTTAAAACTTTTTATAATAATTTGTGTCTATTTAGTTTGCCTTTCAAAGGTCACATTTTGCCATATTTTAATATTCTAAAAGACTCATTATTTTTCATTCCAACAAACAATATGTAATTTTTGTTGAAACTTCAAAAAACAAGTTAAGTCACAGATTATAAAAAAAAAAAAATAAAAAAGAAATTAATAAATTAAAATGAGTTAAAAATAATTAAAACGAGTAGTTAGATAAAGAAAGAAAGAGAGAGAGAGAGTGGGGGAAGAGAGAGAAGATGGCGAACTTTAATGAAGCGTTAGTACACTGTAAAAAAAAGTTGATATTGTGTGCCTTCGCATATATTACAGTGGACATAAGCTCCGAAAAAGAAAAAAAAAAAAGAAGAACATCGAAGTAGTTAGAGGAGATAATAAGAAAACCATCATCACTTTCTGCCTTCACTTCTCTTTGAACATGTTATCACTTCTTACTTATTTTTTGATTAGCACGTCATTCTATCAATTTTCTTTAGAAGGTTGCTTAATCTTTACAAATCTATAAGGACAGCCAGAAGTGAGATGGTCAAAATATAACTCCTTTCATCAGCTTTTACAAGATCAATAAAATCCTTTCTTCATTGCCCAATAAATATTCTAATAGTTTGACTTTCTTTAATATTTTGTTCAAAATTTTTAATTTTATCTACAAAATATCAATTGTATTGCATGAACTCAACTATTGGGAATGAATATTATATATAAATGGCTCGCCTTAGAAAAATAAAAGGTTTTATTTAAATCATGGAAATAAAATAGATTTGAAAGATATTACAACATAGAAAAAATTGACTGATCTATTGTTGATTCTTAAACATACTAATTGCTAGATCAGTAATAAATGATGATAAGTAATCAAATATATTGAATTTAAATGTTTTCTATGAACATTTCCTTATAAAATATGTTTATTTTTAACAATTAATTCTTCAATAAATAACTAAATAAGCGGCAATTTATTTCAAGATATATGTACATATGTAGGTAGGTTTCAGTGTGATCCCTCAAACAATAAATTTTAGAGCTTAATCTTGATATTTTTATGATGACTTGTGTAGTTTTTTTTTCCCTCAGTTAATTAACATTTGTGATAAGGTTAACATTTAATTTTCTTAATGGGGACTTCATATTTTTTAGCTTTCGAAGGAATAAATACATGCCTACATATATGATTTTATTAAATTGCAAAAGAAATTTGTATTGAAACTTCATAAAACAAGTTCATGCATGAATTACAATAAAATAAATTATTCAATTGCAATTAAATGAGTTTAATGAAATTAAAATGAGTAGAGAGAGAATTGCAAATGAAGCGTTAGTACACTGTAAAGAGTGTTGATAGCATATCAATATGTTGTATTTGTTGTTAGTTCTAACAAATTACTTACCTGGTATTAGAAAATCCTTTTGAATTAATTTCTGTCTGTGTATATTCTGAAGGCAAGAAAGACTACACATAATATATTTTGAGACTGAGAGAGAAAACAAACAAAACATAAAAAGACATAAAACAAAAACAAAAATAAAATAGCAAAAAACAGAAATAAAAACAAAAACAAAAACAAAAGCAACCACAATAACAAAATCGAAATTAAGCAAACAACACAAACACATTCCACAAATGACCAGCAACAGCAACAGTAGAAGCAGCAAACAAGCAAAGGCAACGGCAAAGGCAAAGGCAACAAATTAATAACAAGGCAAGGCAAGGCAGGCAAAGCATATCGTCGTTTAGTTGTTTGTTGTTTTGAAGTTGAACTGGTTTTGTTGTTGTGTGCTACGGTGAACTAACACATACACACACACACACACAGACGAACGATATCCATACAAAGCAAAGCTAAGCAGAAAAGGCACTAACAGCTAACAGCTCAGTCACCAAGTCAGACACCATATAACAAACATACAAATATTCATCAGCCAAGTCCAGTCGAGTCGTCAGTAGGAATTATCGGAAAAGTTTACTAGAATTATTAAAGGCGGCAGTGTAAGTGTAAGTGACTTAACTTAGTGAGTGAGTGAATGAGTGAGTGAATAATGTTTTTGTTGAATTTCCTCGTAAATTAAAGAAATTTTGCAAACTTTTGTTATTTCTGTTTTGTGTGAGTGTGTGTGTGTGTGAGTGTGTGTATAAATTATAAGAAAATCGGTCAATTATCAATTACCTACGAAGTTAATAAACATTAAGACGACAAATGACCTTACTGAGTATGTAGTTAGTAGTAGTAGTAGTTATGAATGCACATGCATACATACATCAACAACATTAGTTTGATTGCGATAAAAAATAATATTGTATGTACAATAAGTAATTGTGAGTGACTGAATAACAAAAGTTCTTACTTAAGTATTACGATCTCGATGATGATGAAGAAAGAATATGACTTTTTACAGACTTTTCTTGCACAATCAACAAAACAATAATAAACAATAAACGAATCCAGAGAGAGAGAGAGAGAGAGAGAGACAGAGAGGGAGAGAGAGAGAGAGAGAGAGAGTGAAGAAGAGAACAATTAGAATTTGAAAAGAAGAATATTATTGAAATAAGAACAACAATAACAAAAGCAGAAGAATTAATTACTACTACTCAGCAAAAGAGCAAAAGCGCAAAAGAACAGAAAATGATTCAAAGAAAGACAGACCCTTAAAGAAACTCATCGTGCTCAAGTGATAAATAAACAAGTGGTGGCCAAATTGAAATTTTGAAATTGAATTTTGATATGCTCCTCCAAGAAATGTGCTATAAAAGCAAAAGCAAAAACAGAAACCAAAATTGATTACAAAGCATTCAAACATTTTTTTATTCTACTACTGGAGACTTGAAATTTGAATTTTATTTATAAAAAAATTGAAATATAATTCATAATTATACATAAATACATTTTCCATCACATTGTTCCTCCCTCTCCTCACGTCTCATCACATCTCATTCTAACAATTCAATTCAATTCCATTCTATTCATGTTTAATCACAAATTTCAAAGTTGTTGATCACATTGAATAAATAACACATACTACATATAATAAAAATTCCCTAGGTTCTCCATTAAATGAATAAGTATGAATATTTGTATGCATTTGAATGAGTATAGATTGTAGATACTACATTATAATAATTTAATTGCTATTTTTAAAGTTTTTACTCATTTGATTTCTCTCGCATTGTATTTTATATATGAAAACTGCTTTTATCTGCTGTACAACTAAATACATAGTATACTATTTATAATAGTGTATATATATATGTATGTACGCATAAAAGTTCAATTAGACCTCTGTGTTACGCATATACGAGTATGTAGTATGAATATGTATTTGTTTTATGTTCCTTTGCCTTAGACTGATTTTTTAGCGCAAATGTGTTTGCAAGAATCTATTGCAGTGGTTCTTAAACATCCCACAGTACTTTTCAAAAGGAAGATATCTCGCATATTATAAAACATTATTCCCTGCTGTGTCTGTCTGTCTATCTAAACGTGATAAACTCAAAAACAACCAAACGGATTTTCATAGAATTTTTACCAATAGATAGGAGTAAGATTCATGAGAAAGGTTTAGAAAAAAAACAAAAATTCAATAAACCTTAAAGGAACAGTGAAAAAATCTAAAGAAATTAAGTAAAGGGTGAGATGTGCAAGTGAGAGACATATTTTAATATCAATTAAGTCGTCTTTGCCAAACATCTCATCAGGTCAACTAATCAGTATGCACTAATTTTTTGGGAAGGAGAGGCAATACAATGTCTGCCCGGGTATCTAGTATTCTGATAAATTAAATACAATTTTTGGGGAATTTACTTACTCATATCAAAAAATGTTTGAATTACTTGCATAGATGAAGAAACTCTTCCCAGAGTAGATAACTTGTTAACTTTCATTGTTTCTCCTACATAGATCGATTCCTCGTTATTCATATTTTTAAGATTTATTTTCTTATTAACTGTCCCGACGTGAAAAAATAGATGTTTCACAAACTCTACCGATTGATTTTAAAATATGTCTCTAATAATGATCCAGCAATTTTTACAGATTCTGTAAAGGTTTGTTTATTTTTCAGTTATTCGATTTTGAATTTAATAATTGGCTTTTACGTGATGTATAGTTAGATAGATTTTTTTTTATTATTGTTCATATTGTTCTGGAACTCTAAACTGCTTGGCAATATTACGTCTTCGGTTGCATAGAAGTTCGTTATAGAGAAGTTTTTCTGTATATTTCTTATATTCAATGTTTTACTTATGTTTGTTTGTTTAAGAAACTCTGCTCTACTGTTAATGAAACAAACACGCACACACGCTTAGTCAGTAAGTGAGTGAGTGAGTGAATGAATGAGTGACGTGATGATGTCACAATGAGCCTTGTCAATATTTCCTCACTACCCCACAAGCGGCCACCCATTCATTTGTTCGTACATTCGTTCATTCGACCGTCCCTCTTGACTTTCACAGTGGTTGTTGCATGACGGATAAAATTATTATAGTGATAATGATGATAGTAGTGATGATGGCACGGACACTTTTTTTTGTGTGCTTGGCGTCTAACAGTGGCGGAGCGTTAGACAAACAGACAGACAGATTCGTGTTGCTCTAATTAAATCACATATTCATATTAATCATACGCATTATCACTGATTTTTTCATAATTCACCCGTAAATAGTATAGAAGGCTACTCTCTATAAAAATACTTATAATAATATAAATATGTCATGGGTTCGATGACGACTCGATCGTTTTGTAATGACTTTGTCTCCTCCTACTCCATTCATTTGATAAAATAACAATTACTATCAGTTAAATAGTTTAACCGCTCATGGGTTACTACTACCTTACTTGCGGTCTTATGACTACATGTTAATTGACACCTTACTTACTACTAATATAGTACTGTACTGTACTGTACTGTATAGGGAAGGGCTGCTCCAAACTGCTGTTTACTATTACACTATTTATCATAAGACTTGACTTGCATAATGCGAAAAATGTCATGAGATAAGATAAATTTTCCATATTCCGTACGTATAAGGAGAACCAACATGTGACTGTTTATATACTCGTAGACTGTGTAGACTTAAATTACTTTTTCATTTAATTTTTTTTTAAAAAGGAACATGATTCAATTATGAGAATAAAAATTTATACATATATAATGAAGACAAAATCTGCTTTGCTTCTTTTTTTTTTTTATCAGAACCGCTTAAAACTAGAGCAATCTTTGCTATACATATATACTATGTATATATGTATATACTATGTATATATGTATGTATGGATTGTGATGATGGATGGTGTTTTATTTATAATTTATCAGAGACACCATGACAACAATAGTAAAAAGTTCATCATAATACAAAGAAAAAATAAAAATAAAAAAGATCTTCTTGGTCTCTACATTATTCTCAATATTTTTCTTATGTTTGTTTATTTTCAGGGAACATAAGAAGTCAGCAAGATGGGGGACATGTTCCGTAGTGAGGAAATGGCTCTTTGCCAGATGTTTATTCAACCTGAGGCGGCATATACATCTGTCTCAGAACTGGGTGAAACTGGTTGCGTGCAATTTCGCGATGTAAGTTTTTGGTTGTTTCGTAAATTTGTTTTAACTTTCTAATGATCTGATCTGATCTGATCTGATGTGATCTGATCCATCTATTTAATCATCTAGTTGAATAGTGGTGTTAATGCCTTTCAACGTAAATTCGTTACTGAAGTCAGACGTTGTGATGAACTTGAGCGTAAGATTCGTTACATTGAGACCGAGATAAAGAAGGATGGCGTTGTATTGCCAGATATTCTTGATGATATTCCACGTGCACCGAATCCAAGAGAGATTATCGATCTGGAAGCTCATCTAGAGAAGACGGAGAACGAGATTCTTGAATTGGCACAAAACGAGGTCAATCTTAAGTCCAATTACTTGGAATTGACGGAATTGCGTAAGGTGCTTGAGAATACGCAGGGATTCTTTTCGGATCAAGAGGTGCTCAATTTGGATTCGAGCAATCGTGCTGGTGGTCCTGATGAGCTCAATCCCCAAAATCGTGGACGCCTTGGTTTTGTAGCTGGTGTCATCAATCGTGAGCGTGTCTTTGGCTTTGAACGTATGTTGTGGCGTATTTCGCGTGGTAATGTCTTTCTAAGGCGTTCGGACTTGGATGAGCCTCTCAATGATCCCAGCACTGGTCATCCTATCTACAAGACCGTGTTCGTTGCCTTCTTCCAGGGTGAACAGCTGAAGAATCGCATTAAGAAGGTGTGTACTGGTTTCCATGCCTCGATGTATCCATGTCCAAGTTCTCATGCTGAACGCGAAGAGATGGTTAAGAATGTGCGTACACGTTTGGAAGATTTGAAATTGGTTTTGAGCCAAACCGAAGATCACCGTAGCCGTGTATTGGCAACAGTCTCTAAGAATTTGCCTTCTTGGTCCATAATGGTCAAGAAGATGAAGGCCATTTATCATACATTGAATCTTTTCAATATGGATGTGACCAAAAAATGTTTAATTGGCGAGTGCTGGGTGCCCACCAAGGATTTGCCCATTGTTCAGAAGGCTTTGTCTGATGGGTCTGCTGCTGTGGGTAGTACAATTCCATCGTTCTTAAATGTTATCGATACGAACGAACAACCACCAACATTCAATCGCACGAACAAATTTACACGTGGCTTCCAGAACCTAATTGATGCCTATGGCATTGCTTCCTACCGTGAAGCCAACCCGGCTCTGTACACAATCATTACATTCCCATTTTTG
Source organism: Amiota mariae (assembly GCA_035041805.1). Taxonomy (NCBI): domain Eukaryota; kingdom Metazoa; phylum Arthropoda; class Insecta; order Diptera; family Drosophilidae; genus Amiota; species Amiota mariae. The sequence goes on along the minus strand of JAWNKV010000361.1, from coordinate 1,397,953 downwards.
TTCGCTGTGATGTTCGGAGATTTGGGTCACGGTATGATTTTGTTATTATTCGCCGGTTGGATGGTTTTGTGTGAGAAGAAACTCGCTCGTGTCCGTGGAGGTGGTGAAATTTGGAAAATCTTCTTTGGCGGTCGCTATATTATCTTATTGATGGGTGCCTTCTCCTGCTATACCGGTTTCATTTACAACGATATCTTCTCAAAATCAATGAATATCTTTGGATCAGCTTGGAGTATAGAATACAACACCTCAACTGTATTGACCAATCCACATTTGGCATTGCCACCTAGATATATGTCAAATGGCACATACCCAATAGGTTTGGATCCCGTGTGGCAAATGGCTAACAACAAGATTATCTTCTTGAACACCTACAAAATGAAATTGTCCATCATTACCGGAGTGCTTCATATGATCTTCGGTGTGTGTATGTCTGTTATTAATTTTGTACACTTCAAACGTTATGCCAGCATCTTCTTGGAGTTCTTACCACAAGTTGTATTCTTGTTATTGCTTTTCGGTTACATGACATTCATGATGTTCTTCAAGTGGGTTAAATACACAACTAAAACCGACTTTCAGCCTGACACACCCGGCTGTGCACCATCAGTCCTCATTATGTTTATCAATATGATGTTGTTTAAAAACACTCCACCATTGGAGGGCTGCGATGAATATATGTTTGAAGCACAGCCAACCATAGAAAGGACATTCGTTTTCATTGCACTTTTGTGCGTGCCCTGGATGTTGTTGGGCAAGCCAATCTACATTAAATTCACACGGAAAAACAAAGTTCATGTAAGTCCAACAGAATATAATTCTACTATATATTTGTGAAATAATACAATCCCACATTTTCAACTCACACAGGCTAAACATAATGGTGAGCTGACTGGTAATATAGAATTAACCGATGGTGAAACTCCTTTGCCAACAGGCAATGCAAACCACGACGAAAGTGGTGGTGCTGCTGGTGGAGCTCATGGACACGATGATGAGCCAATGAGTGAAATCTATATTCATCAAGCCATTCACACCATTGAATATGTGCTCAGTACAATTTCTCACACTGCTTCATATCTACGTCTGTGGGCTTTGTCCTTGGCTCATGCACGTAAGTATTACAATATTTTCTTTCCATTGAATTGTTTTACTATATATAATATTGTAAATAAAATCATCTGTTAACTTTCTTTTTAGAATTATCTGAGGTCCTTTGGACTATGGTTCTATCATTGGGTCTCAAGAGGTCTGGCGTCGGTGGTATTATTAGCCTGTATTTCATCTTTGGAGCTTGGTGCTTATTCACATTGGCTATTTTGGTCATGATGGAAGGTCTATCGGCTTTCTTGCATACTTTGCGTTTGCACTGGGTCGAATTCATGAGTAAATTCTATGAGGGCTTGGGTTATGCCTTCCAACCGTTCAGTTTCAAAGTAATTCTTGAAAGTGAAGAGGAAGAATAATCTGCCTATCGAAGCAGTCCAATACAATTAATATTAAATCTTTGATGATGATATTGATGATATTGATGAAATTGATGAATATATTTTCATAATTTTTGTTTGTTAAATATTCTACTTATATGTTTTCTTCTGATGATTATTTTTTATTCAAATCAGTATTGTGTCCTCTTCCCACATATTGTAATACTATTTATGTAAATCCGTTCCTATGTTAACATTTTCTTGTGTGCTTCATTTTTTTTTTTTTGTATATTTTATTGTAAAAATTACTTGTTATATTTACTAATTTTTGGTTAAATTATTATTATTAATATTAATATTATAAAAATGTTATAAAATCTCTGAGCAATAATTTGATATTTCCCAGTGGAAAATTTTTATTAAATTCAATAAAATGAAGAGGAAGAACAGCAAAAAAAAAAAAAAAAAAAAGTGTATTGTATTATTATTTTCTTTTAAACTTACCACCACCACACTAAGGAGTCGTCATTTCAGATTGTCTTCGTTCCTATAACTTCCAAAGTATGTCACCGACTGATTGTTGATTTATTCAGTCAAAGGTTTGGTAATTGTTTTGTAAATGGTTTGATAATAATTTGTTTTAAATCCCCAACAGAAGCCAACAGTGATTAGTGATTGATTGGACTGCAGCAAAAGCAAACAATTATGTGAATTGATAAGCAAAGCAAAGACTCAAGTGAGTGAGCTTTCCTCAGTTTGATCAATTGTTTAATTAGTTCTTCAAATTATTTATCCAAATCATGCGCTGCTGGACATTTAGATAAGACAAAAATGATCAGTTGACCAAATGAATGAGTTAGGAAGTGAACAGTTAGTTAGTTCACTTGGCAACGCCGAGTTGTTCAGTTGTAGGAGGTTGTCAATTATTTTTATGATATTATTCCAAAGATTCTGATAGAAAGGATATCAAGATCAAGATGCCGTCGTTGTTTCGCAGTGAGAAAATGTCACTTTTGCAGATGTTTCTGCAGCCTGAAGCAGCTTATGATACTGTTGCTAAGCTTGGAGAAGCGGGCTGTATGCAGTTCATTGATGTAAGTTCACACCATTTACAATTAGGAGTACTAGCACTTTAAAGCTTCTTCAAATCAGATGAACGAAGGTACAACTGCTACAGCACGGAAATTTGTAGGTGAAGTACGTCGCTGTGATGAAATGGAACGTAAAATACGTTACATTACTAATGAGCTGGAGAAGGATGGTTTGAAGATGACTCCCATGGTCGAAGACTTTCCGGCAGCACCTTTGCCGAGAGATATTATCGAGTTGGAGTCACAATTGGAAAAAACTGAGACAGAAATTCTTGAGTTGGCTGCCAATAATGTGAATATAAAAACAAACTTCCTTGAAATGAGTGAAATGATCAAAGTTCTCGAGAAGACAGAGGATTTTTTCCATGAACAAGAATCGCATAACTTCGATGTTAATCGTCATGATGCACGTGCGGATCCAGAAGGTAGTCGTGGGCGGGTTGGCTTTGTAGCTGGTGTCATTAATCGGGAGCGTGAGTATGCTTTTGAACGTATGCTCTGGCGTATCTCACGTGGAAATGTATTTGTAAGACGCTGTGCTATCGATGAACCTGTAAAGGATCCTAAAACTGGTCATATTGCATATAAAAGTATATTCGTAGTATTCTTTCAGGGTGATCAGTTGCAATCACGCATTAAAAAGGTTTGCACTGGTTTCCATGCTGCCATGTATCCATGTCCCAGCTCACATGAGGATCGTGTTGAGATGGTTCGTGGTGTACGCACACGATTGGAAGATTTAAAAATTGTTTTGAATCAAACGGAAGATCATCGTAATTGCGTCTTAGCCAATGTGCTAAAGCAATTGCCAGCATGGACTATTCAAGTTAAGAAAATGAAAGCGATTTATCACACGCTGAATTTGTTTAATGTGGATGTGTCTGGAAAGTGTCTCATTGGGGAAGGATGGGTATCGAAATGTGATCTCGCTGAGGTGGAGTTAGCTTTGGCTGAGGGTTCAGCAGCCGTTGGCAGTACAGTGCCATCGTTTATTAATGTCATTGATACGAAAAAGGAGCCACCAACCTATTATCGCACAAATAAGTTTACCAAAGGATTTCAAACACTTATCGATGCCTATGGTATTGGTAGCTACCGTGAAGTGAACCCTGCTCTTTATACGTGTATAACTTTTCCATTTTTATTTGCTGTAATGTTCGGTGATATGGGTCACGGTCTTATTTTATTCATATTAGGTTTTTGGATGGTATTCGATGAGAAGCGTTTGAGTAAAAAACGTGGCGGTGAAATTTGGAATATCTTCTTTGGAGGTCGTTACATTATCATGCTTATGGGACTATTTGCAATCTATACAGGTTTCCATTACAATGATATATTTTCCAAGTCGTTTAACATCTTCGGCACCCAATGGCGTATTCAGTACAACAGGACAACTGTACTGACAAATCCCTCTTTGGCTCTTAATCCTTCTACAGCTACAATTGGTGTCTATCCCATGGGTCTTGATCCAATATGGCAGTCGGCATCTAACAAGATTATCTTTCTCAACACCTACAAAATGAAACTCTCGATTATCTTTGGTGTCCTGCATATGGTCTTTGGAGTTTGTCTGGCTGTAGAGAATTTTGTCTACTTCAAGAACTATGCCTACATCATTTTACAGTTTGTTCCACAAGTTTTGTTTTTGTTGCTCTTCTTTGGATATATGGCTTTCATGATGTTTTTCAAATGGTTTAAATATTCACCCACAACAGACTTTCAGCCTGATACACCCGGCTGTGCACCATCGGTTCTTATAATGTTTATAAACATGGTACTTTTCAAAAGTAATGTGGCTTTGGATGGTTGTGAGGCAAATATGTATTCTGCTCAACCCACTGTACAAATGATATTCTTTGTAGTAGCAATCATTTGCATACCATGGATGTTGATGGGCAAACCATTGTACATTCAATTCAAAAGGAACAAGAAGGAAAAGGTTGGTTGGTTGGTTGGTTGGTGTTGGTGGTAAATATTATTATTATTATATTAAATATTCATATTCATTCAATTCATAGTCAAAAGGATTTGAAATTGAGGCAGTCGTGGAGAAAATTGAAGTAAACAAAGGAGAAATCATTGTCACTGAATTAAATGAAGATCATACCGAAGGTGGACACAGTCATGACGATGAACCCATGAGTGAAATATGGATACATCAAGCTATACACACTATTGAGTATGTGCTCAGTACAATCTCTCACACGGCTTCTTATTTGCGTTTGTGGGCTTTGTCATTGGCTCATGCACGTAAGTTATTTCAATCTCTCTACTCATCATTCTCGTATAACTTAATATTATTTATTACAGAATTGTCCGAGGTCTTGTGGACTATGGTGCTCTCTTTGGGTCTTAAGCTACCTGGATATGCCGCTGGTTCGATTGGCCTGTTCGTCATTTTCGCCATTTGGGAGTTCTTTACTCTTTCTATTATGGTCATGATGGAGGGTTTATCAGCGTTTTTGCATACTCTGCGTCTGCATTGGGTTGAGTTCATGAGCAAGTTCTTTGAAGGAGCTGGCTATCCGTTTCAACCTTTCAGTTTCAAGGTCATAATTAATGATGAAGAAGACGAATGAGTTTGCAATTTTTCAAAATACTATAATAATAAATAAATTGTGTGTAAATCTGTTCCATTAAAATAAAATTCTTTCCAATGCACTAGTTTTATATTGAAACCATGATTGACCGAGTTCCAAATAAAAATATCTATAAGCTCAGCAATTCAATTCCCATGAACTTCTGCACAACAAGAATTTATGCATTTCTCAGCAAAATGTTACCAAAAAAAAAAACAGATCGCATTCCAAACATCAAACAAAATTTTGTGGAATTAAAAACTCGGTCAAGAAAATTTTAGTTACACAAAGGTTACTTAGCATTAATATCTCTGTATGAGCAAATCAGTTGCAAACATCGATTGGTGCCGTCAAGTTCTGGCTTTAAGAACTTTAAAGAAACGGCAGTACAATTTTTCGGGAATCATGTACCAATGTAAAACAAATTTTCTGTTAGCATGCACATTGATCCTATGTGGCTACACAGTTTCTGATACAATCGTTCAATTGAATGTCAATCGTCCTTTCAATGATGTCAGCGAAAAGTTTGTCAGTTTCGCTATTAAGCCAGAAGACCTCTATGAGGCTTTGGATGGACCAAATAGGTTAGTTAATTGATATGATTGAATTTTTTAAAATTTTACTCAAATTGGCTTAGGAAATCGGTTACGACAATGGCTGCCTTATTAGGTGATTCTTATGTAAAGTTTGAAGGTGACTATTTCTTTGCATCGAACTCAGAAAGAAAGCTACGGAATCCTACAAAAATCATATGGAAGGGTTTCAATCGTTGGACGCGGTAGGTAAACTTTTCGAATAAGAATTCGATTTTGTGTATAATTAAATATATATTTTCTGAAATATTGGTGAAGCGCTGTCAACTGGACAATGATAATTCCAGTGCCATATACACCTAATGATTGGGATTCGATGCTCGCCCTAAAGATTCTTAACACATCCTATTTGGTGGGCATTACCGATTGTGTCTGGCAATTGGGTACAGATTTTGGAACTTCACGCGCCAAAGATTATGTTCAAGAACTCGATACACTTAAACTGATGATGGACGCTTTTTCCCCATATGTAGAAAACTGGCGTCTTATGGGTGCAGATATCTCGGCTGGAAGTAGCGTTGATGAAACAAAACGTTACATTGAAATGTCTAAAGGTTTGAATGCAGCTTTTGGTTGGACGCAGTAAGTCACTAAATTATACTAGTTTACCAAGAAAAATGTCATAATTTTAAATCGTTAGACCCGAAAATATGGTGCCTACAACAAGCCTTGGCAGTTATATATACGAAAGTGATCCTGCATTGCGAACACTATTGGCTCAACGTGTACCGGTTTGGTTAACTTTGCCTTCAGCTTCGGAAAACCCCACTCCAAAAGGGACTAAGCGTTTAGTGGGCGATGAAACCACTGATGCCTTGCGTTGGGCTCAAACTTTAGGAGATGCAGCAAGCACTGGTTTTGATGTAGTTTTCAAGCGTATGACTCTATCCGATTGGGAATTGCCAACCTACAGTTTCTATGTGACAGCTCTATTCAAGAAGGTCATGGGATCGCGTGTATTCCCTGCACGTCCTCTAAGTATGTTTGCGCCTACAAATAAATTATATACACATTGTGCAAATGCCGTATCCGGTGGCATTGCTTTCATGGTTGTCAATACCGAAGATCAGCCATTGACGATTACTGTACGCAGCTTGAACAAGTTAGCAGGTACTGAGGTTTGGCAGTATGCACTCTCCACCGATCGAGGCAGAGTAATGTTGAACAATGTTAAACTTTCTCTGAACTCAACGCTTCAACCAACAATCAGAGCAAAAAGACAGGACAAAACATTGCAATTGGTAACGCCTACGATGTCTGTAAGTTTCTGGGTTTTGCCAGGAGTAAACTTAGAGCATTGTCAATTTACGGAAATCGAGGCAGACGACGTGAGTAAAGAAACCTCTGAGGAACGTCGAAAATCTCGTGGCTACTCTTCAGCTGATCGTTTACTACAAAAACTGATAGAAGAATCGTCTGTGCCACGAAGCACTATTAACCGCAACAGACGCTTCGTATTGGAGGATCATAATGCCCAACCACGCTCTTTCTTCGGACAGTTATTACACCCGTTTAATTTAGCACCCGCTCCTGTTGGCGCCGCTCCTCCAGCTCCAGTCATACCAAAAAAACGTGGTGCTGTAGTACAGCAATCAGTACAACCGGTACGCCGACGAGCCGCTTTGGCATGGCTACGACAGGTCTTGGAGCAGTCAAGAGGGGTAGGCAAATCTTCAATACAAAAACGCAGGGCACGTAGCGCAGAGAATTATTCGGGACCATTTTTCTATAATAGAAAAGGTAAAAAATCAGCTGTCACTAGGAAAATTACAGAAATCCGAAAGCCAGAAAAGAAAGTTAAACCCATTTTCGATTTATCGGAATTTGATGAAGAGGAATTCTTTAAGAAAATTGAAGAACATAGTGAACCAGAATATGTTCGACCACCAGAAGGCGATGTACATTTGAAATTAGTCGATCCCGTTGAAGGTGAAGATGAAGAAGTTGAAATAAAACCAAAAAAAAAGAAAACTACTATTAAGAAAAATCTAAAAATTATTGAACAAAGTGAAGAAGAAGTCAACGATGAACCAGAAAAGAAGCAAAGTGGAGGTCATTTGCTCCCAACAGAATTCTACGAATCACTGCCCAGCAGTGTCTTTAAGCCCCACAACCCACCAATTAATATTGGTGCTGCTCTGAATACTCTGCTTTTTCCAGAACCATTCTCCAAGAAAAGCACCATAAAAGATAAACCACAACCAAAACCGCAACCGGTGTCAAATACAGAAGAATCTGATCCAGAAGTAGAGGAGCTTGATAGATCGCGTTTTTCTAAAGGTGGCAGTAATCCATTTGCAAAGGATTTCATGCAAACTCAAAAGGAATTAGGAAAGACATTCCTTAGTCATATTGCACTAGCTGGAAATGATCAGTCACCGAGTAACAGTGCTGAAATAACCACAGAAGCACCCCAAGAAGTTCCAGCAAAACTGAAACCTGGCAAAGTTATTGAATATATGAATGATAGAATCGAAAATTACTTTAAGGAAGATGATGTGGATACAGTAAAATCACAAGCCCACAAGTCTATTGAGAAGAAGAAAAATAATGATAAAACAGAACCAACGAAATCCTGGTGGGATTTGTCTTCATATCGTAAAAAGCGAGCTCTTGCCTTTGATATATCTGAAAATGCTTTGCGTTCAAATATGATTGACAAAGAAGAGGAACTCCTGCCACTTGGTCAAGTATTGCCAGAGCAACGTCATGGATACTTTGAATATCATGTCATGCGCTCCACTGAGTCAGTACCAATATCGATATCGATGTCTCCCAAATCGGATAAAACACCAGAGGAACAAAAACATATGGGTACCAATTTCACAAACCAACTAATGGCTGCTGTCAAATCAAAAGTATCCAAATTTGTAAACATCATAACACGTCATGTCAATGAATGGTATACAACGTTCACAAAACATCCTGAAGATTCTGATAAAAATGCAATTCCTCTTGGTCCTCCACCCACAGTCATCGATATGACCACAATGGGCAACTATATACAATAGTGGAAATAACAATATCATATTTACCATATTTAGTGTTTATCCATTAATTCTATCCATTTTAGATTTGGAAAATCTACTCTTATTGTCTTTTCACATTTTTATCTTTAATTTCTTTGTGTAAATACATAAATCATAATTGTAATAATTGTAAATTTTATTCTAACAAAATAAATAATAAAAAATTAAAAAAAAAAAAAAAAACCTGTAAGGACTATAAGAAGTTACAGAGACTGATTTAAAATCAGTTTAGATAAGGGTAAATTTTTATTAATTGAGTGTTGGTAAGTCTAAGTTTGGGTGAAGCTTTTTTAGTCGCTTTAAATCACCGTCTTGGTTAGTGACTCTGCTAGAGGATTTGGGTGGGAGAGAAGTCTGTCATTGTATAGGTTGCTGTGAAAGTTTATTTCATGGGACAATGGTGATTGTCTTGAGGGTGTTATTTTGAACGACCTGTATACCATATTTCCACGAAGGAGCAACAATTTGCTTGTAAATTAAAAGCTTGTTTTCCAAGCTAAATTTTCTTTTCTTCTTTTGCAAAGAAGCCAGTTCAGCCTTTCCATTTCATATGATATTTCCATGTTAGGCATTTATAAAGGTGAAAACCCAAATACATATTGCACAACTGTGGACTGTGGTAACGCCAGACCACCAATCGTAACTGTAGGAATGTCACCTCTCCTGATGGTGAACGGAAACAATTGTGATTTCCCTGAGTTCATCTTGATATTCCACCTTGTAAACCAAGCTATCAATCGATTCTATATGACTGTAGGTTTGAGGCAGCTTCTGTTGGCGATTTGTACAGAACAGAGAACCGCAGTGTCATACGCGTATGTTGCTAAAATAATGTGTAAATACATACATCATAATTGTAATAATTATAAATTTTATTCTAACAAAATAAATAATATTAAATTGAAAAAAAAAAAAAAAAAGAAACACACACACACACACACAAAACAAAAGACTTAAGCGGAAAACTTGTGTATTTAGTCAATTGTGTATCTCAAACAATAGATGAGAAAAAAGACTATGAAAAATCTTTGTATCTTTGTATCTGTGAACAACGAATGTCAGTTAAAAAGAGATACAATAACTTAAAATAAACAAAACGAAGCGCAAATCAATACAAAGCGAAAAAAAGTCTAAACTATCAGAGAGAGAGAGAGAGAGAGAAAAAAGTATCTTTGAGTTAAGTTGAGTTAAGTCGATTTTGATTCAAATGAAAAAAAGGGCTAACACAAAGAGAAGCTTATGGTAACTGAGAAGAGAGAGTGAGAGAGAGAGAGAGAGGAAATACTTAGTATGATAAGCTTAGTGAGCATTGAGAAAATTTACCTGTTGAATCCATATACCGTGTATACATATTTATGTATCTTACTCTTTCACATAGATACAAATACCAATATTAATATCATAACAAAATAACAAAATAAAAGCAAAAAACATTCATAGCAATAACAATAAAAACGAATACCAACTGTTGGTCCAACTTCGCTCTGCTCGCGAACCAGTCTCACAGTAAACGTTCAAGGCGAAGGTTGTACAGAAGAAGAAGTCGTAGATTGCAAGTTAAGTTAAAAGAAGTACAAATTTCTGATTTTCTTTTTTCATAAACACAAAAACAAGGTAATTATTATATGGCATTAAAGAAAGAACCAACTAAATAAAAAAATAAGCTGAGTGTTCAATTTTGAATCGAAAATGAAAGATAGAAAGAAAGAAGTTGCCAACTTATTCAAAGTGCATTCTTGATTTTCGAACATAGGACTTACAACAAACAATAAATGCAGACAGAATAAACCAATCCAAGTGAAGTGGAACAAACTTAGTTACTATATAGGAGAATATAAATGGGGAACAACGAAAGATGCAAGAAGAAAGACAGACCACTGTAGTAAATTGTAAGCACTACCGAACCGAAGATGAGTCTTCAAATTTAAGTATTTTAATGGCAACGGTGACGTGTACAAATTTTCTATTCGAAAGTTAAAACTGTGATTGCTTACCAGACTGGTAACAGATTTTTATTTTTCCTACTACTATAAATTTCCAAAAGCGCCAATGAACTTTGCATTTGAGTGTTTAGAGATTATTCCATAATACTGTTGGGGTTTGGCTTAAAGTAAAATGATTTTATGAAAAGTGAAAGTCACGTTTCACCTGTTGTCTTAATGATCATTCGATGGGATTGTTAAAATTTCATTTATTGAATTTATTAATGATTATAAGCACGAGTATCTATTGACATCTTTGGATATTAATGAGTTGATGATACTCGTTGATAACCTTACAAAAGAAATTTTCGGCACGTCGCGTCCAAAACTACTTATTAAAGACACAACAAGTCTTCTATTAGTAAGTATAGTAGTTGTAGCTGTAGTTGTAGTTGTGGACGACACACTAAACTCGTTTCGGAAATTGGTGTCGACCAAAGTTCGCAACTTTGGAATGAAATGCAATAAAAAAAAGAAAGACAAAAAACATGTTTTAAAATACACATACCCTACTACTACTACTACTACTACAACAACTACTACTAATTTTGGCTTTGATTATTTCATGATTTTATATTATATAATGTAATATTGCCGATCTGCATATATACATATATTTATAGATGGGTTTCATCTTTAGCTTGTTGTCAAGCGAACATTATGTGCGAGATCTATTCACAATCGCACTTGGCACCGCCTTAGCAGCCACTCTTTTGAGTCTTCGTTTTTATTTGCGTATTACAGCGGGCAGATGCTCCACTGAGGTAAACTCCTCAAGTCAACTATCAACACTATTACACATGATCAGAACTTATATATATTATATTATTGAGATCCCTCCCACCTCCCTCTCCCACTCCACCCTTTATAGAAATCAGTACTAATCCCAATCTCAAAAGATTCATAGAGAAAACAAAAGAATGTGGATAAACAACTTCTTCTTTCCTACTTTCATGAATACACAACACCACAAAGTACAAAGCACAACACTAAGATAAATAATATACTCGTACACTTACTTTAAACCATGTAATTACATTGAGATCACATTACAAATCTACTGAACTTACATGAGACTTTTTTGTAGTTTATTACGAGTAACAACAATTAAGTGAAGTGAAAAGTGTGAATCACAAAAGTAAAATGCAATTACAATGAGTTGTTTAACATCTGTTCCAGTTGACCTTTAATAATGAGTGACATTTTTTTATTTTATTTTTTTTTATTTATTTTACTTTCAGACTAAAATGGAAGGCAAAAATGTTATTATTACTGGTGCCAACAGTGGCATTGGCAAGGAAACTGCTAAGGATCTGGCACAACGAGGTGCACGCATTATTATGGCATGCAGGAATCTTGAAACAGCAAATGCTGTCAAAGGTACATACATAGATACTTATGACTTTAATAAATACACTTTTAATGCAACAAAATAAAAAACTATTTATTAAATAGATGAAATTGTCAAGGAAACCGGAAATACTAAAATTGTAGTAAAGAAGCTTGATTTGGGTTCACAAAAGTCAGTGCGTGAATTCGCTGCTGATATTGTCAAGACTGAGCAAAAAATCGATGTACTCATTCATAATGCCGGTATGGCTTTGGCTTTCCGTGGTCAAACTAGTGAAGATGGCATTGAGTTGACAATGGCCACCAATCATTATGGTCCATTCCTTTTGACACATTTGCTTATTGACTTGCTTAAGAAAAGTGCACCATCACGTATTGTTATTGTCGCTTCGGAACTCTACCGTTTGGCTTCGGTTAATCTCAACAAGTTGAACCCGATTGGTACCTTCCCGGCAGCTTACTTGTACTATGTTTCCAAGTTCGCTAATATTTACTTTGCTCGTGAGCTTGCTAAGCGTTTAGAAGGCACTAATGTGACTGTGAACTACTTGCATCCTGGTATGATTGATTCTGGTATTTGGCGTAATATTCCATTCCCATTGAACTTGCCAATGATGGCCATCACAAAGGGTTTCTTTAAGACCACCAAAGCTGGTGCTCAGACAACCATCTATTTGGCTACTTCGGATGAGGTTGCCAATGTATCTGGCAAGTATTACATGGACTGCAAAGAGGCTACTTTAAATGCCGCTGCCTTGGATGATGATAAGGCCAAGAAACTATGGGAGGAGTCGGTGAAACTTGTCAAGCTCACGCCACAAGATCCTAAAATTTAAATACATAGTTCATATATCATACGTATGTCATTATTTGATTTTCATTTTTAATTTGTAAACATAACAGTTAAGGGGTTTTTAATAAAAGAAATTTACATACAAAAAACTAATTATAATAATGATAATAATAATATACTTAATAACAATATACGTAGATGTACATGGCCGTGGGGGGAACTTATCGTGATTATTACATATTAGCAAAGCTGAAGGCCTTGGTATTCTTTGCTTTATTCATTTAACGTAACATAATTTTATAAAACTTTAAAATGGCCACTCTTTTAATAACAGCAAAAGTTACATTAACAGAGTTACGACTCTTTTCGTAACAGCAAATGTTACATTTACAGAACTGGGAACATTTAGATATCAACAAAAGTTATTTTAACAGTCTCTGATGAGACTGTAAGCAACAGTCAGATTATAATAACTTAACAGACTGGTAACGAACATTGTCTATCTATGTAAAGATATAACAAACAGCAAATGAAAGAAAATTCTGTTAAAATTTAGCCTATTTCTAATTGACTATGGAAAAGTTCACGAAATTTGTGGGCAAGCAGTTTTGTTTTTTGTTTTTTGTTTTTTTTTGAAATAATGAAATGTCCAAGTAAGGACAACAAACAGTTCAAGCTGACTGATTGAACTAACTAAAGTATCAATGACAATGTGACAGCCGTCTTGAGTATCGTCGAACGAGTGTTTCGCGGTGACAGCTGGTCTAAGGATATTGTCTACTTTACCATTGCAGCACTAAGAAGAAGAAGAAGAAGTGTCAACCTAAGACGACTTATTAAAACTGGAAGCATTATTGCGGGCGTGCGCGTTGGAATTATACTATATTTAACTCGGTGACAGTTTGTGGAACTGTCAATGGTGTAGATGTCCTTCTTCGTGTAGCGAACTACTTGAGTTACCATTGAGTACGCGGTGCGTTCATCAATATGTTGTTGTGGTTGCCATTCAATTTTCGATTATTTCATTATGTTTATTTTTTTAAACCACGTTCTAGTCTTTCCCCTTGTTGTTGTTGTTGTCCTTAAAAATTACACTTGAATGAAGCGCGCCAAATTAAATTTGCAATCCGATACTTTCCCAGAAGAAGAGTTGAAGTCACGAACACATCAAATGATGAATAAGTAAAGCACATTGTGAATGAGTGATGTTCCCCTTCCAATACCAGTGGACTGACGACTCGGCACGATGATGATCACTAGAATAGTTAAAACAGTAATCAATAAAAAACAAACAATTAGAAAATCATATATACAAATAAAAAAAAAAAAAAAACAACAACCAAAATCATCATTATCAACCCTTGTTTCATTCAAAAATAGAATAACATATCTTATAGGTCTAAGTGGCGGTGGGGTGGTTTTTACAAATGATTGCATATAACCACAACCGAAATCCCAGTGACAACAGCAAATTATTATTATTATCATCTTGTCTTTTTTGCCAATCGTCTGGTCTCTCTTATCAATCAGACAGACAAACAAACCAGTTAGCAAATGGTTTTACCCTAATCCTTTGGATAAATATTAAATTTCAATTATAGTTGTTAAAATATTATTAGCCACAAATTATACCAATCGAGATAAGAGACTGATGATGGGTAAACAACAGAAGTCACGTGTCTTCATTGGTGTTGATAATAATCATCAAGGAAATTCTCCTCTTAAAATACAAGAGAGTCCTCTTTGTAACACATTATCATTTGTTACACAATGTATCTGGTAGCCGGAAACAATTGCAGGCATTGAAAGAGGGCGTCGTCCTGGCATGCAATTTTATCAGATTATCTGTCTGGTTGTTCCATTTAGCGAATGTCCTTTATATGCATAGTACTATTATATTCTATATAAATGTCAACAGGTAATTGCCATTGTCGGTGGTCCGTCGATTTGTGTGGGAAATTTCTTACTTTCTTTCCCTGAGCTTGTAGTATTTGGTTCTTTTTGCCAACCAAACCAGTTTACATGATTCTTTTTTCTATACTGAACATTGGATATCGTTTACTTAATCGGTAACTTACTATCATATTTCATTTCATTTCATGTTCTGCAGTGATTTATTGCGACGAAATATTCTCATGTTTTTTTTTTTTTGTTTTTCTTTCTTTCTTTCTTGAGTTGATCCATATTGATATTTTTGACTTTATTGCTTTTTATATCATTATTAGATTAGAGAAATTTGGAACTTTTTTTGAGAGAATTTACGAAGTTTCTTTTTAAGAGAAGTTTCCAGTTATGGACATAAGTAACAAAGTCCCAATTGAAGAAGTAGGTGTATGTATGTGTATTGATTGAGTATACAGATCTTATACTCAGTGATATGTTTATAGACATTGAAGGAAAATATCATTTACAAATTGTGGGGAATTTGAAGAATTAACATATTCAGTTCATATTTCACTATTAAATAAATAAATAATAATTTCTTTAATATAATATGAATAAACTTAACCACTTTGTCAGAAGTTTTACTATTTCGGAAATTATTAAACTGCCTATTACTTGTCTGTTACAGAAGGTTGCAGATCGAGAAAGTAGTACAGTAGAAACGCAGAAAAGTTAACTCGCGCAAAAGTTAATCTCTCGGTTTTTTTTTTATATTACTTTATAACTCCTAGTTGGAGCATAGGGCCTCCACAAGGCTTCTCCATTGAACACGGTTTTGGGCTGTTGTTTTTGCCCGATCCCATGTGGTGTTAATATCCGCTAGTTCCCGCAGGGTTGACCTTCTCCAAGTATTCTTTGGCCGGCCTCGGCTTCTGCTTCCTTGCGGGTTCCAGTCTAGCGACATTCGCGTTGGGCCAGAATATTCTACATATGATATTCAAACACTTGTTAACGAAAGCTTGAAGTCTCTGCGTAATGGAGTGCGAGATCAGCCATGTTTCACTTCCGTATAGTAGTGTTGATTTCACACATGCGGAGAATATCCGTAATTTCGTGCGTCTAGAGATTTGAGAATTCTCCCATACCAATTTCAGCTGCCCTTGCTTTACTCAATCGCTCGGTTAAGTTATCTGAATTTCAGTGACCAAGCCCACACAAGCAAGTGCGAGCTCTAATTCGGGTATTCCCCCGAATATCTTTTCTGTTTCGAACTGCAAAAACCAACGTATGTTCATTTTCATTGCCAAACAACATTGATTTGATCAGTCGCGAGCGTTCAATTTGTGAGCTGTGTATTGGTTTAAAAATTGTTAAAAAAGTAGAAAAAATCATCGCAAATCAGATTAAATCTATTACAGCAGAAAGTGTAGATTAAAAAAAAAAATTGATCAAAGTATTCACGAAAATCGATTGGCGTTGGATTATGGTGTAACTAAAGTATTTTTTCAAATATTTTTTTCCAATTTTGAAAACCGTTTAGAAAAGTTAATATTGTATTTCGAAAAAGTTAATTACCCTTGGGACATTTCTGTTAAATTTTTCGAGATTTTGCTATATTTCAGTTAAAAAAAACACCTCTCATTTGCTACGTTACATTTATAAAAAGTAGAGAAAACTGCCCTCTGGTAAAATTAAATGATGTTACAATTCCCTACGCAGAGACAGTTAAATATCATGAACATACTCTTGATAGACAACTCATATGGCGACCTCATTTAATGGCAAAAAAGAACCATCTAAATGCGAAACTTCTTCAAATGTACTGGTTCATAGGACGCCACTCCAAACTCAAAATAATGAATAAGCTACTACTATACAAGGCCATACTTAAACCGATTTGGACCTAGTATATTCAATTGTGGGCCACGGCTAGTGACTCAAACATTGAAACCATTCAGAGGTTCCAAAACAAATTCTTGAGAATGGCAACTGGCACTCTGTTATCTGTTATCTAGCAATCAGTAAATTCATGAAGAACTCAAATATCCATGGGTATCAGAAGAAATTAATCGATTTAGTCAGTGCTAGTCAACTTGTCCTTGCGGTCTCAATGGGGCCTTTTGAGATCATTCATGAAAATATGTATCCAAAAAGCCTTTTCATCGCAGCCTTGTGTAATTTGTGAAGGGACTTTATATTTGGTTTTGGGTTCTGTATCAGAATTATGTAAATGTGTATATGACAAGTTTGATATCTCATCGTAACAGCTTTTGTAGGTATCAATTTCTCTATCACTTATCCTATGAATTAATAAAAATATGACAAAATTAAAGTTTCTTAAAATGATTAAATTCATTGAAATTAAAAATGGCATATGAACACTTTCGGGGGCAGTTGAAATAAGAAATTTTCAAAGTATTTTGGATCATACGAGTATAATACAAATACACTGTGTATTCTATGTACATACATACGTATGTACGAGTATATAAGTATTATAGTAAATATGTATTTGTGTTGCTTTTGTACAATATTTCAAATGGTTTAGTTGAGTTGATGTAAAGACGAGTGTCGAACACAAAGCCAACATAAAAGCAAAGTACAAGAAGCCCCAAGAATGCCGTCCGAAAAAGTATTTCATTGATTTTTGAAGCCTCAACAAAACCGAAACGTACAAGAAAAAAAAAATATAAAAAAAAAATACATATATTTTATGCGTTGGCGGCAAGAAACAACACAACTTTGGACGCTTTGATGGTTGGTTGGACGACACACTCGTACGAATGAAGAAGGAAGAGAGAATTAAATGTGTGTAATGAAAATGCAAATGCAAATACAAATCAAATAAATAATTACAAAGTGCAATGAACAATTTAAGCGGAAAACTGAAAACAAGCAAAAGAAGAGGCGCTAAAAGATAACCATGGGGATAAGGCCACTAGGTTTATTTCCTAGATGCATGCAATGCGTTAGCTTAAAGTAAACATATTTATATAATAAAATAGTCAGTCACGTGTAAATTTACTATAAATGATAACAGGTATCAGGATCATTCTAAAGATGTATTTGCTTAAGTTCTTAACATGTAACAGTTTCCCAGGCAACTTAATAAGTAGAAGGGAGGAAGAAGAGCGCTACTCAGTTACTGTGGTTTTTATTTATACGGGGGTTGTGTGCTATTTTGAACTACTTACAATTTTGATATGTTTAATTTTCAATTATACGATATGGTGAATCAATTCAGTATTATTATTAGAATTTATACATTTTACCAAGTATGTACGTACTAACATATTTGGTCAGCTGACACCTGCACTTGAAAAGCTAAGGACTGGCGGCGTCTGATTAACTCTTAGCTCCCATCTCAATTTCCCAACTCATTCATCAAACTAATGCAAAGTGACAATCAGAAGCAGGCTGGAACAGAACAGAACAGATTTACCTGCTTCTTGCGCGATCATCATCAAGTTGTCCATCAGCAGGACAGGACAATGTTGTTGACATGAAAACTATACACTTGATGTGCATGTCAATGAAACTTGTAACTGGTAACTGGTAAGCAACCGAAAGGCATATAACATGATTTGTTGCCACACCACACGACGCTGCATGCTCTTCTTGTACTTGTATTTGTTGTCATCATCATCATCATCGTCATCATCATCATCTTATCTGCCTTTAAACAAAATTCCCATCAACTGTGCAATCTGACACCGGAGCTGCGATCACCACCGATTCACCGATCACCGATCACCGACCGAATGCCCTTAATCAACTGAGTGAATCAATTTTTTGTTTGTTTTTTTTTTTTTGATCAATTCAATTTTTGTCGTGTGAATTTTTGGCGTTTTTTTTTCTCAATTAATAATTTAATTTTAAGGGAAGAGATACTTTTTGATTTGTATAATCAGAATTTATCATTGACTACTTAACTTATTAATTAATTGACAACAATTAAATAAGAATTTCCTTAAACTGATTGATTAATAGAGGAAAAATGCAAGATTTTCCTGTTTTTGTGAAAAATAATGGTAAGTGTTTCATAATTTTTCTCAATCAAACATAACCACAAATAAGTACAAATATCAAATATCTTAAATCTTGTTGTTAGTAGATACTCGAGTATATTGGCTGCCGCCATCGACAACATCGAAACAAACAACATCGATCGATAGGTTTAGAGCAAATGAATAAACAATAAACTGAAGAGCACCCAAATATGTACTCGTATATCTACATATCTAGGCATATATCAATGTACAAATGTATGTGTGATTGTATAGATACAATCATAATAATAAAAGGAAACAGAAACAGATACAGATACAAATAAAGGCATTGACGTTCATTGGTTGTTGAGCAAGTGATTGCAGTGTATTTGTGGCTCTCTTCGTTCGATGCAATGCGATTTAGTTCAGTTCAATACATTTCAATTCGAATTCAACACTAAAATAAGTACGAGTATATGCTACTTACAATACTTAGATATTAAGGGTACTAAGGGTATTCAGCAAGCAAGAGTTGGAGAGGGTTGATGTCGTCAGTAGTAGAACAATAGTTTAGTTGACTACTAAAGATTGACAGTCAGTCCGTCAATCAGTTGGTTGGATAGTTGGTGTGACTGATTGACTTAAAGGCAAACATGTTAAACCACAATCGAGTGAATATGATGATGATGGTGATGCAGAAGTTGGTGGAGCATGGACTACATTGAGCAAGACGATCAATGGACGACAACGACGACAACAACATGTCAAACTTACCCACTCACACACATAAAGATAATAAGAGGAGTGAGCGAGAGCAACTTACTCATACACACATTCGCTGTTGGTGTCCGGTGTCGAACTGTAAAGATATTGGGTGACAAATAAAAACTACTGAAACTGCTTCGATGACGAACGGCTGACTGACTGACTACTCAGAGACAGACCGGGTAGCTCAAAAGCCGGTGCGCTTGTTGGCTGGCGGTGGTGGTTGGTAATATAGGAGGGGGCGGTGTACTCAGAGTGGTTGTAGTTGTTGTTATTTAAGGCTTTCCTCACACACACACACACACACACACACTCACACACAGATACTCACACACTTACACTCACACTCACATATGCATGAATGGAGATACAATTTGTAATGTTGTTATACATTGCTTGTTGTCTTCCATCCATAAGAGTCGCGCTCTTTGTCCCTTGTTTGTAATTAAGCGAGTACTTTTTTTTTTCTTTCTGTGGTTGTCGGTTGCACTGTCTGTCTGTCTGTCCGCCTGTCCGTATGTCATTCGCTCAGTGTATCAACGCCGACTTCTGACGTCCGTCTTTCGATATTTGCAGAGACACTTCGAACTAAAATTAGTTGCTGTCTTCTGCTCATCGTTGCAAGTCGTTTCTCGAAAAGTCAAAAAAAAAAAAAAGAAAAAACCCCAAGATATTAACTAAAGTCCTAAACAAAGTCGGTTACGCTTAACGGTCAAGAAACGGTCAAAAACAACTCAATATTCTCCAAATAATTCGACGACGTTATTATCACGGGATTAAGAAATATAAAATACTATTATATATTTTTTAAATAATAAAATTAATACATAATTATAAATAGTTTTGGAACGAGAAAGTGTTAAATCGAAGATCATGTCAGAATGTTACAAAAGGTGTGAATGATAAATTTAGTAGAATATAAGAGAAATCTATAATAATATAGTACTATGTTTTGATCAATGAAGATCAAAAGTTTAAAATTTCAATGGAAAGAGAAAAAATGGATTTTTAAATAAAATAAAAACAAAAAAAAAAAAAAAAAATTAATTAAATGTGATTAATTCTAATAGAAATCAGAACTTAAGTCATACTAAAAATAATATTGTTACAAAATTTTGGTTTAAGAGATTCTCTATGAATAATACTAATTGTGTCTGAAAGTTTAAGATATTTGGTGTATTACAAATCAATGTGAATATTGAAAAAATGTATTCTAAAATGCTGATAATTTAATAATTTTCTAGGTATAACTCAACAAATCAAAATGAAACGTAAAAAACTTAAAAACAAAGAAAATAATAAAAAGCGTCCTGGAACTGGAGTCATGTCATGGGATTGTTATATAAAGGTTCCAAACTCTTGAAAATAATTCTGGGTATGTTCAACAATTTAAGATACTAAATATATCGAGTTTCCAGAAATATTTAGAATTATTGAACCTTGGAATTTTACGAAAATATTATTATTATTAAGAAGTAGAATAAAAAATAAAATCTTATAGTACTATTTGCTATAAAGATCAATAGTTCAGGATTACCTCGAACAATTCCTTACAAATATCTCCTCTAAACGATTTAGAAAAGATTTTCTTTCATCCAAAAATTATTTTTCAAAGTTAAAATAATTAAAATTTGCATTAAAGAAAAAAAAAAAATTAATAAATAAATAAAATAAATAAATTCTGTTGATAGTATTAAAATTTTAAGATCCAAAAAAAAAAAAAAAAAAATATAGAATTTTTGATAAAATTTTGGAAGCTCCGTCAAGGTAAAAATCGTTTAATTCTCAAACCATTTTATAGCAAAACTAGCTGTACCGATGTGCTTTGTTACGCCCCGGTAAATCGGCTTTGCACGGGAATGATAGAAAGAATAATATTTATTTTATTGTATTGTGACTCACAATTCAAAAATAGATGTTTGACAAAAACTATTTGATAGATTTAAAAATATGACTCCAAGCTTTATATGCAAAATTGAATCTACTAATTGTGACCCATTTTTTAGATCGATTTTAATGAAATAAATGCTATATTTTACAGGAAGCTTGCTGCAGTACACCAGTGAAAACCGCATTCAAATTGGTTAAACCGTTTCTGAAATTAGCGAGCCCAGACTGAAATACTCTTACAATTTTATATATTTATAGATAGATAGATTTGGGTTCATACTTTCTTGTACATTGAGATCTTTTAGGATAACAAATTTTGTTTAAATTTTATTCCATATATCAATTTTGTAAATCTTCCCATATATAGAAAAAATTTTAGATTTCTAGCTGTAAAAATAAAGAATATTCCTAAGAGGTAATTCTATTTTGGACACAATTTCTCCAATCTTATCAATGTATCTGAAAAAAAACTAGGTTACTAATTTATCAGCACATAGGCAATAGGACTAAAAGTCATATACATATGTATTACAGCGCTTTCTTCAGAAATTTTCTACTATCTATTTGAAAAAATTGGATTACCAATTTACTATAATATAGGCAAAAGGACTCGTAGTCATATATTGCAGCACCTTCCTCACAAAAGGCCTCAAAGTCATACTATATTACAGCATCTTCTTCAGAAATTTTCTACTATCTATCTGGGAAAACTGGGTTATTAATTCACCAGTATATAGACAAAAGGACTGACTTACACACAGTAGTAATATATTGCAGTGCCTTCCCTCAAAAAATTACTATTATCTATTTAAAAAAAACTGGGTTACTAATTCATCGATTTACATAGAACATACACACATACGTATATTGCAACATGTTCCTCACATTCCAATTTATTACAACATTTGCATCATCCATATTTATGTATGAATGTATTTAGAAATACTCCTAGTTATGAATTCCATTTTTCATTCATTTTGTTGTACTTCCTATAATAAAGTGGAAGTGATAGACATTTTCCATTGGATGCTGGTACTCTTACCCAAAAATCAAAATTCATTAAACTGGTGTAAGCAGAACAGCGATATATCGCGGCTTGGTACACAACATGATACAACTATAATACAAATAATCGCCATCTAATTGTGTCTATGTGTGTATCTGTGTTCGCGTTTGTAAGGGTGTGGCTGTCAGCTTGGGCGGAGTTTCAATGTGTACAGTGGTTAGTAAATGGGAAAAATTGTGAGAAAATTAATGGAAAGAAGAATGCAGGACCCCTTTTTCTATTTCTTGTTGGAAAATGTAGTAACATTGTAGTTTCATAGTTGAATGGATGCGGTGTTTCACAAATTTATCTCATTCTTATTTCACAAACTTTTAAATACCTGCGCAGATTCCCTGGAAGATCAAGAGGGTGGAGCTATGTACATATCGTGCGATGTCTCAAATGGAGGTCCTGTGGAACCAGAAACAGGCTATGTGCCAAACAATCCATTATTCGGCCTGGCGTTGGACAGTCCACAGGTATTTATCGCGACAATAAAATCGTATAAAATATAAATAAATAAAATCAATAATTGTGCGCGAAAACCACTTAAAAACTTTGTGATTTGTGATTTAATTTGTGCTTTCCATCGTCACCTTCCTTCATCTTTATTGTCTTATAGCAAGAGTGTGCTGCATCCTGCGTCGGCTGCTTATCTTGCCAAGGCAATACCGTCCTACCTATCTCTTCGCTTACTACCAGCGATTTTGATTGTGGTTCCTGCTTTGATCCCACAATTGGGGTGCTTGGTACCGCACAAATTCTTAACACAACTTCGTCGAGTCAACTTCCTGGTGGTGGTGGCGGCATCAGTGGCGGTCCCAGTAACGGTAGTGGCTGCGGCAGTGGTGGCGGCATAATTGGTAACAATAGCTATTGGAGCACTGATGAAATGGCATCGACATTCCCAGGTCTACCACCATTAGACATTGATCCACTGCCGAGTCTTTTCCCATTCTCGCCGTGTGGTGCATCGTACAATTTCACTGCAAATCCTCACCAGGCTTCACTCTCATATACCGTTCACCCGCACCAAATGCTCGTCTCTCCTAGCGGTCATCATCACCATCATCAGCAGCAGCAACAACAACAGCCGCAGATATTACCACAGCAACAGCAACAACAACACCAGCAACATCAACACCAGCAACATCAGCATCTGCAGCAGCACCAACAACACCAGCAGCAGGCATCGCATGGTAACAATGCACTCCACAACTCGGCACCAACAACATGTTATTATGATTCCACAACCTCAGCTGCAGCTGCTTCAGCAGCGGCGGCAGCAGCAGCAGCGGCGGCTGCCGCTACAGCATCTACAGGCGGATGCAGTCAATCAGCTGCCACAGCACATCCCTCAGCCATGTATCCCAGTATGAGTGTGAACGTCAGCATGAACATGACAATGCATGGGTATGGCGCCGACGGCAGTGCAATGCCCATGCAATGCTCTCAAATGAATTGGACACCGCCAAGTACTTCGTCTGCAGTCAATGTGCTTTATCCACCTTTGCTCAGTCCCACTCACTATCCGGCATCGGCCACATATTCTTTTACGGCGGACTTTAGAGCTCCAAACATTCAAAGTAACCAAAATACTCTAGGAGCTGCAGTGCCAGCACTTTCCGAAGGACTTGATAAGGAGTCTACTACGCCATCTCCCACAGCAACACCTGCCCTTGTAGCAACGCGCAATTACTATGGAGGTGCACAAATCGGTCAGAATTATACGCCACCCACAAAGAGTCCAAATTTTAATCAGATACGTGATACAAAGTCTTATGGCAGCAGCGGCGCCGGACTTGTCTTCGAAGATGAGGAAGATAGCAACGAAGAAGGTTCCGACATGAAGCCAAATCTATGCCGTCTATGCGGCAAGACTTATGCACGTCCCAGCACACTGAAGACGCACTTACGTACACATTCGGGTGAGCGTCCATATCGGTGAGTAATTTTTCCACCAATCTGAGATGGGCCACTCATAAAGTATTTTTTTTTATCTTTGGCAGCTGTCCTGATTGCAACAAAAGCTTCTCACAGGCCGCAAATCTAACGGCTCATGTACGCACACATACCGGACAGAAACCGTTCCGCTGTCCTATTTGTGATAGACGTTTCTCACAAAGTTCCAGTGTCACCACGCACATGAGAACCCATTCGGGTGAGCGTCCATATCGCTGTTCCTCATGCAAGAAATCCTTTTCGGATAGCTCCACATTAACCAAACATTTGCGTATACACAGTGGCGAGAAACCTTATCAGTGTAAACTATGCCTCCTCAGGTACAACATCTTCATCATCAACATCCGCATCACCATATACATCTTTTGATTTTACTAATTTCTCCCTTTACGTTTCCATTTCATTAACAGATTTTCGCAATCAGGCAACCTCAATCGGCACATGCGCGTTCATGGTACTAGCAATAATGGCAGTAACAACAATCTCATCACATGACAAAAGCCACGCAGTGCAGGCGGTTTTCAACAATATCACCCCCATGCACATGCCCACGCCCACGCCCACACTCATCCGCACATGTCCCTTGCCGCTAGCAACTATGACTACGGCAATTACAGCATCGGCGATTATACTCCACCCGGCGCTTCACAAAACTATTCAGGGTATTATTTTTGCGCACTTAACAAACCCAAATTCGAGAGATTCTATTAAATCGACAACAAAAAATGAAAAGAAAACAAAACCAATCAACCGATTTTAAAGTTCAGGAGACAGAATACTTAGAAGAAATGATGGAGTCTACTCCCTAACAAAATCAAATAAAGCAACAAAAAATAAACCATAAAATAATTTAAATGCTCAAATTCAATCGAAACGCGTTTCAAGCAAAGTTTTGCAATCAATATTTTGTAAATACTCATGTCGTGTTAATCCTTAACCATAATAACATAAAATACATAATTAAGCATGATTAGGATTAGATTCATTTGTATGTAGTAGTATAGTAGTTTATCATATTTATTCATAAGCATAAAACATAACATAAACCAGGAATGAAATGAATAGTTGTTCATTGGAAAAAAAAAAAACGAAAAAGAAATAAGCAAAAAAACACGCATAAATTTATTCGATTGTAGTCAATAATAATAATCAAGTCTTGATCCCAAGATATAGAAATACATACATACATACATATAATATTTATGTTATTGTATTGTAGCTCCAATGAAAGTACATAAATATGTTGTATATTGTAGGGGTAGTAGGCACCAATTTGAACAACTACCACCCAACTCAAGTTCTAATCATGTACTCATAATTTTAAGAGATGGTGCTCGAATTTAAGCCACTCCAAAAAATATAAGTATGATGATAATAAAAATATTTTAAACATAGTAAACTATGAGTTTTTTTTTCCAACAACTCAAATATGAAGGGTCGCCATTTTGAATTCGCTTGTCATTTGAGAATTGTAACAGACGAGTGCGAATTGTGCGAACCAAGACACAAAAATAAAACTCCTGAGAATTATCAAAGGAAAATCAAGCAGTAAATTAAATAAATCAAATATGACTTTGCAACTTTATCGTGGTACCACTTTGGGTGTAGCCTTAGAAGAGACATTAAATGAAATATTGGAGAAAGGTTTAATTTCAACGGATCTATGCAAACGCATCATCGAGTTATTTGACAAACGCATACAGGAGGAATTACTTAAGCATTTACCAATCGAAAGTCATCTATCAGTTCATGCTGATCAGATTTCTTCTTATCGTTTTTTCGACCAAGTATGGACTTTTGTGCTCAATGACTTGAATATAAAACCATTGGGACGGGTCAAGAAGCTCAAGATAATTGCCTGTGACAGTCAAATTGTCGCTGTCCCGGGCATGCAAAAACAACCCCATAGTGATCGGCGTCTTCTTGGACCAAAGAACAGGAAACTAGAGAAATAAATGTATAAATCTAAAAATTGCTTATGCTTACCAAAATATGTATATTGTATGTGTTTAATAATAAACTTAATTTTCAACTATATAAATTGCTTCAGTATCACCACCACCAATGATTTTCGAGTTTTGTGCATCGAATGAGTTTATTGCATTGCGTAGTTTTGAAAGTAATGCAGTTACATTGAGACGACTTTTAGCGCGTTCACCATTCAGCCAGACATTATTGGTATCCTCATGTTCACCAGGATGAAGAAATGCAGCCTGTGTCCATTGCCATAGTTCACCAGCCTCGGCAGTACTATATAAAATACTAGGATCTTGACGACTAAAACCAATTTCGGTTATGGCAGTGCTGTGTGCGCTTAAATATGAAGCTGGATAACCAGGTTGCCGTAGATCCCATACAGTTATAGAACCCTCTTCGGAGCCTGCCAATACAACATGTTTCTGTGTAGGATGCGATGCCAAGCACGATACGAAATTACTATCTTTGTCATCTTCACACGAGGTCATAAAAGACTGTGCTGCTTTTTCCTCTGAGCCACCTCTTACATCGAACATACGTATGACACCCATTCGATTGGACACAAGCACTTCCTGTGGATTTACATATGCAACAGCATAGAGTGCTAAACTATCTGCTATAATTTTATGTTTAACTTGTTGCATCGCATTCACATTTACAATATTCAAGCGTCCATCTTCGCCAATTGTGGCTATGTCGTTACCGTAAATAGCAATTCCCGTACAAGGTGCCGCTGAATTATCGCCCATGTAGAATGAATGCAATTGTGGTGTACGTTCAACAAACTCCAATCGATCCTCATCTACAGCTCGTTTGATCTTGAGTAATGTGAGATGTCCTAAATGAATGAATGTTGTTGATTGACATTAATATTGAAGTTTCTATTTCTAAATGATACCATCTTACTTACCATCGCTGCTGCTAGCGGCTACAGTATTTGCATCAATTAATTCTAAACCAGTAATGTCATCATTAAATTCCACTTTGTCACAGCATTCAGGAACATATTCACAATTGTTCGTATTGGTGGCATATTGATTCGATTTCAGATGCCACAAACGAACATAGTTTCTTTTCATATCCCAATTTCCTGTTATAAAGCGTTCACATTGGTACATTTGTTCCGGCACCCAACGTACTTTGGAAATCTTCTCCGCTACAAAGAACGTGTTAACTTTACTTTCCGCCATCTTTGTATAGACAATTATTTAACTAATGTGAGCAATTAAAGTGCACTTTTAATTTAAGTTAATTAAAATATTCGCAAATTTCACAAAAACTATTCTGCATTGATTTGTATATTGGCGCAAAACACCGGCAGCAGGCCGGCTGCAACATATGTGAAAACAGTGTTGCCAGAGTGAAAAATAAGTCTGGCAACACTGTACAAAAAGCAGAGATGCATTTTGTAGCAATTAGCTTTTGTCATTGAGAAAAATATTTTGGCGGGAATTGGCACAACTTATAAGAAAGACATCATCTTTATAATAATTGAAAAGGAGAGAACCAAAGAAAATATGCCTATTAAAAGAAGTTTTTTCGAATCATCCAAAGCCAAAGAAAATGAAGAGGTTAGTTGAAAATACATATTTGTCAATATTTAAGAAAATTCATTACATTTTTCTACTTAAGCAATTTAAAAAAGAGACTGAGGAAAACCCACCAAAGCGTCGTAGTGCTCGTTTGACTAGAAGTACGCGTTCAATGGCAGAGGAAGGAACACCATCACCAGAAAAACCAGAAAAATTGCCATTTATAAAATATCGTGGAGCTATAAAGTACTTTACAGATGGAAATGAGATTGCCGAATCTGCTGACTCAGTAATGTAAGAATTTTTGAATTTTTTTTCATTCATTAAACCGGTTTAATATACATATATAATATTATTATTAGGCAATGGGTCGATAAACAAACTGATGTTGATATTGTGCCAATGGCCTTTGACATGGAGTGGCCATTTTCATTTCAAACTGGTCCCGGCAAATCCTCCGTTATACAAATATGTGTAGATGAGAAGTGCTGTTATGTCTATCAGTTAAGCAATCTTAAGAAGCTGCCGGCAGCTTTGATGGCATTGTTAAAGCATCCTAAAGTACGTTTACATGGAGTCAATATCAAGAAGTAAGTAAGCTAAACTGCTATAGAAATGAATTTAGTTTAACATTTTCTTTGTTTCAGTGACTTTCGTAAGCTTGCCCGTGATTTTCTTGAAGTCAATGCTGATATTTTAATAGAGAAATGCATTGATTTGGGTATTTGGTGTAATGAGGTGTGCGAGACTGGCGGACGCTGGAGTCTGGAACGTCTTGCTAACTTTATAGTTAAGAAGGCTATGGATAAAAGTAAGAAAGTTCGAATGAGCAAATGGCATGTCATACCGCTGGACGAAAATCAACTAATGTACGCGGCCATTGATGTCTATGTAAGGAAGGAGAGATTAATATTTTAGACTTTCAAGACTCTTATAATTCTTCTCTTTTCTCTGACTATATAGATTGGCCAAGTTATATACCGTGATCTCGAACGTCGTGCACAAGTTAAACAGAAAAATGAGACTGAATTTAAAGAAAAGAATGGCGATGCCGCATTTAAGGCTGTTAAAGCTTTAGGTGAGACATTTCTTAGTAAAATAAATGAAATTCAAATTTAGATAATCTGATGCATGGGCAACCTCCAATTTTATTATAATCCCATCCAATCATCAATCTCCCAATAGTAAATTTTATAATTATTTTTAATGATTATTTGACAAAGAAAATAAAACAGATTTTTAGCTTTTGATGAACCTTAAATTTTTTTTTTTATGTATTTTGCTTATGCCAGAGTGTGTTCATTCTTCAATAACAAACCATCAAATAAATGCAGATAAGAGAAACAATATAAGAGAAACAATATACATAGTATTAAAAAACACGTCGACGACCATTAATAGCTTCCAATTTGCGCTGGAGCGCAGCATTTTCCTTGTCGATTTTGCGCTGTTGATTCTTGCGATTAACTGCAGCGCTTGTGGTTCTTGCGTTAGCCTCCGGTGATTGCTAAAACAATGACGAAACAAAAGGAAAAGATGGTTATGGATACTAATCTAGTGGCTATAAACCACCAACCACCTACCTTCTTTTGAGCAGCAGCAGCTGCCGCAGCTGCCCTTTGTGGACTTTTAGTAACAGTTGGCTTAATAGACATCATTTTCCTGAGGAGTATCTTGTTTTGACGATCGATGTCACGCAATTGTTCATTAGTGAAACTGAAACTTTTGCGTCCTATGTTTCTAAAACCCAAAGGACTGGATGAAGCACTGTAATACACAATTATTAAACCATATGTTCAAAAGTTGGTAAGCTTTCTTTATTTTTTTTTTTCCTATACTTACCACATTTTATCAGATGTATTGGTCACTGGACGTCGCATGATGTCTACATGGAGAGCATAGTCATCAGAATTAAAACTAGTAGGTGTGCCACTAGATATTTTATATTGAATCTTGTTTTCATCAGATGACGAAAAGGAATCAGATCTAAGAAATAGGAGACTGTCTTCTGTGGCATTTTGATGCTGATCCGAGAATTCAGTCTCATCGTTCTTAGCTGTTCTTTTTGTATCATTCAAAACAGGATTCATGCTGTTTTGTTGCTTATATTTGGGGCTAGGTGGCTTTAAAAACCGTCCAGCATCTCCAGAACCATTTTCAACAAACTTTTGCTTTTGGGGAATCTTAGATTCTTTTCTCTTTGCATAAACCGAACCCATATCATAAAGTTTATTCTTTGTCACATCTTTGTTTGTTTCTTTGCCATTCAATTGAGCTTTTAGATTTTCATCTAGATTTTGTAGAAAACTGAACATCTCGGGTTTGTTCTTTATGGAACGAATCATTTCTTTTGTCCTTTCGGGATCATTTAATTCTTCTCCATAGAACATTTTAGCTATATTTTTGAGAATCCCATCAATATTCTCATTTTCTTCCATACCACCACCACTCTGTCGATCGTTAGTTCCATTGACATCACATTCAACAGTTGGATCTGTCTCTTCATCGCTTCCATAAATCATGTGTGGATCAATTCCTTCCATATATTCCTCATCCTGTTCGTCGAGTACTTCGCAATCGTCGTCGTCGTCGTCATATTGTTGCTGACCAAGTGCGTATTGCGATTTCAAATCTTCGCTGGTAGCATCGTTACACTGGGCTATCTCAAACTCTGGGACTGGATATTGAGACTGAAGTTCGTCTTCGTATTGCGAATCAACGTAGTATTCAGATGGCAAGACATATTTTTTTCCTTGTTTGCCCATATACACGTCACTTACGGCAGTATCATTCTCTTCCTGCTCCTGCTCCTGATCAAGGTCCTCGTCCTCCTGATCTCGCTCTTCCTCTGTCAAGTCCTCGTCTTCGTCTTCTTGTACCTCCTCGTCCACGTCCTCGTCCTGGTCATCGTACACCTCATCATTATTCTTTTCCACCACTTGCTTCTCTACAGAAACCTGCGCCTTACTCAGTAAAGGTTCAATTTCCCCCTTGTTATTACGAGAGCTGCTTCCGACCAATGTGCGATCTGAAACTTGGGGCTCCTCCATAGGAAGAGACAAATCGTTCAAATCATTGATGACTACCTCCTCATCTTCAATGTCCGAGGACGTCGAATACGATTTCCTGGACTTGCGTCGATTACCGTTACTTATCTGGCCACTATATAAGCGTTGTTGTTGTTGTTGTTGTTGTTGCTGCTGCTGCTGTTGTTGTTGTTGTTGCTGCTGCTGCTGCTGCTTAAAGCGTCCCAAAGCATCTTGCTGCAAAGAACCCTTAGATGTGTGTTACGCGTTAATCTTATAAAGGATACTTACACGAGCTTTAAAATCTCTTAATTCCGACTCTGTCTCACTGCGACTGCCACTGGAGTATTCTGTTCCAACTTCAGTTGCATCATCGTCATCGGAATATTCTTCCTCGAAAGATTCGTTATTGTAGAAATATTCGTCGTCGGAGTTTACCGGCGCTTCAGTCATCCTTCCTGTGTACTCTTCTGTTTATTTGTATTATGTGTTTTTTTGTACTATTATCTAAATAATCCTTCTCACGTATAAAATATAAACCACAAATATTTAAATAAGTAAAATGTATGTGTTTCTTGTATTTCTTGAATATGTCGAAGTAATTTTTCCGAGAGCGTTTGTGTGAAACTAACGTATTATTTTATGAAACTGAAATTTAACTTGCCTGTGTTGACGGATATTTATGAAATTTGATTTACTAAACCAATTTCATAGCCTACTAAAATCTGTGTTCGTTCGATTTTTCCAAAAAATCATGGCCGACCATTCCAAATATTACTATATGATGATGTTGTTCGATAGTTTCTTATGTGAGTTCGATTAAGTCTCACGGATGACTGACACATGATTTTATTGTACTGGTTTTTCATATTGAATGTGGTTGTTGTTAGTCTCCTTCCCATACTCCTTTGATTGAGCTGTTGAGTTAGGCAGGCGTGTCGTACACACATGCCCAATGGCTTTCGTTGCCCTGGGATGTTTGGCTTCAACATTTAGTTGAATCTTGAAGCTCAATTTCAGTTTATTTCAATATACAATAAGTTTCCTGGATATTGTCTAAATGCCGGAAATATTCGATACTCGGACATATTTAAAGTTTTACACCAGGGGGCATGCAATCCCACTTCGATTGCTGAAAGTTTAATGTGTTTTTCTTTAAGCGTTGCTATAGGCAACTTCTAATCCAAGGGTCATCATCATCATCATCATTGTTGTGAGCACCCTCTTCTAATGCTCAACTACGCCACTCTCTTTGTAAAGCTTTAACGGCAATAGTAGTAGTACTTTCATTGTTTTGACACGCCAACAACCATCAACGTACGAGAAAAAAAGCACAAATTCATATGCGGCAACTGCAGCCAACTTCAAATGTAAATATTGTGCTGTGAGTTCATGGCATTGTTGCTGTTGTTGTTGTTGTTATTATTATTGTTGGGCCAAGAGCACTTTACTCATTCAAATACTACAACGCTCCAAGGATTCTGCGCACTACCAATTTCCAAGAGAGACAGAAAGAGAGCGCAACATAATAAGTGAGTGTATTTAAGTTTACTAGCGGGCGACTGACTTCATTTGGCTAAGAAGCTTCGTTGCGTGCGGGTGTGTTAAGAAGTCGTAGGAAGCTCGCGTAAATTAGGAAAACACAAACAAAAAAAAAAAGAAGGAAAAAAAAATTTTATGAAAAAAACAAAAGGAAATACAAAATGAATGAAAAACTGTGCTGGCTGCGTGAGTGAAAATATGAATAAATTGTGTGTGTGTGTTTTAATGAAATTAAAGAAAAATAAATAAAACAGAAAAAAACGAAAAGAATTTCAACAAAAACCGCGAGTGAGAAAAACCAAAAGCAAACAGCCCAAAAAAATGAAACAAAAAATTATAATGAATATTTGAAAGTTTCAACAGAGCCTTGCCTTGCCTTGCTTTGCTTTGCCTGCCTTTCTTTTTATTTAAAGCTAAAAACGTGCGTTCGCATTGCCAATGATTATGATGTTTATGATGTTAATGATGATGATGATGGAGACGATGGTTAAAGCGAAGGGAGTGAATAGTATGATGGTGGCATGTGTTGCGTTCCGTTGACTTGTTAAATCAATACGCTTGTGTGTGTGTGTGTGTGTGTGGAGTGCGTAACGTAACGCGTAACGTACGTAACATACAAAAAGGCGGACCTCCTCATTTTTGTTGTTGTTGTTGTTGTTGATGTCGACACTAAAAATTACGGCATTTTGCGCGGTAAACAAGAATGAACATAACAGAGAACAATGAACAATGAAATAATTGCCCTAGATATGAGCACTCGAATCTGTGAAATAGTGAAATCTAATAAAATAAACAATGGATTTCAACATAATTATAGTTAAATCGCCCCAAAAATAATGAAGCCAAAAATGATTTAAAAGAACTCCAGTGGCAATTGATAGGACAACCAACTCCCCACTCCTCCGGCTGCTTTTAATACATTTGGAACTCAACAATAACAAAAAAAAAAAAAAAAAAAATAATAAATAAATAAATTACAGCGTGGCCCACTTATTCGAGTTGAGTTTACTCTAATTTCTTTTATTGATTTTCAACACTTGACCAGCAAAAAAAAAAAAAAAAAAAAAAAAAAACCCAAAATAAAGTGAATTGCGGTGATGTAGAAAATTGGAAAAATCATATTGTTTTAAAAATCAAATTGTTTGGCCTAAATTTCGCCTGAAATGTCATCATCATCAGCATCATCATCATCATAGTTATTTCATTGATTTCATTCAGGCAAAAACCACATACTGTTTATATTGAGCCACCACCACAGTGGAGTTTATTAATTATAAATGCCAATTTCATTAGTGGAAACAAAATAAATCCCTTTTCGAAATCACAATCAATCTATTCTCATCACAATAATCTCTATTGACCTCACAAATAGCAAATTTCACATCACCTAATGAGCTGATTTGAGTTTTGTGTTTATATTGGTAAATAAAGACCTCTCTTCTACTAATTTACATACTACGAGTATAAGCAATTATAAATCTACATATTATGATCAGAGGAAGAAAATCAGAAACCGAACAAACAGAGGATTCTTCTGTACCTCGGTTGAATAACAA
This sequence comes from Amiota mariae, assembly GCA_035041805.1. NCBI lineage: Eukaryota > Metazoa > Arthropoda > Insecta > Diptera > Drosophilidae > Amiota > Amiota mariae. The sequence continues at coordinate 1,363,941 of JAWNKV010000361.1, read as the reverse complement.
AAATCACAACAACGAAAACAATCAAAAGAACAATTACAATAACGACGGCAACGGCAACTCCAACTGCAATTGCAGTGACAACAATAATTCACATTCACATTCAAATTCAAAATCTGTTTCTATTTGACGTATAAGGAATATTTGTCGTGACGAAAAACTTAAAGTGGAAGAATCATCATTCACAAAGCGACTGTCAACGTCGTCGTCAGTAGTTGCAAAGGCAATAAACGCAGCAATAGAATCACCAGAAGCATCAACGACAAAATCATTCTCGGAAGCGACAGGAACGTCAAGCACTTTATCGTGGAAGCAAACCACGTCAAGTACGCGACATGTTAGCCGGAGTTCCTTGTCTGCATCTAAAAATAATAACAACAACAACTACAACAACTACGTCAACTGCCAATCTGACAACATTAAAGAAAGCAATATACAATATACTAGAAGAAGCAGGGAAAGAGAAAGCAATTGGAAGAACAACAATATTAATATTGATAAAGAAACGCAAGGAAACGAATTTAGAGGAAAAGAAACGGCGATGGTACTAAGCACCGAATGGTCTCAAGTGGAAGTTATCGATTTGGTTAATGACGGAAACGGTCTCGGCTTCATTCTTGTTGGTGGACGTAGTACCGGTGTCGTCATTAAAGCATTGACACCTGGCGGTGTCGCTGAACGCGACAACCGCTTGCAATGTGGCGATCACTTGCTGCAAATCGGTGAGGTGAACTTACGCGGTTTTAATTCCGAGCAAGTAGCAACAGTTCTTCGTCAGAGTGGAGCTCAGGTGCGTCTGATTGTGGCACGGCCGATAGAGCCAACGGCCATTGACTATCAATCATTGGCAAGTCATGCGCCAATTATACCAACTAAGCTCCTATCCGACCCGGAAGAACTGTCGCGGCATCTCTTTCAGAATCCGAGTTTTGCGACAAGTGCTGCTACTATGGGAGCAGGCTTAAATGTCGATAGCGTCGGTGGGGACGGCGTTGTCCGCGACATGGAGGGTTTAGCACTTGGTGTTGGTGAAGTTGATGTTTGTCATGGTTTTATACCGCCATTATTAGCGACTACACCGGACACTGAGCTTGCGGATTTGCCATTGCCACCGATACCCACTGACTCAAGTGCAACTGCACAAGCGGCATCAGCCCGTATGTGTCCCAAAGACTTAGATATTGTTCCGATTTCGATTGTTTCACCACCGCCAACCACAACGCTGTTGCCTGCCTTGGATCAGCAGCACCATCATCAGCAATCTGTGATAGAAGCTGGAGCATCAAGTGTTGCCGGCAACATGACCAAGACAATGACCACATCAGTATCTTGCGATGGTAACGTTGAAGCCATTGAGGCTGAATGTTGTTCAATAACATCTTCCAATTATATGGACTCACCTGAGACAGAAACATATGAAGTGAAGCTCCGAAAAAACGTATACGGACTTGGAATTACTGTTGCGGGTTATGTTTGTGAAGAAGAGGATCTGTCGGGGATATTTGTAAAGAGCATCATTGAAGGCAGTGCTGCCGAAATGAGTGGAGAAATACAGATCAATGATCGCATTGTGGCTGTGGATCGAAGCACACTATCAGGCGTATCGAATCATGAGGCCGTGGAATTGCTACGAAACACCGACATTGAAGTGCACTTAACGCTAGAGCGTTTTTTACGTGGTCGCAAATACGAACACCTTCAAGTGGCCTTGACTGAACTGAAGGGAGAAACCCAATCGCAAACCTCACTGCCGGCTTCTCCTTCGATTGCGACGCTATCCTGGTTACCGCCAAAATCGGATGCTGACTCAATTGCAACGGACGGCGGTGCAGTTTTTATGGATTTCGGTGATTTACCCTCACGTGACACGGTCGATTCGAATATGTCACACATGCTAGATCGCAGTGAACAAAGTAATGTGGGCAGTGCAAAGGATCACCAGGAAATGACGCCTACAACGCCGGATGCAGGAACACATATAGCCAACGGCTGTGTTGCAAAAGGTAATGGATTAGAAAGTGGAACGGAAGTGGAACAAAGAGTATCAATCCAACACGAAAAACCTTTAAATGGTGGCATAAAGACACCAACAAACGAATTTGCATCATCGACTATAACAGCGACCACCCCGACAGCAGCAACGACTGAAAAGCTCTTACCACAAAAACAAGCAGCAGAAACAGCGGCGGCGGCGGTGACGACGTCAGCGAAGGCAGTTGGACCGATTACTTCTACTACGAAGTCTACCTCAAGTCCTAGTGCGGAATCTCTGAAAGTGGCCTGGAAAAGTGAGTTTCCCGAAAGTGAAATTTTAGTAGCCGAAATAAATAAACTTACAGGTCTAGGAATCAGCCTCGAGGGCACCGTGGAGGTCGAGGGTGGCATTGAAAAGCGACCGCACCACTACATACGTTCCATACTCGAAGATGGTCCCGTCGGCCGCCAAGGCATACTCAAGCCCGGCGACGAACTGCTGCAAGTGAACGAACACAAGCTGCAAGGCCTCAAACATATCGAGGTAGTAAAGATCCTCAAGGAACTGCCTTCACGCGTAAAGCTTATCTGCGTGCGTGGACCCACCGCACCTAGTGTCATAAACACTTCACAGAATCCGGAAGCATTTGAAACACGCAGTCTCCTACCGGGTGGACACCAAAGCCTACAGAATCTTCTGACCAAAGCACAGTCAGAAAGCTCGCTGTATACATCGAGCACTGCAACGTTAACGGACCAAAATCGCTCCAAGTCATTAGAAAATGTCTCTGGCTTGGCGCTCTGGAGCTCTGATATCACACAAGTCGATATCGAAAAGACTGAGCACGGTTTCGGTTTTTCCATACTCGATTACCAAGATCCACTTGATCCGGAGGGCAGCGTCATTGTGATACGTGGCCTTATACGTGGAGGCTCTGCCGAGGCAACTAACGAAATTTTTCCAGGCGATCGCTTAATAAGCGTCGGGGAATACAACCTCAACGGTCTGGATCTCGACGAAGCGGTAACGATACTCAAAAGTATGCCGCTAGGCATCACCAAATTGGGTATTTGCCGACCACTATCGACATCAGAAAGTAACAGCAATATAGCATCACCAGTAGGCGATTCACATAGCACATAGTTTTTATTGGATTTATATTGTAAGTATATAGAAAATATTTTATTTTGCCCATTTCTTTCTTTTTAAGAACCTTTATATTAGTTTTATTTTCCTGTTTAATTTAAGCAACCTTTCGAAGGGCAACTGTTGGGTATTATTTTCTTTTTTTTTACCGCAACCGCATGTCATTGACAAATGTTGCAAATCAATAAGTTCATTTTCCGTTTCATATATTGTGAAAGATTGGGCGTGGGTTTATTTACAATTCCGCCCTTTTCTACGGATAAAAGCAAAAAGGGGTAGACCCCAAGCACTTCCTTCTCTTTGAGCACAATACACCTTTTGTATTTATTAAAATGTATTTAATGGCAACACATTATTTATAAGGTTCAAAGGGCATAGAGATCTGCATCTAAGGTCTGGGTTACAAATACTACATGCATACCTAGAGAGTGTAACACTTTATCTCAAGAGATTGGTGAAGTGCTAAAAAAGTATTGCAACATGATGACAAGGAAAATATTCAAGGAGATTTTATTGTTGTTTTTTATTGTTGAGCATCAATCTAACCTAAGTTTTGTTACTAAGACCATCTCATCTATACAAATCAATGACCGTTGTGATGCCACAGACTTAGTGTTTCCTATTCTCTAGGGATCCTTTCAGTTCGTCAAATTTATTGAAGAAGTATGAATATATGTGAGGCAAGGCTGTGTTTTATCTCCGTTGTTGTTTAACTTAGTCCTCGACCTAGTAATGCGGCAAGCTTGTGCGGCAAACAGAAGTATCTCCTGGGGTTTGGGCGGCCGCCTTGAGGACCTGGACTACGCGGACGTTATCTGTCTGATCTCGCACAAACACTCGCACATATCAGCCAAACTTCTGGCGGTAAGTGAAGATGCAGCACAAACCGGTCTAAAAAATCAACATTGCCAAAACAAAGGTAATGGGTATTGACACCACCGAAACAGAAGCGCTTCAGATTGCCGGTTTACCGTTGGAAGAAGTGGATGAATTTTGCTATCTCGGTAGCATTATCTAAAAAACTGGTGGATCAGCAGCAGACATTCGCAACCGCTTATTTAGGGGGCGAGCTGCATTTGGTATGTTGGACAAGGTATGGAGAGCAACGCATATTTCCAGACGCACGAAGTTGAGAATATTCGACGCTAACGTAAAGTCAGAGTAGACCTATATGGGTGCGAAACATGGAATCTTACTGCATGTACTCTGCAAACGTTGCAGTCCTTCCTCAACCGCTGTCTCCGAAAGATCATGCGGATATTCTGGCCCGCCGTTATTAGCAATGTTGATCTTTGGACTGCAACTAAACAAACACCTGTCGGCATAGAAATCCGTCGCCGTAAATGGAAGTGGATCGGGCACACACTGCGTAAGCCACAAGATGACATCACAAGGACAGCTTTGGACTGGAATCCTCAAGGGAGTCGTAGGCGAGGGAGACCAGCCAATACGTGGAGACGACAAGTTGAAGTAGAAGTGCAAAAATCAGGACGTTCCTGGAGACAAATCAAAGCTTTAGCGGTTGACGAAGGCGAATTATAAGATGCTTGTTGAGGCCCTGTGTCCCACCTAGGAACTTTGGGAAATATATATATATATGAATCAAGCTTTCTAAATTGTCTTTTTGATTGTACTGGACATAAGCAATAAAAGTGAATGATTCATCCTCCATCTCCTCTTCATCCTCACAGCTTCTGCAAATGTTGTTTGTGTTTGTGAGTAGAACAGGGGAATTAATCCAAATATTGAAAGTGTTGCTTAAATCTATGAGAATTTCAATTAAAAATTGAATCTTTGCCTAGGAAATCTACTTATTTTTTTGTTTTTAAAGATCCCGAGTTGTATTAGTTTACATAGAAAACTGAAAGTGTTTGTGCGTGCATCATGTAAAAGTAACTTATTGCATTCAAAATCGAATTACGGAAAGATTTCTTGTGAGTAACATATAGTGTTTATTTCAGGACTACAGAATCGGTAGAAATTGATGGATTAAATTTTTCTGAATTGTGAGTCTTAACAATATACAATACAACCAAACATTCTTTCTATCATTCCCGTGGAAAGCCGATTTTGATGATATTTTACCGGGGAGTAGCAAGGCTTACCGGAGAGTAGCTAGTCTATAATACAATCTGATGTTGACGAGGCAATCAGTGATTAAGTTTTGAAATAAAGGATGCTGTCTGTGTTATTTTTCTCTCTATTTAGAATACTGATGTGTTGATGTGGTTTTTAAACAAAGAATTGCTTTCACTGATAGCTGGGGTCTTTAGGTATATTTAGATTCATTTTATGACATTAACCCCAAAGTATAAGAACACTGCCTTGGAGTTGTTTCCGAGTCATAATAAGTCTTGCAGTTTCAGTTCAACATAAAATATTATATTTATTTTAAAAAAAATACCAAAACTGCAAAATTTTTACAAACAAAAAAAAAAAAAAAATTATCTCATTATAAGAATGTGGAAACATCAAATAAAGATCAATAAATAAAAAGTTTAGACAATTTTCCTTCCTTATATCATCAACACCTTCGTTTGTTTATTTGTTGTTGAAAAATATGTGCAAAAACACTTTAAGAAGATTCAATATATTTTTCACTTTTATTACATTTGGGTGATTTTATTGCAATACATACAATATTTTCAAAAGAACTACACAAGAAGAGAAAATATAATATACAACAAAACTTCCTTCATTATTAAAATAATAATTCTGTGGGTTGGTCTTTCAAAGGCGTAAGACAACCAAGAATAATCTATTGCCAACCCCCCCCCCCCCCCCCCACCTTATTTCCAAGCATCTTAAATGGCAGCAAAATAAATCACTTTCTAAACACCCAAAAATATGTCAATAAATCTTAAGTAAAATATTCTGATTGACATTAACACAATCATTTAATATTTCAATAAGAAAGTCAAGCTGTCAATTTTCTTTAATTCATGCCAGCAGTCAAGATTCACATAGATAGATAGATAGATAGATAGTTTATTGTTTATTTTTATTGGTTATTAATTATGCCTAAAATGCATTGGAAATTTATTTAAAATTTAAAGTAAACAACAATTTGGAACGAATATGAGTTGATGATGATGGTGATAGAATAAACAAACAATGAAACAATTTGACATTTGAAAGAAAAACGAAAAACAGAAGGTGAAACAGAAAGATACTCGTGGTACTCGTATTAGTGCAATCCCACATAGTAGTAGTAGTAAGTATAATGAATTTGAACGTTTGTATAAACAAAAAAATTTAATTACATATTACATGATGTAATCAATGAGACAAGAATTGACTTCTAAAATAGACAGATAGAACGGCTGAGGATGATATTGTTTGTTTATTATTATTATATATTGTATACATATATCAATCTGTAATTTAAATCATCACTGTAGTATAATATAAAAATAGTTTACCCAACGGTTAAACGGTTCTGTTCTGTTAGTGCCGTTGTGGGATATACGCAGTATGTCATTTACAAAGTACATGGAAATTAACTAAGAATGAAAATAATAAGTAGTATTTGTGTCACTTGGTACAACTAACTTTAGACAGAATAAGTATCACACGAGTGTATAGTACAAGACAGCACAGTTACGTCAACGGCTCATATTGATCATAAATAATGATGTTGAACACGTTGTTACTCTATCTATACTTACTATATACATAGGAGGAGGCAAGTCTCAGGAGATGCGAATACAATGACGCTAAAATAAGATACTACTACTTGTAATATATTTGTTGAACTTCTGACATAGTAAAATAAAAATCACGTTTTAATTAAATACTTTACAAAGTGCCAATGACGCAAATGAAAGAAATAATGAATGAATGAATGAATGAAAGAAAGAAATCATCTCATCAGGATGCACAGTCAGTTAGAGTCAGCAGAGAACAACAGATGCGGTCACAAGTATCCTGACCAAGCCAATCTATGCTGATGCTGATGCTGCTGCTGACCATGCTCACTACTTACTTGATGCTTGATGTGCCTAAGGTCATGCCCACAACCAAGAACACGACCACACCCATCTACGTACTCATTGCCCATTGAACTTTATTCACAAAATATGAAGAAAAACAAAGACATCTAGACAGACAGACATCTAGACAGACAGACAGACAGACATGCAAGTACTTGCAACATATTGTACTATACATATATATCTATCTATCTATCTATAGTTCTTGTTGTTCTTCTGCTCTATACAAGGGCATCATCATCATCATTATCAGCAGCAGCAGTAGCAGCAGCATCATCAGCAGCAGCAGCAAGCATCATCACAATGCAAAGACAAGTGAAGGAACAAAAAAAGTGTAAAATAAAATACAAAAAATATACAATATAATAAAAAGAAAGATAAGATACTCAAAGTGAATAGAGACGAAAGCGGAATCTCATTTTAGTTGCACTCGAGATTGCAGCAAAGAGTCTACTCAAGAACGATTATGTTACTCGTACTCGTACTCATACTCATCCTCATCCTCATCCTCATCCTCATCCTATTTATATATTCCTGAGCCTGTCAAGCGAGCTGAGAGAAGAAGGAAATTACTGCCGCCGCGTATTCATGTTGTTGCATATTTGTTGTTATCATCTACTTGTTAGTACTATATTTCTTCATGTCATTATGATATGGAGGATATGGTACTTTTGTTAGGTGGTGTAGCAAGTAGATAGATTGGGAGCCCCCACCCAATCATGTTGTTTTCCTAAAGCAAATTAAGTGATTTTGTTGTTTTGCTTTTCTATTTGTGGTCTCGTTGAATTTTGAACAATTAAAAAGGGGCGAGGTTCTTTGCATGAAGGATTTTCCTGAATATAATAGAAAAAATGCATAACGAACCTCAATAATTATCATCATCATTATCATTATCATCATCTATAGAGATACATTTCTATAGTGTCGTGATATCCTGTAATGCAGTGATGCGCAACCTTTTGAAAGTAGAGGGCCTCATTACTAACCTATTTCGTCTCTTGGGAGGCACACTAAAGAAGTATAAAATAAAAAGGTATAAAAAAAATTCAAAAATTATTATAATTTTATATTTATACAATATTTATTATTATTATTTATTTTTATAGTTTGTATATTTTATCAATGGGAAGACTGTCCTTGCTTTTCATTAATCAATTTGTCAAATTTCACTTGAAAATTTGAAGTCACAATGTGCTAACTAATCATTCTTGAAAATAACTGTTTGCTGTTCGCACAAGTAAATGCTACAGAACATTGACATCATATTCAGTGCATGTTGACGAATTTCAGGATGCAGAATAGAACTCATTTTCATATAGAGTTGTGTTGCATTGCAAGTCAATAAGCTCCATCTGCATAAGTTGCGGGGAATCATCGAAAACTGCAGTGAATGAATTTGAAAAGATATTGATCAATTTTTGTTGCTCCTTGTAGTCATGGAAGCATTCTTCAAATTGTCATTTAAGATCAGCGCTATTGTGGTCAGTGTGTTAATAATTAAATTGTCTTTCCCTTGAAGGCGGTTGTTAAGATCATTGATGTGTCATTGACCAGTCATTTGAGTTCATAAAATTTGCCTACAGATGCATGAGTAATTTGGCCTGTTTTGGCTCTCGAAAATTACTCACACTCAATTACAAGTATAAATTCAAGTATGTATAAATTTCTGAGAACGGCACTTAACTTTTAAAAAATTAGCACCACCTCTATTTGTTGCACCATGCCCTTTATTTATTGAAATATTGTATATTACTTAGGCTTCTATCAAGTTTCTGTCGTGATTATATATTTTACTTAATAGCTGCGTATCAGACCGCGTCACAGGCCGTGGGTTGCGCATCCCTCCTGTAATGTTATTAAAAAAATTTATTTACATTTAAATAAAATTTTATACTATAGTGGATTTTACTAACTGAAAGGAAAAAGTTAATTTAATTTAAATTAAATAGAATAGAATAGAATAGTATTGCATCTAATGAAAAGTCTCCTTAAGAAGTCAAAGAACCTTCTTGATTTTGGTCTTTAATTTTATATGTAGTGTGTTTTTCTGTAATATTTATGATTGCATTTCTTTCATTTCACTAAGTACATTATTATTTACATTTTGATGCAATTATTCATGTTTTATGAATATCTAAATGCATAGCTAAAATGCTTGAAACGTGCATACATATAAATTGTATCTTTTATGTACTCTCTGTTTTGTATGCTATACAGTACGAGTATCTTACTGTTAATGGCTTTTGTTATTGTTATTGTTGCTGTTGCTGTTGCTGTTGCTGTAGTCGCCGTCGTTGTTGTCACATGTAACTTGATGTAACTTGGTTTGTACTCCTCCTTATAAGAGCAGAACAAGCATGAGCGCGTTAAATCCACATGGATACATAATATTTGTGTTGATCTGTGCGCCCTAATGGTAAATATGTTATTTGCAAATATACAAACACAAACACAAATACTATATGCCATATACCAGTCCTCCTATATACATAGTACATATATCTACATATGTTTGTATTATGTACATAAATATGTGTTTGTATCTAATGTATAATGTGTAGTAAATATTTTCACAAAGGAACAACTCATATGTACATGCAACACGACTGTAAGTTAAATCCGATACATGTTTCTCGTAGTGATTGATGGTGACATTATGCCTATGGAAACATGTTTGTCTGTCACGACTCCTCAACCATTTAAATTGTTCGAATTATTTATACTCGTATCTACAGTTTCATGTTGGTTAGATTCCTCTCCTTTCTATCGACATACTACCCAGGCAAACTACTTACTATTGAACAACCATTCAGAATATTGAATAAGAGTATGTTGTTAAAACATACAAAATACAATATTTTATTTTTTATTTTAACATACTAAACAGTTTCAGTATATAAATATCACCACAATAACAGACAACAACAACAACAACAACAACAGACAAGGACATGCTTAACCGTGACACAATGTCAACAATCGAATGCCTTGATATCTAATGTCCTTTTTAGCTAAAAATTGATTTTAGGGAAATTAATTCTCTTTAATCAGCATTAAATTACAATGTTTACGCTCAATCTATTGTACTCGTATGTATGCCAAGGCTCACTTCACTTCACTTTACTACACACAAAAGGGTTATGAATCACACATATACACTTATGTATATAATATTGTACTATATACTTATTCTATTATACAATACATATTAGTATATAAATTAATGATATAATGAAAAGAAAGAGTTTGATTTCGAAAACAAAAATGATTGAAATAAATTAATTTGTAGTTAGAAATTCATTGACGTCAGTTCAAAGTCAATAAATAAATAGAAGGCACTAAATTTTAAAAAATCAAAACAAGAAGACATTAACATTTGATACTTTTATGTTACATAACATTTACTAAACTATACAAAATTATAGATATATTTAGTTAGGAACACATACAAGGTTTTCTTATAGAAAAACTAAAACCCGAGACTTTAAGAGAACCTATTTTTTTACACTTCTGAGCATTGAATACATTGCTTTAAAGATAAGAGTACTTAGTTGATGAAATGAATATGTATTCCAATACAAAATACCAATCAATGTAGTTTATTGTAGATTGGTTAATATGGAACCTGTACCATATATGTCTTCCGCTTGTCTGTCTGTCTGTCTGAACGCGTTAAACTCAAAAAATACCAAACGGATTTTCATACTGGATTCATCAATGGACCAAGTGATTCATGAGAAAGTTTTAGGAAAAAAGAAAAGTCGAAAAATCTCAAAGGAACAGATTGAGTGAGTGAGGTGTGTAAGTGAGGTGTATAGAGAAATATTTTTAAATCAATGAAGTCACTTTTGACAGGTCAGTAAATCAGTATCAATTAATTTTTTGGGAAGGAGAGGCAGGACAACGCCTGCCCGGGTATCTAGTTTGGTTTGTGTGTGGTAATTTTTTTTTTTTTTAATTAATTTCTTTTATTTGCGATCTATCGTAAACGACAATAAGCAAAATTGATTATACAACCTTATGACTTTTGTACTAAATTAATTTAAATAGGAACTCTGAACGGCAAATCCAATGGGTGCAGCCGATTCAATCTTCGGGTGTGCTGACTGTTGTGAAGCTGGTTGACTTCAAGGTGATTTTCATGACTTTCCAACCAGGAGATATTTTTATTGCTGATTCTTGCAATCTCCTCACGGATCGTGGGTGTCTGTAGATCTCTGTGTAAAGTTGAGTTTCTCACGTACCATGGTGCTCCAACAAGTCTACGCAGTAGTTTTGACTGAAACCTTTGAAGAATCTCACTTATGTAATAAGGTTTGGACAAGAGAAAAGATACTTTGAACCATTAGGTAAGAACACTTCAATCTTTCAAGCGGAAGTATACGCTATAGATAGGTGTGCGCACTTTAATCTCGAACGGAACTACCGGAACCGCAGAATAGCAGTACTGACTGATAACCAGGAAGCAAGCACCTTGGCGAATTTATCTTAACCGAGGACGAATTCAAACTCAAAGTAAAGTAAGACCAATACTATAATACAATTTATCGAGGGAATTGGGGTAGGAGAAATACTCTAAGTCCATGAAGGGGGCATAATAGATCTCATAGGTCGCCGTGCTACATCCCCCAACAATAATAATAATATCTAATAAGGTGCTAATATACCTCATTAAATTACAAAATGTTGCTATTACCATTTGAAGACACCACTTATGTGAAAGATATAATAAAAGATAGAATTGAAGATAGCAAAGCGTTATGTAAATTCTTTTGATTTTTACTAATACTAAAGAATTTTGATTATGGTTTTTGATGATTTCCTTTGTAAATACAATATCTACTATGCCTTACTGTCATTCTGAATGAAATGAATGGATAATTTAAAAAATACATACTTACATACTTTAATATTACATCATATGTATGCGATAAAAATAAGTAATAAATACATGATTTATTACTATAAATACTTATGTATGTACGAGTACTACTATATAATATAATATAATATAATATAATATAAGTACATATTAACGATTTTGAATAGGTGGAATTGCTGACTGGCTGCGTGACTCTCGCATTGAAATTCTTTTGAATATTTCATGAATTCATTTCGGTTTCATGACAAACCATTAAATTGACTAGTGATCAGCCATTGCAAACGACTAAGTGATTGTAAATATTGTATATAGCTGATATATATGTATATATATATATAGTATACTTATGTATGTAGATAGGAGGTCATCATCAATTCCGCCTACAAAGGATACTGTGAACTATCTATCACCACGTGCATGTAACACAAAAAAAAAAAAACAAATGAATGAATGAATATAGACTTGTTATGCCTACAATATATAAATATACGAGGTGTGTTCAAAAAATAAGGTGAATTTTCATTTTTCTCAAAAAATATTTATTTATTCATCAATTTCTATTTTATCCCCTTCAAAGTAGTCTCCCTTAGATATAATACACTTGTGCCAGCGTTTTTTCCAATCCTTGAATCTGATATGCACTTTTTGGTAAGTCCTTGAGCTCTCTCAGCGATTCGATTTTTATCTCCTCAATCGTCGCAAAACGCCGTCCTTTCATGGGTCTCTTCAATGTTGGGAACAGGAAAAAGTCGCAGGGGGCCAAATCTGGTGAATACGGTGGCTGAGGCATGATAACAGTGTTGTTTTTGGCCAAATAATTTCTCACAAACAAAGATGAGTGAGCAGATGCATTATCATGATGCAAAAGCCATGAATTTTTTTTTCCACTATTCCGGGCGTTTTTTTTTCATATTGCTTCACGCAAACGGCGCATAATTTCAAGGTAATACTTTTTATTTACCGTACGACCTTGTGGTAAGAACTCCTGATGCACTACGCCATAGTAATCGAAGAAAACAGTGAACAAAACCTTGACATTTGATCGAACTTGGCGTGCTTTTTTGGTCTTGGCTCTCCTGGACTCTTCCATTGGGACGATTGGGCTTTGGTTTCGATGTCATAACCATATACCCATGATTCGTCACCAGTTATGACCCTTTCAAGCAAATCTGGATCATCGTTGACGTCATTCAACAATTCCTGAGCGATGCTTATGCGACATTGTTTTTGGTCAAAATTCAGCAATTTTGGAACGAACTTCGCTGCCACACGCTTCATGCCCAAAATTTCCGAAAAGATTGCATGGCATGAGCCAACCGATATGCCGACATCCTCAGCAACTTCTCTAATTGTGATTCGACGATTCTCCATAACAATTTTCTTCACTTTCTCAACATTTTCATTGGTTGTTGATGTGTTGGGGCGTCCAGAGCGAGCGTCGTCATTCACATCTTCTCGACCTTCTGTGAAAAGCTTGTACCACTTGTAAACATTTTTTTGACTCAGAGTACTCTCACCGTATGCCACTGTCAACATTTCAAGTGTTTTTGAGCACTTAATTCCATTTTATACACAAAATTTGATGCAACTTCTTTGATCCATTTTTTTTTTCGATAGCAGAAAATCGCCGAACATGCAAAACACTTGTCTTCTTTATGCCTCTCACAAACAAACTAAACATGCTATATGGCTAAAACCGTGAACACATCTTCGAGACGAGTGTACTAACATAAAAAAAACAAAAAAAAATAATAATCGAAAGTCGAATGAATGTAGCCCGCGAAATTTGAAAATTCACCTTAATTTTTGAACAGACCTCGTATATTATTTATTTATCTTTTGTTTGTGTATTCATTGTCATTTTTCATATTGGTTTATCTCAGATACACCAAATCAATAAGTTAAGTAAAGTTATCTTTTATTTGTTTTGTTTTTTGTTTTTTCTTTTTTAACAAAGGAAAAAATATACATATATTCAAAAACAAACATAAGTATTTTATAAAAACAAATAGCAAATAGCAACAAACACACAAATTCTATTGTATCACAACTACTACACAACAATATGAGGCAGAGTGCGTGCGTGACTGATGTCACCAAAGTGTTTGCATGTTGTTACTATCACATACGACGATAACTTCACATCACCAATGCTAATTTGATATACTTGTAGTTGACCGATTGTCCAACACAGTTCAAACGCAACTCAAAGTCTCAGACCGACAAAAGTGTGTTTCATGTAACATTAAGGAATTCCTGCATTTCAATATCTTGCTCCTTCGAACACATTAAGCTGCCATCAGTAGCTTTATTCCATTATCTACCCATCTTGGGTGTACGTACATATATTCGTACTCGTACACGCAAATATGTATCTTTGCTTGAACCAGAATAAAGCTGTAGAACATATCTTTACTTCATAAAATGTTATGTGTTAGACATGCATACTTTAAGTGTATAGTTAAGTATAAGTAATTTTCTGCTCATTAGCGTTGTTGGGTGATTTTTATTTACTCCTTGCATAAGAAAGGAATATGAATATTTTTGATGATGATGATGATGATGATGATGATTAGGTTTGATGTCTTCTGATTACAACGCCCAAAAGTAGGCAAGACTTTTCCAAACCAGTTATGGTATTGTATGCCTTGAATTTGAATGAAAGTGAAACCAATTGAAAGTTTTAAAACAATTTATTACTTTGTCCTTCCATGAAGTTTAACGTTTCCCTTTGTTTCTCAAATCACAAGTAATTAATATATCCGTCGCCTTGAACACGAATTTATAAATACTGAATGTATAAAGTAAAAGTTTTTACTTATAGTACTTTGTTTTTACTTATAGTAGTTTTGAAAAATGTGTCAAAAGATCAAAATAGAATTTTCACGAGAATATTTATAGAATGTAGATTATATAAACAATGAACTCTAATTAATAATTTAATTAAAATTTCCGCTAAAGAATGAGCCAATGAATTTAAAAAAATAAATCTAGCGTGAAGTATTTATTTACTTTACAATGAATGGTGGTAAATGGACTCTTTCCCCTCTGCTTCTTTCTTTATCCAGTAAAATGAGTGAATAGAAAGCAAACACACACGGGATTATTTTTAAGAAGATTTAGACTAACATCACCAATAGAAGAGGGGATAATTAATGCTGTAGAGAGGTAGAGAGGCAACCGAAACACGAAGTTTAATTGAAAAGATTTAGAGTCAAGGAAAGGAGAGTAGGAGGTAGAGAGAGAGAGAGAGAGACAGAATGATGCGGTTTATAAAGTTAAAGAGCAAGTGGGCGATTGAGTGAGCTCATCCCATCCCATTCCATTCCATTCCATCCGTTTCCGACTGTCAATCAAAGTACGTGAACGCATTCTCACCCGCTCAGAAATATACAGATTGAATTGAGAGATATTAAAATTGTAGAACCTCCTTATCCTTCACCTCCTCCTCCTCATCCTCCTCCTTTGTTGTTTTCTAGCACACATGTGAGCTGTTGAAGTCCTCGTCTTATAGTAGTTTGTTGACAACTAAATTTCTTATAAATATTTATAAAACAAGTCAAAGTTAACTTGGCGCCGTTTGACTCACTCGGCCGTTGCCGCCGCTGCTGCTGGTCCCAATTGTAACATAAAATGCTTAAGTGTAAATATTTAAGAAAACATCAGCCCCTTATATGAGTTTATACGTATTTGTATAGGGAACAAACCAAACCAAACTAAAGCAAACCAAGCTGTGTCCTGTTGTCTACTGCTGGCGAAAAGAAATATTTCGCAATAAAATGATTTATTTTCATGTCTGAATTTCCGTTTGCATATCAGTTCGGTCAGGAGGTCATATATCCACTAGTTTTTTTCTATTTTTATTTTATTTTATTTTTTTGTTTTTTTTTGTTTTACTGGTGGCTCTGTTGCTACCATAAAAATGGCCTCGACATATTACTAGTAAGCCAAACAACAAAATTGGTCGAAACATATACAAAATGGTGATTGGTGGTGGTGGTGGTGTAGGTGTAGGGACCGGTAGTGATAGTGACATATGCCCAAGAATACACGTTATTCGATTTTATTGTCTCTGTCTCTGTCACAGTTCGACGCGCCGCACTTTCGAATATAAGATTTCATGTTGTCTACACATAAAACTTTAATAATGTCATTTATTCTGGTGATGTTCCTTTACTATCCAATTCATCCTTCATCCACCTCCACCTTCACCGCCATCTCCACCACCTTCTTCTCTCTGCTGTTGCTATTGCTGTTCTCCTCCTTGCTGTTGCTGTTATTGGTGTATCTCGAATGGGTCCATTGCCTTCTCTAGTTGAACAACAATAAAATTTCATTTCCTTTTTCGGTTTCCCGTTGTTATTGCGGCAATAGGACACATTATCACGCTCTGTCATTTCTCATATTGCAACAGATTTCCTTTTCTTCGTTTCATGTGAAAATCATATGTCCGTTTGTCCTTCTTCTTCTTCTTGCGAGACCATTATCCACCAATAGTAAGTACATCTATCTTTGTGTGTGTCCATTAGTTTGAAGGCAATATATCGCTAGTTTTCTTTTACTGCTACAATAATATCAAAACTTTCAAAGCAATCTTGAGTTGCGAATGATCATCATCCTTTTTTTTTTTTTATTTTTTTTTTTGCTCACTCTCACTTCGATTCACATGAATAAAATAAAATAAAGTAAAATAAAATAAAATAAAATAAAAAACCAATTCCAATGAAAAGGTTTGTTGTTAACTTTTTAAAAGATTTTGATTTAAGAAGTTTGATTTGATTTAGATTTTCATAAACTTGAAATGATATAATTGAAGTCAAATGAATTTGAGGTGTTGTGTGTGTCCTTAAAAAAGGCTCTTTACCAAAATTATACTAATAGGGATAATTGAGAGAGAGAGAGAGAGAGGGAGAGAGAGATACCAATTTCAGTGGTATCGATTTAAGAAGGCAAAGGAAGGAAAAAAATATAATCACTTTTAATGATTTTCCTAGTCATAATTTATAACAAACCAAGCAAATCCTGCGAGTTGTCCTTTGTGCCTGCAGCAGGCAAATCAAAGCTTACGTAAACTTTTCTACCAACATCTCGTGAGGAGGAAGAGAAGAATTTTTGAAATTTAAATTAACTTTATGAGTGCCGAGTGCTGCATATACCAGAAGAAGCAAAGAAGCAGAACGAAGCTACTAAATTGTATTTGTTATTGTTTCCTTGTTGGCCTTTTTGCGTGGTGGTGGTGCTGATGGTGGTGGTAGCATTGGATAGCTTGGCTTGACTTGGCTTGCCTTGGTTTGGTTTGGTTTGGTTGGTAAACTCGGCACGACTCGTCTCAATGTGGCAAGAAAAACAATGCCCAACCGCATTTACATAACACAACGACGTTACGGTCCAATAACGAACAGACCAACGGACAATCCAACAAAAGGTTGAACAGCCTTCCAAGTACCTAGTACTATGCTTCATGCATACATGTATGAGAAAATGGGTATGAGTATGGGAATGGGAATGGATATGGGATTAATGTTATAGGTAGGGTAGTGGGTGTGGTTGTGGGTGTGTAGTTTCAAAATGAAAATTATAAAGCTCTAAATTTTTAAGCATTTTCTCGACAGTTTTATTGCACTTGATGGTTGTAGTACAATGGTGTTAATGACTTCCAAGGCAAGAAACCGAACCGAACCGAACCAAACCATAAAGACACTCACACGACATATGAGTATTGTGAAATGTTTAAGAAATGATCATCATCATCACAATCATCATCATCGGCAACTAGACAAGATTGTAGATTTCAACTTTCTTTGTTTATTGTTTGTTAACACACAACAAGAATACATAAGAGTGTGAACACATTGCTGAAATACTATAAAGAAGACCACACACTTTCACCCTCCCACCCACCAACCAACCTATTCAAGCATCCTATCCACACAGTAATCTTAATAACAAAGATACAAAATTTTTGAACAGAGAAGAAGTAGAAGGAGAAAAACAAGAAAATCAGAATAAACAACAACAACAGCACCACTACACAACAAATATAATAATTATTCTTACACAAACCTACAACTGATGAAGAAGGAGAGAAGGTGGCGAAGACTAGCAACAGCAGCAGCATCACAGTAAACACAAAAGTCATTATTATTTTGTGTTTATATCTTTTGCATCGTGGTGATTTTGTATTGTACAACTACAACAACAACAACAACAGCAACTACTACACCCTTTAGCCAAACACCCGCAAAGTCATTTGTACATTGTTTAAAAATTGGCAACCAAATAAAAAAAAAAATAAAAATAAAAAATAAAAAAATCATTAAATAAGAAACAAGGATCGTTTTGTATTCTATCAAGGTCCACAACTACTATGGTAAATTGACAATAACCAACAATGACAACAATATAAGATTAAACAATATGAGTTCTATATAATGTTATTAAATATTGTAATATTGTTTCATCGTTTTTTATTATTTTTATCTTAGGATAAACTTTTATAAGATATTTAATTGGAAAACCAACCATTTTTATTATATATAAGTAGTTCAGCAGACTGACAGCCATTCAGCTATCAAAGCACTTAAGTCTCACCAAGTCACATCAAAACTGGTGATGGAGTGCATTGTTAAACTAAACAAACTAGGAGAACTCAATCAGGTGTGGATTTTATGGGTTCTGGGTCACGCAGGGATTAATGGGAACGAAATGGCAGATAAACTCGGCAGGAAAGGAGCGTCAACTCCATTTGTAGGACCCCAGCCATTCTGTGGTGTAGGTTCGGGTAACATCTCCCGTATTATTTGGGAAGTAGAAGATAGACAAAGGAAACTATACTGGGAAAAACTACCGGGGCTATGATACTCCAAAGTAGCGATAGGGACATACAAGCCAAAACGCTACAAGGACTGTATGAATCTGACGAAGAATAACCTAAGAATCATTACAGGATTATTAACAGA
Organism: Amiota mariae; assembly: GCA_035041805.1. Lineage (NCBI taxonomy): Eukaryota > Metazoa > Arthropoda > Insecta > Diptera > Drosophilidae > Amiota > Amiota mariae. The sequence continues at coordinate 1,344,990 of JAWNKV010000361.1, read as the reverse complement.
ACATTGTAGGCTGAAATATCATCTAACTATACTGGGTATTTCCTCTAATTCTTATAGGTATTTTTTGTTTTTTTCTTGGAGTGTGAGGTACGGAGGAATCCCTTCAGACCTATAGCCACCGTCGTGACTACGTGTGTGGTGACTTCACTAAACCTCCCTCCTCATCTCCTGGACATTATACCTACTCCCGAACTGCTTTATGTATTACTTCAGAGTAGTCATTCAAGGCTTCATGCTAAGATTAAAGAGTACTTTTCTACTTTACTACTAAAAGCCATCTATTAAAAGCCATTGTTTGGTATGCCTTATATTATTAGGTAGAATCATAAAGTGGACTTCCTGATTGAATTTTATTCGGGCCAATCATGATGCCTATTTGTGCAAATGTTTCCATTCAAAGAAACATGTTCTCTTATTCTAAATACAGACATTGATGCTGCTTTGTAAGAAGATAATCTTGAAGTCAACAAACCTGATAGCCTACGAAACACAATCTGACGTAATACTAAATACATGAACACACGAGTAGACAACAAAATGAGATTATACGACACCTGCATAAGATCCATCATAACATATGCATCTAATTTCATGATTTTTTGAGCCCCCTCTCTCCCTGTCTTAGGTGGTCACATTTATGAAACCTCCCACTCTGGTGTGACGTCACATATTTCGCTGTGAAAACTGATAATATAGTATTACATTAATTCATATTATATTTAAATGTTTGTCTCTTATGGTTTCTAAGTATTAGGGTTTTATATAGGTCACAAAGTTTTATACATACTATATTTTAAAGTTTTTCGCTTTCAAGTTTCACGCTTTAGATTTTGACATGTGACGTCACTTATGACCAATACTCCACCTACCTATCACAGGTGGTCACACTTCGTTGGCCCCCTCCCACCGCCATGCCGTTTGACGTAATATATGGATGGCCCCTAATCAATATTATTCTTGTATCGCCATATTTGTCATTGCGTTTTTTTCTTCAATTATATGTCTATGTGTTTATTTATGAGTGTGCATGACGTAAATGTCAAATGTTTGCGTGCGTTTTGACACACAGAACCATAAAAGAAAAAAACCAAAGCCATTCAAACAAGGAAAATATTGCGCAATACTTAAGATAGAAATGGATGACATTAGATATACGAGGGGGGACCAAAAAAAAAAAAACGGGAATTACGCTGTGGTGGGGAGGGAGAGCGGGGGAACCTATTGTTTGACCAAATGTCCGTTAGTGTCACGCCATCTGCGTCAGTGTACAAAGTTGTGTCGCTGTGAGTGCATCGGTTCGCCTGTGAGTTTTTTTTTTTTTAGTAAAACAACTTTTTACATTTCGGCGAAAACGTACTGGCAGATTGTCGATTACAACGCGCGGTTGTGAAATTTTGTTTCCTGTTGGGGAAATCAGCCGCGGAAACTATTGTAATGCTTAAGACTGCTTATGGGGATGCTGCCCTAAGTAAAACCAGAGTTTACGATTGGTTTTCACGTTTTAAAAATGGAGAAATGTCTATTGAAGACCAACTACGTTCAGGACGCCCCTCAACGTCAAGAACTGATAAAAACGTCGACAAAATCAATGCCCTCGTTCGTGAAGACCATCGCCGAACCATTGATCAACTCTGTGAGATGTCGGGAATGTCATGGAGTTTAATTCAGAGAATTTTATCCGAAGATTTGCACATGAGAAGGGTTGCAGCGACTGGCCACACACCGCCCTTTCCGTGAAGAAATTGGCACCGGTTGTCCACCGGATGTAGCCCCCCTGTGACTTCTTTTTGTTCCCCAGACTCAAAAGGAAAATGAAAGGAAAGCGTTTTGCCACTGTGGAGGAGGTGAAACATAAATCCCTGGAAGGCTTAAAGGACATCACGATGAGTGAATTTAAAAACTGTTTTGAACAATGGAAGACTCGTTTGTTGGAAGTTGTAAGTTGTAGTCAATGGAGAATACTGTGAAGGTGATACAAATTTGGTGTTAAAATATTAAGAAATAAAGAAGTTATGACGAAATTCCATTTTTTTTTTTTTTTGGGTCCCCCCTCGTATGTACATACAAACATACATAAGTACACTTAATCTCTAAGCTTTCCTTAAGATTTTAATTGCAAGTTAAATATTTAATAAATTATTAAAATTATTTTCTCTCTATTTATCTATCTATTTAATTTCAGATTATATCACCACATCACTCATATAGAGGAATCACTGCTGAATGTTGACACGATGCCAATGGAACTGAAACCTTCAGATAAATACTGTACAGATGATGTTTGCACAATAAAATGCACACTGCAAAACTATTTACTAACAAAACTTTAGGACTAAGAACTACTAAGCGAAATATGGATATAAATAGGCCACATAAGTACTTAGTTAGATACATACATTCGTACATACATACATACTACAATACATAAATACATACACAAGTATATACACATATTGATGATTATTATTATGATGAAATTCAATCAAACTCAAACTGAAATTCAAAATTATAGTAACTTTAAATATTCAAATCGTTAACAAAGACAGCGAATGACACGCACAATTTTTCATGCGTTTCTATAAATGGCAGTAGAACGAACTACTTACTTTACTTACTTTACTAACTTACTACTTACGACGACAACAACAGATGGTCCAATAATATAAAATTACATAGATAAAAATACTCTCTCTCTCTCTCTCACACACTCACACACACACACACGCACACATACAGACAGACAGAGATACTTATATTCATATTGAATAGGAACAAACTATTTGCTATGTACTCCTCGTACTATTCATATTTGCTTTAACTCGAAGCAATATGCTGCTCTACAGCACCATGTGCAAGCAAATATGTACATACAAGATATTCTCTACTTACTATATTCAGACTAAAGTATACACTCATTCACACACACACAAAAATACTCTAAAAAAGAAAATCTAAGAAAGAAATCATTATTTGTTCAATCGTTAGTTGTTAGTTGTATCTTTTCCTTCAATTCGATAAAATATGAGATTTTTTTTTTTTTCATATTTTTTATGAGCATTCGACAAATAACTTTAAGCATAAAATTTCATTGCCTTGTTGATAGATACTATATATATATATATATATACGATATAGAGTTTTTTTTTATGCATTAAAAAAAAAAAAAAAAAAAAAATATATATATAAATAAAAAAACAAAAAATAAATATTAAAAATAAACTTAAATTTAAAATGAATGAATACGCAATTGAACTAGAATTGAATAGAAACTATTTAAATACATATAACTTACATATAAAGAGAGAAAAAAAAAAAAAAAAAACGAAAATACGAGAAAACGAAAAATACACTAGAAGAAGATACTTTAAGTAGAAATGATTTGATAATGTAAATTGTAAATTGAATTGATTGCAATTGATTGATTTGATGATTGATACATTGAGATTGATTGTCAAACTTTATTATGCATTACTTATATATATAATGATATATACAAATATAAATGAATTCTTTACTTATGAATCACAATTGACGACCAAAAAAAAAAAAAAAAAAAGATTAAAAAGTTAAACTTTATCATTTTAGGAACACAAAATAAGAACAAACACTAAATCACATTCATCACAAACACGGAACAAAGAGAAACTTAAACAAACATAATCAAAGATACATTTCACTTTAGTTACTCGTACATACATTGCAATTTAGATACATAAACACACAAACACACACATAGATACATAGTAGATACATATTCATACTACACAGAAACAAAGTGAATGAATGAACTTCAAGATCAACCAAACTACAACAAATCAGAAGAAGCTTGTTAGTGATACTAATTATAAATAATAAACATAAATTTCTTTAGCAAAATGAAATTGTTATTAATGATTATGATTATGTTTATAACAATGTCGATGATGATGATGATAATGATGATGATGATGATGGTGATGATGATGACCCCCCTGGGAAATTATCATTCATACATAAATACATAGTTTAGTTTACTTTTTGAGTTCATCATTCCTTTTCTACTTACTATATTTCTTATAATAAATAGTAAATTATTATACTTAGTTTAGGAAAATATACACACATACATTTAATTTAAGTAAATGAACTATAATTTTATGTTCTATGTTTCGTTCTATTATGGTTAATTATTAAAGTTATTTACTTTGACTACTAATCATGCTGCTACTACTACTCGTATATACCATTGTCATAACCTTTCCTGGTTATTTACTATACTATGTTGCTTTTATTTATTCACTTAAACTTATACTTATACTTCACTTAAAGAAATTTTAATTATGTAATTGCTTTTGCTTTAATTTGAATAACCTTCGCACTAAGTAGTATAATATCATAGTTCACTAGGGTGAGTTCACCCTTAAGACCTTAAGGCCTACTTAACTATATGATGTCTGGTTTGGGTTGTTAAAATTACATGTTTCGTAAGACTTGTATGTTATATAGATAAGAAACATGTATGTTACGTTTCTTAATGCGCATTTAATAAAGTCCTAAACGCTCAAAAATGTACACAAATAATGACATATTAATATTGACCAAAAATCTGTAAATTTGTAATCAATTAGTTAGGTAGTTGATATGCAACAAAACAGAATTTCATTTGTCACTGATTTGACATAAATTAATCGACTCTCTGTGGAAACATCGAAGAAACTCATGGATATTTATTTCACTTTCCGATCTTCCGATGAAATTCCAAATGATGAAAGCGACGACGAAGATAAAAAAAAAAAAAAAATTATGATGTAAAATTTGTTAACACAAATTATTAGAATAAAATATATGAAAGTAGTATTAAAATTTTTTCTTAACTGTCATTTTTTAAATTTACAAATTCATGTAAATTACATGATTTTTCCTAGGTAACTTACATGATGACGTATCTTATATGCAACCGAGTTTCTTACAATAACAATCCACGGCTTCAGTGTTCACCATTGAGACGCTGTTAGTGGCCTAGGCTAACACCGTCTCGTGGTCCTTATACCTACTGAGCCCCCTTACGGTGGCAAATCAGCAAGGGAAGTACATATGTAATAGATTCAATGTTTCATCAAAATAAGACTTATTTCATATTCTTCTTCAAATAAAATATTCAAATTTGGTTGGGTCTACAATCCGGAAGGCATTAATGTAAAGAATTAAGGTAAAAGCTTATAAAAAAGAATAATCTTTGTCAAAAAAAAAATAAAGAACAATGCAAATGTGTATTTTTAGTATTCGTCGTTCTACACACAAGTGAATTACTATGAAAAATTTCAACTCTCTACCTATTACGGTTCATGAGATAGAGCAGGAGACGGACAGACGGACATCGTAAGCTTAGTAATAGGGTCCCGTTAGCTCCCCATGGGTACGGAACTCTAAAAATAAGACTCCACTCCACCTAAGTATCTTATATTTGATCAGTTCAGTATTATCTTTAATGTTAATCCCAGATTTTTATAAGTAGAATATTATTTAAATAGAAATACTGAATTTAAAATTTGTAATTCCCAAATCATTTGTTTAAAAATTGTTCTGGTTTATGTGAAAATGCCTTAAAATTAATATAGAACTTTTTGAAATTGAACCAATTTCCTTATAGGCAAAAATAAGTACTTCATTTTTGAGGTTTCATAGTCTTTATTAGATGATTATTCAAATTACATAAATCAATAAAGTATCTCATATACACGGATCTACATATCTTCTTTCTATCTTCTTCTTATCTACAAATAAGTATAACAAAATCATTAGCCTCATGTTTTTCGGCTCGACCGATTTGGCTGACTATTATTTTGTTGTGTTTGTAATTATCACCAGAATGTTTGTATGAAATAAAATCAACCGGAAAGGTCCGGAAATGGTGGATAAAATTTTCCATTTAAAGCTTAGAGAAAGTAGTCTTTATCAAACATCTCAAATAATTTCATATGATATATCAATAATATTTAAAAAAATCTTCTTCCTTTTTGAATTATAAGCCACAAAAAAAATTAATATTCTTTCTATCATTCCCGTACAAAGTTGATTTTGGCGGGGAGCAGCAACGTGCGCCAGGACTACTAGTTTTTAAATAAATTGAAAACTTTATCAACAAAAATACTTATGTATATCATACATCTACTAATTGTGTGAAGGTTACTCTTACTCTCTAACCCTCGGTGCAACCGAAGTTAATCACAAAATGTATTTTCTTTTTAAAAATCATCGCTGAATTTTAAAATTAAACTTAACTTACTTGATTAGATTTATTCAATATAAAAGAAAAAACGAAACCAAAAAAAAGAAAAAAAAAAAACCAAAAAAATATCTGAGCAAAACCAAACTATTGTGTATTTAATAAAAGAAAATCAGAAAAATAACAACACATAGAAGAGAAGAACATACTACAATTATAAAGCGATCCAAACATATTCAAATGAAATAGAGAATATTGTCAAAAATATGTACGAAATACAATAAACTCTTATATACTTATAAATAAATAGTTATGTAACTTAAAAAAAAAAAAAAAAAAAAAATAGAAGGGAGAGAATGTTGAATAAAGTGAATGAATTATTATTTAAATGAATTTGTAATTGGTTTAAAAAAAAAAAAAAATAAAAAAAAATAAATAAATTCAATCGACCATATGAAAAATATGACCAATCTCTAATCTGGATTTCCTGGAAGTAATGAAAAATGAGTTCAAAATATAATTTTATATTGGCACTTGGTTTTTGTTTTTTTACTCAATTTGAAAGCTGAAATGGTTTTAATTTTTGTTTGAGAAGACTAGTAATTTGTGGTTTTAATATAATTTTGTGTTTAAAATACTAAGACACGCATTTGAAATTGTTTTTCGGCAATTCAAATATAGGAGATCGATGCCAGATTCCTTGGAAATAATAATAAAAAAGGCAGCTAAGTGTTAGTCAGACTCGCATATACAGAAATAACATAAATAATAACCAATTGCTTTAAGTTACAAAGCATTGCTTGAAACATAAGATATTATTATAATTGTAATTAGTCCTTTATTGAGATTTTCCGACTTTTCCGATGGATTTTCTAAAAATATTATTATTTGTCTTTATAGCGGCAATAGAAATACACACTCTGTGTCTAACTGTCTTTTTTTTTCTTGCCGAGGAAGGGAAGCATTGAAAGCCGGTGGCCGTAGCCGTAGTGTGGGACTTTAACCCACTAAACCCTCCCTCATGTCCGACGGTTAGTCCTCCCAGAACTTCACCGATTATGTAGTGCGTCGGGAGGCCGTTGTGAGTATATTACTACTCAATCGTTAGTTTTAGTAATTCTGTCCGAGTCCGGGGGCAATGATATCCATTGCGTGTTGCGAAACTCCTTCAGCTCGTTCAGCAGATCTGCGTGCGTTCTCCATGTACCGCAGTGTGTCCAATATATTCGCAGCCGCAGCACTTGCCGCGTTCCACTTTCTGCTATCCTCGCACATATGTGTGACCAGATTTGACTCCGTCACTTCTTCGCCGAATGCTGTTTGAAGGTCAGTACGCTCATTGATGAACCGTGGGCAATGAAACAGCACGTGACAGGCGCTTTCTGGCTCTACTAGGCAGCTTGGACAATACGGGTCGTCTTCGAGGTGGAACCTGTGTAGATATTCTCTGAAGCAGCCATGTCCGGTCAGCAACTGCGTGAGATTATAATCAACCTCTCCATGTTTTCGGTTCATGAGATAGACCTCTATGATGGATGGACGCTCCACCGCAACAAATGTTACAAGTTTTTTGTATGGGTCCCCTTTATTTGTTTAATTTTATTTTATTTTTATTATTTGTCGTTAGCGGCAATTGAATATTACACATTCTGTGAAAATTTCAACTTTCTATTTATTACGGTTTATGAGATAGAGCTCTGTGACGAACGGACAGACAGACAGCGTTGGCTTAGTAATAGGGTCCCATTTTCACCCCTTGGGTACAGAACCCTAAAAATAGTATACATTATATTGCATACAATATTTTATTGTACTTCGATAGTTAAATCTTGGATTGTGCTTAGGCAATTTCAAAGTCAAGGTTGACTTGGCTTTTGTGTGGAGACTATTTATTTCAGTATTCGAAGAAGTGTGATTCCAAAATGTTATATGAATAAAGTAATAAGGCACAAATCAATAAAATTTGAAGTTCAAAAATTCAATCAATATACTCGTACATATGTAAAAGATAATCAAATTTTGTCTCTTGTGGTTTCAAACGTTTCCATAAATTTAATATGCCATTGACATTGTGAATGGAAAAATGTACTACTATAATAAATCAGAATTGCAGAGATTATGTATAACCATTGCAATACTATAATAAACGTACATGTATTACTACTACATGTGTATGTGTCATTAATTCTGGACACGATAACAAATTTTCACACCTTCCAACGATGAAAAAATGAAGGAAAATAAAAGATTGAAAAATTCATGAAATTTTTTCTCACTACACATTTTGGTTTTGGTGTTTCTTTTTTTTTCATAACATGTTACTTTTGCTGTTGCTGGTGCTGCTGTTGCCGCTGCTGTTGTTACTATTTTAGTACATAGTTGCAGATAAATGGTACTAGTATTTTTACTCTTGTTATGGCGATACGGGATGATGGGTCTGCACATTCTATAATAGTAGTGCGAGTAGTAGTATGTACTAAAGTGGAGCATCCATTTAAATACCAAGCAACAAGCATTTATGTAAATTGAAAATATGCCGGGGAAACCATTTAAATTCAATTGTCAACAGAACAAGCGACAGTCAAGCAGGGAGGCAGGCAGGCAGTGCAGTGAAGCCTCCTCTTCAGCACATAAACGCATAACATTCACTAGTAATAACAACAATGCGACTCCGACCACTACAATAGCATCACGCAACGTGGTGATTGTACATATTACTAGGTACCATTCCATACATACTACAATAATACGTTGCCCACCCGCATCCCAACGCATACACATGAATGTATGTATGAATGTCTCTGGGTGTACAATCACTGGGTGTATAACGGCAGCTGCTGGGAAATCCGCTGCATATTAAATGTGAACGAATCAAGCGAAATGTGGAAAAAAAATGTAATCTACCGGTGAAGCAAGTGAACAGCGCATGGGCAGGGAAAGTGAAGTAGGAAAAAATTGGTATGTTGTGTACTCACATTGACTTGAAGCCCTTGACTACATGTCGCGCGGACAGAACGTAAATTTATCTTTCATTATTTTCCATTTCATGCATATTCGCATCACCATAGTAGTAGCTCATCTCATCTCGACTCATCTCATCTCATGTCAGCTGAGTCTCTGTTTCTCAGTAGTCGCTTGACGGGATCGCAGTGCAGTTGGCGCTTTGAATCGCATTGCTTTGCATAAATTTATGCGCGTGTCAAGTCAACGAACAAGTAAAGAAAAGTGAGTGAGTGAGTAAATGAGAAGAAAAAAAAATACGACATTCCGACATCGTCATCACTCTGACATCATCCAACCAAGAACAAACCACCCAATCCATCACCTTCTTCTTATTGTCATTGAGAATCAATAAAGAGCTCAAGCACAACGCTTTAAAATAAATTGCTTTCATTGAACGTTGGTTGTCGTGGCTTCAGATTCTCAGGATTCCGCCTGTAAGCGACATCAGATACTCATACAATACATACATAATATACTTGCACCAACATGGAAAAATTAGTGTCCATATTCGAGAATGCTGATCCCTTTCGGACTTGGTGGCCCACAATAGCGGCCGTTGTAGTGGGAATTGTGATTACAGTGCGGTGAGTTGAAAATGAGTGAATGTGTGACATATTTAAGTGAATTGCATATTAAAACCAGTAAAAAAAAAGACAAACTTTGGCTATGCCGAAGTTTTAATACTCTTCACGCCCCTCCTAGTGGTCCGAGGCTCTTCAAATGGTTGATGGATATGGGTCAGACACTTATTGTGTCCAAACTGCAAGTCGAAATTTCAAGTACAAAAAACAAAAATTATAAGAATATGAATTTGGATGTAAGTTTGATTCGGTTGAACTCGTGCAAAACTTCAGCTCTCTAGTTCAAAAACCTGAGAGACTAGTTTGCAAACATATAGACGGATAAACTGACAGACGGACAGACGGACATGGCTAAATCAACTCGTCGCGCTGAACAAGAATATATAATACGAGTATATACTTTATGGGGTCACCGATGTCTCTTTCTGTGTGTTACAAACTTCATGACAAACTTATAATACTATTCACTGCGTGAGGATTATAATAAATAGTATGATTACTTCCGGTACTCATATCATACGATTACTTACTATATATTGTATGAGAATATAATTTGGAACTTCTGCATTTCCTTTTTATCATAGAACTTTGATGAGCGGTCAACGTTGCCCAAATAGTAATCAAATCAAAGAACAAATTGTGATTATTACAGGCGGCAATAGTGGCATTGGCTTGGAGATTGCCAAAGCTCTTGGAGAACGCGGTGGTCGTATTATTCTTGCATGTCGCGATATGAAGTCCGCTGAACGTGTAGCTGGAATAATAAAACGTGAACTAGCATGCCGGGAACCACTGAACTGTTCTTTAGAAGAAGCAGCCGAAAGATACTTTGTGGAAGCACGCTATCTCGACTTAAGATCTTTTGACAGTGTTCATCATTTTGCTCGCAATATCATGGCCGAATTCGAACGCATTGATATTCTAGTGAATAATGCCGGTGTCATTTTCCAACCCTCACAAATGACTACTGTTGATGGCTTTGAACATCATTTTCAAGTGAATTATCTTTCACATTTCTTGCTAACACAACTACTGTTGCCTCATCTGAAGCGCTCCGAGCAGGGACGCATTGTGAATGTGAGTTCACATGCACATGCAGCAGCCAAAATCGATTTCGATGATCCACTAAATGTGGGCACTTGGGCGGTAAAATTCCATGCACGCGATGCTTTCGCGCATTCCAAATTGGCCGTTTTGCTGGCCACACGTTGGCAGGCACGCGAACTGAAAGGTAAGTGCAACCAGGCAAGCAGTCATGCAACATTTGTTGCATTACTGCATTATTTAAATTTGATTTTCACCTTGTTGTCTTGTTTACTGTTTGTTACCTGGTTACCTGGTTACCTTTTGGCTATTTGGCTCGGCTCGGCTCGGCTCTTTACAGATTCCCCGGTCACGGTCAATTGCTGTACGCCCGGATTGGTTCGCGGTACTCGTCACTTGCGCAAGTAAGTAAACAAGACTTTCTCGTTCATGTTAATTTAAGCCTCCTTTATAGTATTGCAAGGGAGTGAATAAAAGAGTTTTCCCTGGGGGGTTGTGTTCTCGAGGCGTAATCAATATTTAAGCATTTTGTTCCCAAATTGTTAAAGTTTTGTTAATGCAACCGCATCATCATGATGGCAGGCAATTGGCCAAATGGGAGTTGATGCATCTGTTAATTATAGTGGAAAAATTTCAATGAAAGACACATCGGAAGATCGAACGTTTTTCTTTACTAACCCAAATGCATAGTTTTGCATAAAATTAATTTAATAAATTTGTATGTCTCCTCTTCTCTGTATACTAATAAATCTACTTAGTGTCGTCTGTCATAATACCCTTATATATTCTAACATTCACTATAAGAGTGCATGGAGAGTCTCATGTGCATTTAGTAGTACGTGCAACATTTTAATGCATGTTAAATGTGTTGCCAATAAATACAAATTGCAATCATCTTTTAACAGACAATTCTAACGTGTGTGTGTGTGTGTGTGTATGTAACATGAACATAAATGGTCTCATCAAGGAGATCAACTTAATTGAGTCAAATCACTCTTCAATCGATTCAACCAACACAATTGCAGACACCACACACACACACACACAACACATATTCATTCTTAGTAATATACTACATACATAGAATAGAATAGTAGAAGGACTTTTCAATAGATTTTAATGACGCTAACCGAGCAAACTAAAAACTATATATATAAAAAAAAAAACAAACAAACAAAAAAGTGTTTAATAAACCACAAAGGAGATACGCAGTATAATCCATCAAGAATTTCCACACACACACACACACACACACATTCATTCATACTTACTATTTATGGTTGAACAAAGGACTTCAATAAAGTAGTGTGTTTCTATGACTGGATGTGTATGTCTAAGCTTGAGTGTACCTGAGTATGTGGTAACTGTGTCTGTGTGTGTGTGTGTGTGTGTGTGTGTGTGTGTGTGTGTGTGTGTGTGTGTGTGTGTGAAGAGAACTCAAACATTGTTAACATGCGTCATTACAATTTGCAAAATGCCAACACAAAAACAAAAGCAAAAGCACAATACATGAGAGTATAGGCGAAAATAACAATCAAAAAGCAGCCGCAGGATAAGAATTCTGTATCCCTTCTCCATCTCCTAAGGCATCAACCATTCATTCATTCATTCATCCATTCATCTAACAACGAACCGACGACCGACAACAAATGTTGATTGTAACAAGTTGAAGCAAAAAACAAAACAAACCAAACCAAACCAAACCAAACCAAACGAACAACTGAACGAATGAACAAATCATTTGAACATAAAACACAGCACCTTGACAGCCAGTCAGGCGGCACAAACACACCGACATACACATTGTATGTACATATATAGGTCCTTACCCGTCTATAAACTCATTCAACATTATTGACAGGACGAGCGAGCGAGCTATAGAGACAGAAAAAAAAAAAAAAAAAAATAGGCCAATGGTCAGAGGCACAAAAAGAATAGAAAGAAATAGCGAATTGTAAGCCTTAGGCACGTGACCAAAGGCTCTCGAATAGAAAACAGAAATACACTAACAACAATAACAACAATAACAGCAGACGCGGAATCGAAATGGGTATACAATGGTCGTCCGTATACGTAATGCCATCATGCCGCACCCGCCTTAAAGTAGGCAACAGCAATAGCAACAATAAAATGCTTGGTAAATGAACAGCGAGCGAAATAACATGAAGCCGCCAAGTGTGTACGTGTTTCTACTTATGAATGTCTCCGTATGTCTCTCTGTGTGTGTGTGTGTGTGTGTGTGTGTGTGTGCTATGTTCTTCCTTCCTTCCTTCCTTCCTTTCTTTCTTTCTTTCTTTCTTTCTTTCATATTGTTGGTTATCCTGCATGCTTTTCTTTTAAGTGTAAAACTTTTTCTCTTTCCCTTTTTCTTTGTCCCATGTTCCATTGTATTGTTGTCCTAAACATGAATTGACAACAGAAATTGTCCCTCTATACTAAGTAGTAGTAGTAGTAGTTTTTTCTCTTTGGTTGCATATTGCATTCATCTACAGCAGACTACATGCTTTGAGTTTGAAATCAGTTTTAGTTGTCCGCCTTTTACAGACATTCAAGCGCCAATTTGAACTTGGTTTTTATTGCGGCATCTAAGTATGTGTGTAGTAAGGTAAACAGTAAGATTTGTATCTGCAATATGACTGTCAACTCAATCCATCCATCCATGCATCCATCCATCCATCCATCCATCTATCTATCTATCTATTGCAATCTTTTTGTCATTTGAGGTTTTGGCATCTATAACATATTGTATGTATGCTGCAGACTTTGACAAAAGTTCAGCTTGATTGGATTGGATTTGATTAGATGCATGGCCAAGTTCATTAGTAGTCGTCACTAGTTGTTGCAGTTTATACTTTTGATATCAGAAGAACATAGATATGTATAATGAATACTGCACTAAGTATGAATTAAGGTAGCTGAACTTTGATTAACCATTATAGTACAATACCCACAAATACACAAACTTATACACTCACTTTACTCATTCAAATATATTTCTAACACTTACTGCAGACCCTGCGGCTGCTTGTCCACACACACACACACGCACACACACAGTTAGAACCAACCAAATCCTCCATTATGCGTTGTTGGTTGCCTTTTATGCTGACACGCGCATACTTGCACTCAAGAGTGACTACCATTCTGGGGGTGGATGGGTATAGGATTCAGTGTGTGTGTGTGTGTGTGTGTGTGTACTGAATGAAAATGAAAAGCCCCAATAAAGCTCAAGTCACGGAAAACCCGTAAATGGAAAAGTTAAACGCATTAATTATTTATTTATCGTTTGAATATGTTTCAAGTGTCGGTGAACCTTATAATACTGCGTTTTTTTCACCCTCACAACAAGAACACAAATAAGGAGAGAAAATAATGTGACATTGTTGTTGTTGTTGTTGTTCGAGTGAAGAGTGAAAATGTATTAGTACAGTAAATATATAGTATAGTATATATTATAGTATGTGTGATTGTGGCGGCTTTTAAATTTCTTTAAATTTCATTAAACTTTTAATTATTTTTGAGTAACAACAACAACAACAACATCAACAAGAATACTTAACAACCAATATAAACTTTCTTATCATTATCTTTCTACTAACTAAGTAGTACAAAGTACTTAGTAGTAAGCAAAGGAATAAGAATTATCAACATCGCTCGGTTTAATTAAGCAAAATTCAAAAGCGAAAAACTTTTTTGGGTCTTCTTTTGTACTAAATCTCTATTGTTTCTTTCTACTTTTTACAATACTTCTATTTATTTTGTCTCTCTATCTATCTCTCTCTCTCTCTCTCTCTCTCTCTCTCTCTCTCTCTCTCTCTCTCTCTCTCTATGTCTCTGTATTTATTTTCAGTTCACCGCTAATGTCTGCTATTTGCGTCAAATTGATCACCTTCCCTTGGATGTGGCTATTCATGAAGAATCCCTTTGAGGGGGCACAGTGCGCCATACGCTTGGCCACAGATCCACAGCTGAAACAAATCTCAGGCGAATATTTTAAGTAAGTTGGCACAAAGCCTAAAAACTCCTTTCTCCTTTCTTCTTTTCTTTTTTTTTTTTCTATCTGCAATTTCCTTTATTTTAACTTGCATTAGCAGCAACAGATTCTTCTTTATATTCTTTTCCTTTTTTTTTTTTTATTTTCATTTTATTCTGTTTTGTTTTCTCCTGAACCAATTGCAGTGATTGTGAAATTGCGTCGAGTTCTGAAACTGGCAAGGATAAGGAATTGGCCAAGAAATTGTATCTGCAGACAATAGAAACACTTAAGAAAGTGACAAAACTTACAGTTGACAACAACAACATGGAAGCATTAATGGCAACAAACACTGAATCAGAATCAGATACTGAAGACTCAACTGATTTAGAAACAACAAAGAAATTGTTGAAGGAGTAGATCCAGACAGAATATGATGCAGTTATCCTTTTCCTTTTGTATTAAGATTTTTTCTATTTTTTTTTTTTTCTTATGAATAAATATACAGATTTTCTTATTGATTTTTGAAGCATTCTTTATTGAAATATTTAAATGGTAGCTTCAACCCCCAACCAGAAATTCTGGAAGATACATTTTTGAATTGTAATTGAAATGTTCGCCAACAAACTGTTGATTATTTACTAAAATACATATGTACATAAATAGAATGTGTTGGCAAGAAGACTAATAATACTTACTTAATATGAGTAGACAAAACAAAGCATAATCTGCAAATACAATTTACAATAATTGTATCTATTTACATATACAAGTACATATGAGTATATACATTGAGTATCCTAAGTATCTTTATATGCAAATCAAGCTAATACTTTTTTATTCCAATTCAAATTATAATGCCAACATCTGGTTGTTTGTTGTTGTTACTGTTACTGTTACTGTTATTGTTGGTGTTGTTAACACTCAAAGCAGTAAATCTCTTCATTGAATTGAAGTTGTTGAAGTGCGTTTTTTGAACTTTAGCCAAGCAAAATAACAACACAACAAAACACCACACCACACAACACAACACCACATAACACTACAATGCAATGCAATATAAGTAGAAGCTAGCTAATATATATGTATGTATGTATGTACATACACGTATATGGAATGTATAAACTCCACAAAGAAATGGCAATGGCAGCCAACAGTGACCTCACCTACTCACTCCATTACAATCACTAACTGCCTTCACCTCTTTCTTCAGTTTCTCCTCATCCACTTCTCATCTTTTACATGCACATGTCACTTTAATTTTACACTTCAATGTGGTAGAAACTTCTATTCTCCCCTATACTATACTATTCTATTCTATACTATACTCGTATTCATACTACTATTGTAGCATAAAAATAGCACAAATGCAAAGCTTCTCTAAACGTATACGATTACCTTCTTTCTTTTTGTACTATTTCATTTGAGTTGTAGTACTACGTAGTATGTTTCCGGTTCCCTTTTTCTATACTCTTCACGCAGTGAATAGTATTATATGATTTTCATGAAGTTTGTAACATACAGAAGGAGACATCGGAGACCCCTTAAAGTATATATTATATATTCTTGATTAGCGCAACGAGATGAGTTGATCTAGCCATGTCCGTCTGTCCGTCTGTCCGTCTATCCGTTTGTCTGTCCGTCTGTATGTATTCAAACTAGTCCCTCACTTTTTGAGCTAGAGAGCTGCACGGAGCTTTAATTTTACAATACACAGTACATTTGTCGGAATCAGTCGAATCGGACCACTAAGGGGGATACCACCCATACAAACCTGGATCCAAATTAAAGTTCTTATACTATCGACTTGAAATATGGACACTATAAGTGTCTGACTCATATTCACTAACCATATAAATTTCAAGACCCTCGGAGAAGCCTCTAGGAGGAGTGTGAGGAGTGTTACAAAGTTAGTCTTTTTTTAGTGGTTTTCAACTAACTTAATACTTGTTGTCCCATGTATTTTGTATATGTGTACATATTGTATAAATGCAAATGCAAGTGAAATCCTGAAAAGAAAGAAAGAAATGTTAAAGAAAGTTCAAAGAAAATATCCTTATAAATAATATTTAATTTAGGAAATTGTATTTACTTAAGTTTATAGGCATTTTTTTTTTCAGTGTACTAAGAGTCTAAGAGTTGAATACACCACACTCTTTTGAAATATATATTCTCCAATTCTCTCTTTTGTTACATGCTACATGATAATAAAGGATTAAGGATTCCTTAGAGAGAAAGAATTCTGTGTGTGAAACCGTTAACAATACTTATTTGAAAATTTAACTCACAACTGGCAATACTTTCATCATAAAGCTTTCATTTAAGCTTTCCATAGCATGGAAGCATGAAAGCCAACACCTACATACATATCTCGTATGAAAGCTTCTCCAAGAAATGTGGCGCGCCAATTAAATACTATAGTAGTAAATCTAAGGTAAATAAACAACAAAAAAAAAAAAAAAAAAAAAAAAACGCAAATTCTAAATAAACAAAGAGGTGGTAAAAATAAATAAACAATAAGAAAAATTATTATTACTTGGTTGAATAAAAGCAATTAAAATAACAACAATATGAATAAACAGATTTATTCCCACATCACTTAAGAAATGAGCAACTACAATTAAATGAAGAGCCAAAAGATACTTGGAGCACTTGGAGCATGGAGCAAAAATGATTGAGAGAACTACAGAAACATAGAGTGAGAGAGAGAAAGATAAAGAGAGTGAGATTGAGCTCTAAAATTCGTTCTAATATTTGAGAACAAATTCGAATCTTGTTCGACTGAATGAATGAAGAATGCCTTCAGTTGAGTCGTCGTTGGTCGTTGGTCGTCGATTTCGAATTTGAATTTGGCATGTTGTAATCAGTTTGAATCTGTGAGATACTTTCAGTATTGCGGCAAAACGAGAAAAGTGCGAACGCGCGCTTATTCCGATTGAAGCTGACGCGGTTGCTTGCTACTCTCGTGAATCTTCTTCTAAAATGCGTTGCGCTTTGTGAATCAACAACAACCGACAACCAACAGAAAAAAATCTTGAAAAAAAGGGAATAAATCCAAAGGCAACAGTAGAAGAAAGACAGGCGCTGCGTTGCGCTCTGTGGCTCTGGTGAAAATTATAGTATAACGCAAAACGAGCAGCCAACAATGCGGTATGGTACTCGTACTTAGAAATAAAGAAGTAAAGTTGAAGTTGATTTAAGTAAGCAAAATACCAAAGAAAATTCCACCATCAAAAGTGAAGTGATTTAGTGAAAGTGAATTAATTATTATTATTTAATTTAATTTTATTTATTTTTGTTTTTAACTATTTTTCAAGTCAAACAAAAATTCTAATTAAAAATTCTAATATAATAAAAATACATATCAACATAATGTCGTCGATTATAGTCATCGTTGTTGATAGACGATGAAAGATTTTCATTATACTTATTCTCTTGCGTTTTAATGCATGGAAAATTCTGCATAATAAATGAGCTCATAAGCAAAAAACAAAAAAAAAAAAAAAACAGGAAAATTCATTCATATCGCATGAAGAAGAAAGAAGTCGATGACGATGGTGATTGCGATTGCGATGACTATAACGATGGTGTCGAGTTGATGACGACAGCAGTTGGTATCATTATTATGATTATATTCATATTCTCAGTGGTTGTTAATGTATTATTCATATGTATGTATGTATTTTTAAAACAAATAACTAGAAAACTCATAAAATGCAAACAAAAAAGAAATGCATGGAAAGGAAAAGTGAAAAGTGATTTAACAACAAAATTTACACAAAATAAAATTTAATAAGCATAAGAACATCAATTAAAGAGCAACAACATAGAAATAAAATTTATAACAAAACAAAACAAAAGAATTGAACTGAAACTGAATTGAATTGAATTGAATAGAATAAAATAGAATAGAAGAAATCACGCGTCAAAGAGCTCAAAACAAATACCTAGAAGGGCCATCACAGCACATCACATACTCCTTGTATCCATAGTGTAAACATAAGTGGAAAATGGTCTTTTATCAGGTTCACATTCAAACAAAGGCAAGCAAGCACACAATAGGATTTGCGATACTACGAGTATGGTTGATGTATCCAATGGATACGTAGAACTACTACATAGTAGAAGTACTTAGATACTACATATGGATGGATGAATGGATGGATAGATGGATGAGTGGTTGGATGTATGTAACGTAGTAGTATGTACAAGTATGTACATATGTCAATGTGTCTAAGGCTTGTTTAGCTTGGTCCGACGGCAGCATGCTTGCTTGCTTGCTTGACTGTCGCCTGTATGAGTCTGTGTCTGAGTATCTATGTATGTATGTTTTTTTTTTTGTTTTTATTTTTTGTTGTGATGTGTTGTGTTGTGTTTTTTGTTGATTTCTTTCTATCGATGCAAACCCATTTATCGCCATTTCTAATCAAAATGTTTGTCTGTGCGCCTGTTTACTTGTTCAAGAGTCAAAGCGTGTCTAGAGGTGCGTGTATGGTGTGCATGTGTGTGTGTGTATGTGTGTGAGTGTGTTGTTTTTGATTATAAAAACCATAAAGAAGAAGATGAACCCTATGGTAATCAAATCATCTATCTTCCTTTGCTTTTTCAATTTCTGCTGCGGCTGCTACTACTACTACTACTGCTGCTTCTGCTGTTGTTATGCACTGCGTATACTTAATACTTACATAAATTTATTTTGTTTCCTTCGCATACTAAGTAAGTTTGTTTAACGATTCCTTTGAGATTTGTCCCTTTATATTTTATATATACTTAATAGAATCACCCACCATCATCACCATCAAATTGGAATCTGAACTTTGTGCCTGTGTGCATTTCAATTTTTTTTTTTTTTTAATGTTATTATTCGTAACGACAGACAATCAAATAGACTAAGATGCCTTTGTATCTGCTACAGAGGCTGAAACTGAGACTGATGTTGATGTTGATGCTGATTCTGCTTATACTATCAATTATCACCTCACTAATTACTCGTGATGATGCCATGCGCGTTATGTTATCAGTAAACAATACTTACTTATGTATAAATACAAACAAGTATTTTTATATATATAAAAAAAAATATAGACAAATATGTATGTAGTATATACATATACTCGTATATAGTATATAGTATATAGAACAAAATAGTACTTACTATAATAGCATAATAATAATAATAATAATATTTTGTTATTTTGTTTTCTATAATTTAAATTCTAATTTGTTTGCATTCAATTTCTTTTATTCCCCATAAACTTAATCGATTGTAAAATGTTTTTCTTCCCTCCAATCAATTGCTTTTGCTTAATAAACAATTTCCAGTGAACACAATTAAAAATGGCGTTTAATAAAATGTTGGTAAATCAACAACAATAACAACGACAACAACTTACAGATACTTTTATAACACAGGTAGTTTCCTCAGCCTTGACACTGAGAATATAGCAAAATAGCAAAACAGCAAAACGAAGAAATACAATCTTCATCTAACTACACAGTAAAATTTTTACAACGCTATAAAAATGACCAGTAAAAAGTGCAATTGTATTGGAGAAATGTAGTCTATTGACAGAGAGAGAGAGAGAGAGAGAGAGCACACACTGGGAGAAAGAGTGTGAGAGAGAGAGAGTGCATTAAAAGAAAGAAGTGTTCAACTATCGTCAATAAGAGACTAACTGAAATACTAAAGCGCTTCGTTTGGGGTCTTTTCTTCATTTTCCGCTCACCGGATCTTTGTTTCTCCACTAGACTAGTAGTACTAACATAGTCAACATTGAAACTGTGTGAACTAAGTATTTGTTCTTTGTTGTAATACAATAAACAAAACACAAGTAAGGGCGCTTACAATGTGTAAATGGATGATGGATACGACTGTCGATTACCCTATAGTTCACAATTATTGTACATATTTTCAAACAGCATAGAGGAATCTCATCTTTTTTCTCTCTCTCTCTCGCTGTAAGCTTAGATTTTTATTGAATAATAGGCTATTCACATTGAACGTGAATCGATTCTATGTTGAATCGACCATTGAATCGGAAGACAACCACAAGGAAAAATGACAGTTGTTGTTGTGGAATGTGAATCGATTCAGGTAGATTCAACAATGGAATCGACTGTGAATCAAAACAGGGCTGGCAAATCTCTAATAGTGTTTGACAATTTTCAGTTAGGAAATTGCATCATCTCATCATCATCATCTCATTTTCATTTTCATTTTTTTTTTTTTCACTTGTCAAATTGTGTATAAGCAAAACAAAAAAACAGTTGTTCATGATCCAGAATCGCCGGTCTGAACGCAAAATCGATTCACATTGAATCAATTCGGTGTGAATCGCCTATAAATATATGATTTATTTTTATTATTACTATTATTTTATTCTAAGACAAATTAGGGGAAAATTTTATAGAAAACACAAGGGTATTTGGTTAAAAATTTTTTTTTTCTATTGTAATTCTTGAGCAATAATTTATTATTCGTTGTTTTAGAAATTCTCAGGTTTATACTAACTTACAAACGTTGCCCATCCCCAATGCGATGTTAGTGTATCATTTTTGTAATCATTATTCTTGTCATGATTATAACGTATCCCATTGTCAAGTGGTGAGTTGTAGTAAAATGGATACTGTCAAAATATGTTCCGGGTTTGAATACCTACTTATGTATACTGATTTTCAAGGCGATCGGTTCATTAATGTAGCAGGTGATCTCTGGTGAGTTACAACAAAGTGGATACCATACAAACCTTTTCCATGAAAAATTATATATCTATATGTGCCAACTTTCATGTTGATCGTTCAAACGGTATCGAAGTTTATCCATCTCAGATATCCATATACATATTTTATATACGAGAATATAGATTAAAATTTCTAGAAATAAAAGAACAAGATTTGCAAAATGTTGTTGGACTTTCGGAAAGCAACAAACAGAAGTTTAACTGTCTGAGTAATTGTTGGTTATAATTCTTTTAAGGGTTCTCCGGATCACATTCTATTAAAATTTTTAAAAAAGAAGTCAATGTTGTAGGGCTTAGTTTAGTTTAGTTTTTTTAAAAAGTCTTTCTAGTTATTCAGATAGTAATTTATTTTTTCCTTATTTACCGCACAAAACAACACACAAGTAAAAACATTCATTTAACTACAAACATACATTCAAATTCATTCATATGAGTACCAAAAATGTCGTTTTGGATGCATTCATACAGATCTGCAATACATAAGTAATAAAACTCACGACATAAACTTTATTTGAAAAGTAACCCAATGGAGACACTATGTCAAATAGAACTTTAAGCATTCAAAAAATAGATGCCTGCCAGGAGGGGCAAATCTATATGTTCATACATATCTATACAGACAATTTGGGGTCTTTCCTTTGGGGAGTTTGCATACTTACCCGTGAACCCTACTTAGTAACATAATATACCTTTCTTGGCTACAGAGTATATTACAGACAATATACAGTAGCCAAGTATGATATTTGTAAAAAGAAGTAAACAAAAAAGGGAACATAGAAATTCTTCAAATACCTCTCACACTCTATCTCTATCATCTCTGCCCTTTTCCTCTCTCTATCTCTCACTCTTTCTCTTTCTCTCCTAGAGAATGTGTAATTCTCTCAATGTATCTACGTCATTTCATGCAAGTTTATTGTATTTGTTTTTCTCTGTTTGGCAGTGTAGCTTAGCTGAGTGAGTAACTGTGTGTGTACCATTTATGCATCTGTGTATGTGTGTGTGTGTGTGTGTGTGTGTGTATGGTATATGATGTTTGTATGCGTTTGGTAAAACTAGTTTGAGTTTTGATTTTTTACTGCTTCGTCCGTCGTCCGTCATTCGACGTTCGGCATCAGCCAGCTTTGTTTGTTGTTTGTTGTTGGCTATTCACTTTTAGCCAAAGACTTGTATCAGTCAGTCAAGTCAGTTAGTCAGTTTCTGCTCTTTTAGCTCAATCGCAACTCACAACTCACAACAGTTGAGCTAAAGTTTCTTTAAGTTGCCTTCATCAAAGTGCGTTCGTTATTAGTTGTGCAGATGAGGCAATGAGTATATGGTATAAGGTAGACGGTGACCGACACTTCGCTTAGTCATCACATCACATCAAATCACATCGCACTTACTACTTCTACAATCTACTTATTGATGGACAAATAGACAAAATAATAAAAATAATCTTAAAGTAGTAAAATTAACTTAAGAAAACTTAGTGTTTTAATTATTAAAAGTACATATATTCTAATGTATTTACATACATAATTACATATGTATCTATGAGTGAACGAACAGAGTGTAAATATTTACAATAGTTTAATAGTTTCAGTTAAAAGTATATATATAAAAAAAAAAAAAAAATTAATGATGAAAAATTCGTATAGAAATTAACAATAATAACAACAACAACAACAACATAGAACAAGAATTAAAGTATTTCATTATATAAAACCTAATCAGAAGAAGTAGAAGAAGAAGAAGAAGAAGTAGTATATACAACTACTACAAATGGATGCTGCTAAGCTTAGCTATTATGTTTAAGCTATAAATATAATAAATTGCATTGGTAAGTAGAATTCTAAATTATGTATTCTATAAATATGATTTATAATTTTTTAATTAGTAATATTATTCGAAAGGAAATCTACTCCATTTTCATTCTTTAATAAGCCTAAAAATGATGAAACCCATTCTTAAAAAAAAAAATATCTATCTAAGTTAAATAGGCACTTAAGTAACAATCAATTGCTTTTTAGATTTTTCTTCCATGATGCTATCACCATGGTATTTTGTTGTCGCCCCCGCTTTTCTCAAGCTTTATGTTACAATGAATGCACCGCACTCACCTCTTAACCTTTCTCTCTCTCTCTCTCTGGTTACTACTAGTGCTACCAGTTAACCATCAACAGCAGCAGCAGCATCAGCATCCCATTCAAAAATATATAGTACCTCGAATGAAATTCGATACACATATTTTGTCTTAAGACCATCGTCGCCTCTCTGTCAGTCTCTCTGTCAGTCTGTCTATAGGCAACCCTCTGTTGTTTCTTTTAGCGATGGTAGCCATCGATATATCTACTTAAAATTTAGAAAGTTGTTCCACTGGCTTCTCCCTTTTCCGCTCTTTCTTTCTTTCTATCTTTCATTCTTTCACCGATTCTTCTCTACTATGTACTTACTATGTCACGACCACGGTCTCTCAGCTGTTCATTCTTTCCACAGTCTTCGACATTATTTTTGTTACCAAACTGAACTGTGCCGATATTGTATTGAGGTTGTTATTACTGTTTGGTTGTGGTGTGTTTACCATCTCATTAAATGCTTCAAAAGCTTTACACATTCTTTACATACGCAGTATATTGTATTGTATCTTTTCATGTAGGTTCATGTATTAATTTTTTCTTATTATTATTATTTTTTTTTTTTTTAATTTTTAATTATTTTTCATTTATTTGGAATGTCAGTGGCTTTTTACCTTATATAGTATATAATGTAGGTCAAAAATTGTTCACCTTAACATGAAGACTTCTTTCTTTGTTACAATTGATGAAATTGAATTGAATGAAATTTTTTCAATAGAATTTTGAAATTATTGAGCTTAGATTTTTAAATCTTTTTTTTTTTACAGATTACAGATTTAAATTCATATAAACACACATATATGTACATAATTATATTTTCTATTTCCAACAGCACATAAAATACTAGAAACGAGTAAAACAAATCCCGTCTTTACCATTTACAAAGAATCAACCAACAACCAACACACCGACGAAGTAAAAAGTCACTTAACCTAATAATAATAAGAAGAGAACAAGAATACAACGCATTTAGACTTGATTTAAGAAACACTGGCGTATCGACTGAGTGAGAGCAGCGCTGGTAGCGCTGGAACTGAAGTTGGCACACAACCAACAGTTGCCACCAATTCAGTGCCCATCATAATGGAAGGCCCCGAAGTGACTTTTCTCTTTCAATTCGGCAGCTTAAGGGATGCAGTTTCTGTGCCAGCAAATACTTTAACCCTGAAGTCACTTAAGGAGTTAGCATGTGACTTTATAACCACAAAGGTAAGTAAACCCACATACATTCAATTAATAGGAATTTTAATGTATCTATGTTAATACACTACAATAAGTTAAGTAGTAAGTAGTAGTAAGTACCACCTACTAAGACTAAATAAATATGAGTACCACATTAGATTGATTTATTTCGTTAACTCTTTATGAATTCATTCATACTCCTCCAATAATATACAATAGATTGAAGACAAGAACATTTTTGATTAGATTGAATGTTATGTTCTAAATACGTCAATAATAATGAATGGGCAGACATTCACAGCTGGAATTAATGGAGGATGTATATATATAGTGTGTGTGTGTGTGTATAGTCAATAAAATGGCACACATTAATTACTTAATTTCATTAAAAGGACTTCGACTATTATTTGTGGATGTGTGTATTCTTCTATGCCACTTTAGTCGTCCTAGTTAATTAACCATAAGACATTTGATGGAGTCTACGCTAAGTTAAGCTAAGCTAAGCTGATCCAATCCAATTCAGTTCCAGTTTGAGTTGTTGTTGTTCTTGTTGTTGTTGTTGTTATTGTTAGAAATCAATACTTCTTTATGGCATAATTTATAAGTTTATCGTTGAATCAATTAAGACAATAACAGACTACAATAATGAATAACATATGAACCTCTAACATTAATATTCTATTGTAATAGGAGTGAGTGAGTATATGGTCTAATAGTTCACTACTATTGAATTGAATTGAATTGAATTGAGTTTAGTAAATTTCGTAGAATATTTTACTGAAATATATACTAAGTACATCTGTTTATCTGTTGCTTTTACCAATATACAATATACATATTATATCTCCCACACTTTAATAGATACCAGATAGCGGTTTAACTTATCTATCGGAACGTGTTCTGCTCTTTCGTCATGATTACAATAGTGCAAATGTTTTGCATATTATCAATGCCGCATCGGAAGTGGTTGACGAGACCTTGGTCGAAATTGTGCTCACGGCAAATCGTAAGTATTCATTTTTTTTTTTTTTATTTTTCAATTTTAACATCATACAAGCATCACTACAATACCATTAACCATTGACTTAGTAGACACAGATTTGCAATAAACCATTATACCATTATACCCACCCACAGCTATACTTTATCCAACATCGGAAATGCCAACGATGAAGCCGCATACGCTCAATGTACATTCCTACAAGGCACCCACATTCTGTGATTTCTGTGGTGAAATGCTTTTTGGTTTAGTGCGTCAAGGACTCAAATGTGATGGTATGTACTACACATAATACACATGTGTGTGTATATTCTCACTATACTATGAGTATAAGTACAAATTTTATGGATGATTAAATGTGTTTTTCTTTTTTTTTTACAATTTTTTCCTACTTGTAACATTACAGGTTGTGGTCAAAATTACCACAAACGCTGTGTGGTTAAAATACCAAATAATTGCAATCGCTCAAATGATTCAACATCACGTCGCTCCTCAACTCTACAGCCACCACGCAGTCCCTTCGGTGGCTCCTCCCAATCGTTGGCGTCCAACGATGAACAAAGCAGAAATGATTCAAACTCTTCACTGGTAAAGCGGATGTCCGATCTAATGAGTGACATTATAAAAGACAGACATTGAGAAGAGATAAGCTACTAAATAACTAAATAGTACTAAGACCTTTTATAACAGAATAGAAGTAACAAGTAACAAGGAACATGTGTTTGCATGTGGTGCAAAGAAGTGGGGGATTCTGACTCAATAATGAATGAAAAAATCCGTACATTTTCCTTTTTTTCTTTACTATATGACATTTCCTTACTACTATTACAAGATTATAGAACTTTCATTTTTATGTATGGGGGGTACTGTGCTTAAACGATGACAACAATGAGTATTAATTTGTAGTTGGTTGTGGGTTTTTACGAGTATTTTAAATGTTAATTTACTTAAAATTTATTTAACATGATTTTCTTTATTGTAACATCATTTTTTTTTTTTTTATTTAAATAAATAGTAGTGTAAATAACTCGATTGACTTTTGATTTTATTATAAAAATACTCGTGGTAGAAGAAAAGAAAAGAAAAGAAAAAGGTTAAATTAACACGAAGTATTGTGAGAGGGAATTTTGTTTTTTTCAATTGTTGTTTGCTGTTTGTCTGTGTGTACGCAATAAACTCAAAAACAACCGAACAGACTTTCATATGGTTTTCACAAATGAATGGAATTATTAATGAGGAAGGTTTAGGAAAATATATAATTCGAGAAACCACAAAGGAACAGACGAAAAATCTAAGGCAATAAAGTGATAAAATATTGTACTAATTTTTTGTGAAGAAGACGGAATACAACGTCTGCCCGGGTATCTAGTTCCCATATAAAATTGAAAGAAACTTTGCCTGATACTCTTACCTCAGAAAGAAAAGGGATAATTCAAAACTTACTTATTCTTTTCATTAGTAAAGACTCAAAAAAAAAAAAAAAATAAATACCTTCACAAAAAATGATGTTTTTCAATTAAAATTCATTCCATATTTGATCAAATATTGATTGGATTGACTATAGTATATCGGAAACGACCTTCGACTGATCTCAAACAAAATTACAAAAATGCAAAGACAAGAATGTAAGCTAAGAGAATCTTTTGATTGATTTTACAGATAATACCGAACTATAAACACCACCAGCGAACTGCATCCTCAAGTAGCAGCCGAAATGGAGGAGGATCTCTTAATGGGGTATTTGGTACTACCATCAACAACACCATACGCATACCACACACATTTCAGGTGCATTCGTATGGTTTGCCTACTGTTTGTCAATACTGTAAGAAACTGCTGAAGGGTCTTTTCAAGCAAGGACTGCAGTGTCGAGACTGTCAAGTGAATTGCCATAAGAAATGCATGGATAAAGTGCCACAAGACTGTAGTGGAGAGGCAATTCACCAGCCAAATGATTCCGATGGAACGCCAAAGAAGGAACGTGAAAATTTCTTTCGTGAAGAATTCGATGATAGCGATTTTGAGGATAATCCCACGCATAGTGAATATATGAAATCATATATTTACTCGGGCTCTGGTAATGCGAAGTCAACAAAATCGCCGGGTCTTGAGAAAGCCATGACAAATGCGCGTAACTCGCCACCTGAATTACTCAATGGCTTACTTGATGGTAATGATACGCGTAGCTCTACCGAAGAGCACTTTACTGATGGACAATCGGAACAATCAAGTAATTCTTCATCGCCAAGTGCAAATATACCACTGATGCGTATTGTACAATCTGTGAAGCATACAAAGAAACGAGGTGGACAGGCATTGAAGGAAGGTTGGCTTGTGCACTTTACCAGTTTAGATAAGGCCGTCAAGCGTTACTTTTGGCGTTTGGATGCCAAGACGGTAACATTATTTGTATCCGAACAAGGGAGTAAATATCACAAGGAGTTGCCCTTAGCTGAAATTCAAGCTATTGAAACCAATCGTTCACCAAAGCCAGATAACAATTACTGCTTCGAGATACGTACAGCCAATGTGATTTATTATGTTGGACAAGATCCATTGGTGGGTGTAAGAGAGGAGCAGGCCGTTTGTTTACCACCACCTACGAGTGGCATTGGCAGTGATATTGCCAAAAGCTGGGAGACAACCATCAAACAAGCCTACGTACATGTAACAAATACCCGTAAGTGTTGAAATATGAAATCTTCCAAATTGCAAATTGCTTAAGAATTTTTTTAACTTACAGAATGTTGTGAGTCTGAGGAGAATGTCCAAGACATGGGTCAGTTGTATCAAATCTTTCCCGACGAAGTACTTGGTTCGGGGCAATTTGGTGTCGTCTATGGTGGTGTACACAAAAAAACTAAACGAGAAGTGGCCATAAAAGTAATCGATAAGCTACGGTTCCCTACTAAACAAGAGGCACAACTTAAAAATGAAGTTGCCATACTTCAGGTTGGTTACAACTCTTAGTTGATCTGATCTTGGTTCACAATTTTAACATCTTTTCCATTATTATCAGAATATCGCCCACTGTGGTGTTGTAAATCTGGAGCGCATGTTTGAGACGCCCGAGCGTATATTTGTTGTCATGGAAAAGCTTAAAGGCGACATGCTGGAAATGATTTTATCCCATGCTCGTGGTCGCTTAAGTGAACGCGTTACGAAATTCCTTATCACACAGATACTCATTGCTCTCAAATATCTGCACAGTCAGAATATTGTTCATTGTGACTTGAAACCAGAAAACGTGTTACTATCCTCAGATGCAGAGTATCCACAAGTGAAACTCTGTGATTTTGGTTATGCTCGTATAATTGGAGAAAAGTCCTTTCGACGTTCAGTTGTTGGAACTCCTGCTTATTTGGCACCGGAAGTACTACGCAACAAAGGCTACAATCGATCGCTGGACATGTGGAGTGTGGGTGTCATTATCTATGTCAGTTTAAGTGGAACGTTTCCATTTAACGAAGAGGAAGATATCAATGATCAGATTCAGAATGCTGCCTTCATGTATCCACCAAATCCATGGAAGGAGATTTCTTCAAATGGTAAGCGTAGCGTATAGTGTTTTATTCATTGTAAAATTTATTAATCCTTTCTCTCCCTTAGCCATTGACCTTATCAATAATTTACTGCAAGTAAAACAACGGAAACGTTATACTGTGGATAAAAGTCTTCAACATTATTGGTTACAGGACAAGCAAACTTATCATGACTTGCGCAATCTAGAGGCACAAATGGGCACTCGGTATCTGACACATGAAGCGGATGACGTTCGTTGGGCATGTGTTGGTGACATGTGACCTGACACCACCACAATCATAACTGAAATACCAACCAAATCACAACAATTCGCAACTGAAAGTCCGGAAACACACCAGCAACAGGATAATAATATAAGCTGTGGTTGCCGTCACCTCTCAGGCTCACCTAAGGTGGAAGCCATCGGTGACAAGGCACTCAAGTGGGTACGTGGCCATTTGTGTCGGCACATCAAGTGAATCAGGAATAGATTTCCGTACACTGAAACAATGAATGAATGAATGAATGAACGAATGAAATC
Source organism: Amiota mariae (assembly GCA_035041805.1). NCBI lineage: Eukaryota > Metazoa > Arthropoda > Insecta > Diptera > Drosophilidae > Amiota > Amiota mariae. Next base: position 1,315,085 of record JAWNKV010000361.1, on the reverse strand, counting down.
ATATACCTTGCAAAGGCAGATTAAAATTTTTTAACTTTTCAAATTACATATTTGCCTCTCCACTCCACTCCACTCCTCCACTTCTCTTGTTGTTTGATGTACTATGAATGTAGTCTGTATTGTATGTTTGTATGTATGTAAGTATGTTGAATAAACGTAAGGAATTTATTTGAAAACATTTTATTGTTGTATTCCAAATCATCTTTACATCTACTACTATTGTACTCACACTAATCAACCAACAAAAGGGAAACTTTGTGCTAAATTTCGATGGTAATTAAATCAAATCAAATCAAATCAAATGAAATGAAATTAAATCAAATATATTTGTGTATAGCTTTAATAAATAACGAACAAATAATTCTTAAGTTAATCATCTTTTACATGTATTTATGTATGTATGTACATGTGTCTGTATATACTTATAATATATGTATGTACTTATTATTATATACTTACTTACAATATAAATGTATAACAGAATAAATGTAAATTGCAAAACTCAAATTCTAAGCAAATAAATTGTATTTATTTAAAGAAGAAATGTAGGCGAACGACTCATCGATGTGCAACAGTTGACACCTTTTTGTCAGAGCATGAAATTTTAATGTAATTTAATAAAGAAGAAAACATCTTCATTCATTCACTTCAATTTAGTCAACAGAAACATCCATAGATCATGATGCAATACTATCTCAAATTCTATGTATTGTTAGTTCTTTTGGAAATTGGTAAATTCGAATGGGTGGAAATTACACAAAAACCTAAGATGTCGTCAACAAATAAAGAAAGCTTAGTTGTAATAGGATCTAAAGGAATTGTGGCAACTGACTTTACAACTCCAAGTAAAGAGTGGTTGGAATATCAACAGGAGCGTTTCGGTCAAAGTAATAGCAGCAAATTGATTGTGAGTGCCGCCGGAAATTTAAAGCATAGTTCTCAAGTGATTGTACCAGCAAATGTGCAAATAATTCAGGCAAAAACCAAACTTGAAGTGAAGAATAATCAACCTGAAACAGAAGTGAGTGTAGCCGTCACTTCCAATGTAGAAACAACATCACGACGTGATATGTCGCATGTGCCGCATGAACACGAAGATGAAGGTGTAATTGCTGAAGATGATGAAAATGATTTGCAACTTCCATCAATGCAAGGCTTTCTAAAGTTTCTTAAATCCATGCAAGTATCTTGGATAAAGAAATCGGCTTATAGTATTGAGAAAAAAATTGAAATGTTGAAACAATTGCGCGATAATCTAATGAAAGTTATTGGTAAGTATCCATCCATTAGTTCAATCAATCAATTATTCACATACTCACCATAATTTATTTGTTTTCTTTTGTTAGTCAAACAATTTACAAGTCTTTGGCAGCCAACTGAGCGGAAACGTCTTAAGCGAGGCTTATTGGATGAATCCAATTTAAATTTTCCACCTGAAGCGGCTATTATGAGTATCAATTTTTTGACTTTTGCTGTTTTTCTCATCAAACTAGTCCTGGTTGGTGTTACTAATCAATTTTCTGCTTCTTTTATATAATATTATTTTATTTACTACAATTTTCAATGCAATTTCAGCAAGTTGTTCACATTGTTAAGAGTAAACACTACAATTTTTCCGGATTCAATATTAACACAGATTTTGTACGGAAGACTACAAATCCATAAATAGGTTTAATCAATTTTTCAATACTTTTAAATTTAAATAAACGATTTTTTTTTTAATCGTAACAAAATCAGAGTTGCATTTCTTTTCATTTTCATTTGTACCATCTGGCAACGCTAAGCGGCGATTGTCAGCTGTTTATTGAAATTTGCTCACACGTGTTGAATGAATGAATTCTTTGAATGCCGCATAATTCCTAACAATTTCCATAAACGATGAAAACAATTGTTGAGGAAGTGTTTAAACCAGATCCAGAGGCTAGCGTCCCTGTATTGCGTAAGTTTATAACATATTTCTCTAATCGATAGAGATAATTCAATGGGGTTATTTTAGTTAAATTCCAGAATGGCTCACTATCGGCAATCAACAAAGAAAAGACCATTTACTGTCAAGTTGAACATAAAGATACAAAAACAAGGGATGCCTTAGTCGTTTCAAGTGGACACATATATTCCGGTCCAATTATCGATTATCCTTCCAATGACCTCACAGACAACTATATTGTCGTAAAGAACAAAGCCACAAATAAGGTGCGCATTATACCGATTAGACATGCCCGGCTCAAGAACACAATCTATGAAAAATTAGACAAGGAGCGCGTAAAGAAAGTTTACAATAAAGAATTGTCAAACAAAATGCTCCTCAAACAATTTGGTGGTCGAAAGGCATCACGCTATGTTCAGAACAGTGAGCAGATGAAGGTGAATGTAGAAGTTGTACGCGAGGAGTTGGAAAATACATTAAACGAGTCCAAATTGCAAGAACATGATGAAAGTACAAATATTGATAATGCCGAATATATGGCTAGCATAAGCCCCAAATGCAATAAAGATGCCAAAACTGTAAGTGAAGTCTATGATGTAGAAGATGTTGTGCCAGAAAATTTACTTGATCGGCTAGGAGAAGAAGCTAAAGTTGTTTACTCTACAGCACCGGAATCAATACCGTAAGTTTGATTTGCTCATTATGGGAATTTTTATACACATTCATGCATTCATTTATTACTTGCAGCATTAAGTCGGAATATCTGTTGGAGTGCATTAAACGCATTCAGGCAAAAGAATCGCAAGCAGCAAGAGACTTTCGCGATATTAAACTAATTATCTATATGGATGCATTGCATAGGGTAATTTCTTCTCGTTCACGGAATCTTAAAACAATGGAATTGTCAGGGATTACGGAAAAAGTAGAAAATGACATTCGTTCACGGTTTGCTGATCCGACATCCAACAAGGCTTTGTAAGTGTAAACAATCAAACAATTTGTATTAAGTACACTATGTTTTAATTGCAATCTATTACAGCACCCGTACTTCTTATACCTCTGAGAAAGCTCTTCTTTACTATATTGTATTGGCTCTGCTAATCAGCGAAAAATTTGAGGTAGACGCTGAATTACTTTCGCAAAATCTAAACGTTCCTCAGAAGAAAATAAAAACTTTTGCACATATTGTGAATGCGCTTCCAAAGTCACGCTCCAGCATATTAAAACTTCGGTTGCCTAGTGAAATGCCACCAATGCCCTCGGCCAGGAGTTTCAAAAAGAAAAAACAATAACGACAAGACAAGTTCTTTGTTATTTTATAATTTTATAAGAAAATAAAGAAAATTTAACATTTAACCATGGGAATGCAATCAATAATAAATGACTGACACACTGAATCACTTTTTATTATTATATTAGTTAGTATTTATTTTTATTAATTTTATATCGAAAAATATTATAAACTTTAAGTTTGAAGTTTATTTTAAACGAAAATACTTATAATTTACGGTAAGAAGCGTAGATGTGAGAGAAAATATTGGAAAATTGGATTAAACACGGAATATACTAAGATTTTTATTGATGTTTGTTGTTGTTTTTTTTTTTTTTGATCGAATAATGTGTGCAAAAATTTTGAATCTCTAGTTGGTTGCTCATTAGTTTCCATTTCGTTTCATTCACATTTGGAATAAATGTATATGTCGAAAATACACAAGTCTCCGTATATCCCTCCCCATAACAATGTTCTGTGTGTGTGTGTCTATTAACTATTTATATTGTTATATTGATGTTGCCGTGGTAATTCCTAGACGGCAAGGCCAAAGACCGAGACAATACAATACATTGATTTGTTTTCCCAACGAACGGTACAACTGCCATCGGTTTCGTGATTCCAAAAGCATGAACTCGCTGTATGTAAGCCGGCTCCATTCTTCTGCATTATCATTGATGTGACTATATATTTGTATGGCTTTTGTTCCTTGGTCAGTACATTGATACAATTCTCGACCACTTGACCGGTCCAGTTGCTCACTTTGTCGTGTTGATATGCGTTGCCACCAATCGTGCTCTCGATCGCTTCTTTTATGATTTTGCTTACATCATCGACAACAAACTGGCTTTCCTCGCGTGACTCATCCATTGTTGTTGATTTTTGTATTGTGTGTGCGTATTATTTTCGACTATTGAAATGGTTAACTAACAAAGTAGAGAACTTTGTTAGAAATTTCCTTAAATTTGTTATGTACTATTTGATTATGAACGAAGAATATTCCGGATCTATCGATTGAAACTTGTTTTTTTTTTTGTATAAAAATGTGACGGACGAACAAACGAGTGATTTCAATGCTTTTAATGGAATAAGACTGCCAACTAGGTTTTTTATTAAAAAATATACGTGTATTTCAAGTATTTCAAATAAATATCGAGTTGGCATCACTAAAAAGCGAAAACCATCCCTAAATAGTTTTTTTCTTTTTCGCGTTTTTTTTTGTGTATATTTTGGCGGACGTGACTGAAGTTCTTTGTTCGAATTTCAGTTTGTAATTTTTTTTTTTATTAAAAATATGACTTCTGCAACATCAGCTTTCTTTAGCTCTGAAAAAGAATCTCTAGTGCGAGAAACAAATATTGATAATTTTGATGAACCTGCGGTGACTCGCCAACAGATTTGGAATGAAAAAAACAAAGAAACTTGTACTAAATGGATAGAAGAAAATGGATTCAAGAGGGTAAGTGATTTAAATGTGAAAATTTGGTACATGTTTGGTTTATGGTTTTTTCTTTTTTTTTTTATTCATATAGATATGTCTACAATTACCCGATGAGTATTTGCCCTTGCATTCAATCAGTGAAAGTTTAAAGAAATGCATTAACTCGCCTGATACAAAGATTTTCTTACTAGCAGACAATACCTACGGCAGCTGCTGTGCAGATGAATTATCAGCTGATCATGTCGAAGGTGACTGTATAATTCATTTTGGCCATGCATGTCGCAGCAAGGCTTCACGCATCCCGGTACTCTATTTGTATCCACATTTTGATATAAATTTGGATGATATGCTGCAGCAATTAACAACTTTAAAGACTATTTGCAATGGCAAGGAAGTGTGCATATTTTTTGATATTGGCTATCAGCAATTGTTGGATGATGAAGCAGATGAAAAAATACTAAATGACAAATTGGTTGATTCATTGAGCCCAGGGAAATTGCATTTAAAATTGTACCCTCAGCCAGAGAATAAAACAGCATATGAAGCGTCCGAGGACTGTATATGCATTTTCATTGGATCAGACAATAATCGCTTTACAAATCTATCGCTGACATCAAAAGCAGCAAAATGGTTTATTTATGATGCTTCGGCAAATACATTAGACGAGAAGAATCCTCTAACTACTAATTATATGCGTCGGCGTTATTATTACATTGAAAAATGTAAAGACGCTCAAACATTAGGATTGATTGTGGCCACTTTGTCAGCTGATGGCTATTTGGATGTTGTAACTCGCCTACAGGAAATGGCAAAGAGCAATGGCATTAAAACTCAAATACTGTCAGTCGGGCGGATAAATCCCTCAAAGCTTGGCAATTTTTTGGAAATGGATTGTTTTGTATTGATTGGTTGTCCATTCAATAATATGTACAATTCCAAACATTATTTAAAACCCATTGTTTCGGTGTTTGAAGCTGAAATGGCTCTGAATCCAGCATGGCATATGAAGTACCCCGATAGATATGTGACAGATTTTAAAGAACTTCTACCGGAAGGTCGCAGTTTTCTGCCTTTTAATGCAGAGAATATAACAGCACAGGATGTTAGTTTAGTCAGTGGACGAATACGTAATCTGACTTGTGATGATGAGAATCAATCGGCAATTGGAACAACATCCACCACTGTGGCACCTCAAGCAAAAATGGCATTAATGACCTCGAATAATGGCTTGACATTTGAAGATCGTACATGGCAAGGACTTGATCCAGCACTAGGTTTAACAGAACCAGCGAAAGTCCAAAAAGGACTTAGCGGTATTCCTATTCATTATACACATGACTAACAACAACAACCATAATAATAATCATCACAATAACAACAACAAACAATAAAGGTAATTCCTATAATTTTTAAATTTATTATTTCATCCTTTTGGTTAGTTAACCACACACATTCTTATGTTGTCTCTTTGTTGTTGATTTAACTAAATGTCAAAAACTCCTTATGTCTTTAAACTCGTGTTTCGCATTCATTCTACTACGTTGCACTCTCTGTTGGTATTCTCCTCCTCTGTCCTCTTCTTTAAACTCTCAACCAGTACATAGATGAGCGGATCCTGTTGTAGTCGGGTAGATTCTCAACTGGTCCTACAGCGGCTACAGCTGGGCATCTATCATAGATGTATTTCATGGCTACATCACGAACATTTTGCACACTGACAGCATCGATACGCTGCTCCAGTTCATGCAATGGGATACGGCGGTTATAACACAAGATCTGGCGACCAATGTCTTCGCAAATGGGGGTTGTGCCATCCAATTGCAACAGCATGTTTGTCTTAAGTAAATTCTTGGCGCGTTCAACTTCAGCTTCTGTAACCATGGTGCAGAGACGCATCCACTCACTTTGAACATTGTAAACCATGTCCTAAGCGATAAAACAAAGAAATTGTAGTAGTTTTTAATTAAAGAAAATTGATATGAATTACCTCGCAAGAAAGAGGATCACAAACGAAGTAGATACCCCACAAGCCAGTGTCCTTGTAGCAAGTATTAAATGACTGGAAGCTGTGGCACAAATCTAGACCAATCATCAATCAAAGAAAATTACATGTTAGTTTGAATAATTATTGCTATCTATCAAATGGGAAAGACTTACTATCCTCAGCACTGGCACGAGCCAAATTGGATGCATTGTTTGCACCGCCACCCTGGGAACGATCCCAAGCTCCTACCAAGGTGTTGGCCACCATTAATGGAATATTGTCTTGATCGGTCCAGCCGCAGCCCTCGACAGCAATGGCAACATGGGCAAGAGGCAAAGAATCGTCACGTACACGAACCTCAGAGCCAGTGAAACGGCAGGGAACAACATCGGGTGATTGGCCATTGTAGGTATTTTCCAGTTTGCCCAAACACTGCTGAGCCAAATTAACCAACTCGTTGTGCTTAACACCACCTGCACCAGCCAAGACAATGCGAGATGCCTTGTAGTGGGTGGAAATGTAATCAGTTAAATCGGCCTTGCCAATCGATCTGCAATTCAAGAAAGCATTGAACATTAAATTGTTTTATTTTTTTTTTTTTTTTTTGATTTATTGCAATTTACTGTACTTACTGAATGTTCTTGGTGGGTCCCAAAATGGTTTGGCCCAATGGTGTGCCTTGGTATGCAGTTGCGTGCAAGTGATCGAATACAACTTCCTGGAGATTGCTTTCAACCTCCTGCATTTCACGCAAGATCACTGAACGTTCACGAGCGATTTCAGACTCGCCGAGTTTCGAATTCTGAATGATATCAGCCAAAATCTCAATAGCTTTTGGCACATCCTTGGACAGACACTTGGCATAGAAGACAGTCTGCTCGCGAGATGTGTAAGCATTAAGATGAGCTCCTAGATTTTCTACTTCAAGTTCTAAGTCGGTTTGGGAGCGTTTGGCAGTGCCCTATAACATGAAAAGGAAGACACACACACAAACACACAAATTATTTCAAGCCAAGTCGACATTGTTTTGTCTTGTTGAATTATTATACCTTGAAAGCCATGTGTTCCAAGAAGTGAGCCACACCATTGTTTTTCTCGGTTTCGGAGCGAGAGCCAGCATCAATCCAAAGACCAACTGTAGCTGTAGAGGCACCGGAATCCTCACTAGCAACACGCAAACCGTTATCTAGTTTCGTCACCTGGGTGGCGGGTATATTCAGAAGAGTCTTCTGAAGAGAAACGGCTGACTTGTAGCGCTAGAATAAAGAGTAATCATTCACTATTAGAATAATTTTCATTACCACAATAACATAACCTCAATGTTCTAGGCATCTGAAACTATATTAATGAAACTGTAATTTCCGTAAAAAACTTATTATGATTACAAGTAAAATTCATTGAAGAACTAAATGTCCTCCCGAAATGACCCTCCTTAGACCACACCAGCTGCCATTCGAACATTTACAATTACGTAATGTAATCATTGCAATTTTTTGCGTAATTATGTGAATCCTTTGGGCTTTGGCTTACCTTCAATAGATTGACACCATTCGACAAATTTCGCAAATTTTGCGAAACGTTAAGCACACGCAATGCCATTATTTTTATGCTTAATTTACTTAATTTTAATCAATCGAAAATCCTCAGCGCGGCGCTGTTGGTGGCTCGAGAAAAATATACACACACACAGAGGGCTAAGTTGAAAATCCAATGAAGTTGAAACACCCTGTGAGTTAATGACATTGACAATCAGCTGTTTGGCTTTGAGAGCGAAAACGCGTTTTTCGAAAGTGTGGCAACGTCAAAAAAATAAAACCAAAATTTTGTAGCCAAACAATAATTTTTTTTTTTAGTGAAATTTTAATTTTCTCAACTAAACATTGTTTTAAATGAAAAGTTTCTCATTTTGTGGAGAACATTAAATAATTGAAAACAATACGCTAATAAAAAAATGGCTGGAAATTTCTGGCAGAGCTCACATGCCCAACAATGGATTTTGGATCGTCAGGATTTGTTGCGGGAGCGACAATTTGATTTGCAAGTGTTGAGCGAAGATGAATACCAAAAAGTATTTATATTTTTTGCCAATGTCATTCAAGTGCTCGGAGAGCAACTAAAGTTAAGGCAACAGGTCATTGCCACTGCCACGGTGTATTTTAAAAGATTCTTTGCCCGGAACTCACTTAAGAACATAGATCCGCTGCTGTTGGCACCCACTTGCATACTGCTGGCATCAAAGGTCGAGGAGTTCGGTGTAATATCAAATTCACGACTTATTTCCATATGCCAAAGTGCAATTAAAACGAAATTTAGCTACGCCTATACTCAGGAATTTCCCTATCGAACCAATCATATTTTGGAATGTGAATTTTATTTGCTGGAGAATCTGGACTGCTGTTTAATTGTGTATCAGCCTTATAGGCCTTTGCTGCAACTAGTTCAAGATATGGGTCAAGAAGATCAACTTTTAACGTTGAGCTGGCGCATTGTTAATGATTCATTGAGAACGGATGTTTGCCTATTATATCCACCATATCAAATTGCAATTGCATGTCTTCAAATAGCCTGTGTGATTCTACAAAAAGATTCCACTAAACAATGGTTTGCCGAGTTGAACGTTGATCTCGATAAAGTGCAGGAAATCGTTCGCGCCATTGTCAGCTTGTACGAGTTATGGAAAGACTGGAAAGAGAAGGATGAAATACAACTGTTGCTTTCCAAGATACCAAAACCGAAGCCACCACCTCAGCGGTAGCTAGGAGTAGCTCATAAGCACATGGAAAAATGGAAATCATTCCTCTAACTGATTAAACTGGATATATTTATAATATAGATTTTTTTACTTTAATAAAATATATTGTATTTATTAAAACTAACACAAACAACAAACAAAGGATCATAGGTATTTGCTCTGCCCACTTGAAAACTTCGTATTTAATATTTTCGCCTTGTCAACAATTTGCTTTGTTTGATGACTATCGATTTTATTTAGTTTCAGGTCAACATCACGACTGAATGGTCGGCGTTCTGGTTTAGCACCCGCCAATTCTTTCTCTCTTTTCCTTTGTTCCTTGCGGAGTTTTTTCTGATGTAACTCGACCAGGGATTCATCACGTTTATGCTTTTTCTTATGTTTCTTGGCAATGCGTTCTTGCTGTTCGTCACGCTGTTTTTCATAAAGTTCCATAGCAGATTGTGCGAGATCTTTTGAGGTGCTTGGTTGCTGTGCTGATGAGACAACACCGCCAGCATCTTTCACTTGTGGTGTTTTTGTCCAAGATGAACTAAAAATATGTTAAGCAAGTTTTATTAATTTTATCTTTTTGTTGTACGCACAATCATGACAATAACTCACCGATCTGAGAAATCTGGACGTTCTTTGCCTTGGTAAAATGTACGCTTTAAATTATTTAAAGCAGCTAAGCCTCCTTTCAGTCCTACTTCTGGCAATTCAAGCATCCATTCTTCACGTACTTTTTGATCAATTTCCCCAATGCCTGCCTCTTTGTCAATGGCGGCTAATTTCAATGCCAACGCACGTTCTTCCAATTCAATTTGTGTTGAGCTCATTGTTGCATTTGAATCTTGTGGCAATGGTCCAAACATATCACCCTCATCTTCATCACTAGTTGTTCGTTGTTTCACATTATTGTCATCCAACTTGGTTACTTGTTGTTGTTGTTGTTCTTCTGGTACTTTAACAAATTCCGAGGGTAGTATTGGTCCAATAATTGATGATGATGATGCCGCCGCCGGTTCTTCAAAAGCTTTCTTTAGTAAATGCGGTGGTAATGCTGGTCCAAATGCATCACAGTTAACAGTGTCAGACTGCCCTGATGGTGGTCGAGGTGGTATCACTCTCCCAACATCATCATCATCTCCAGAGCTACTCGTACTTTGTTTTCTTTTCTTAATTTTTTGCTTTTTTGCCTTTTTCTTGTTGTGTTTCTTTTGTTTTTTCTCTTCTTTGTGTTTGTGTTTTTTGTTGCGTTTGCGCCTCAATTGCTGCTCCTCTTCACTTGAGGCGGAGTCACTTTCACTATCGCTGGATCTGGACATTTGACTGCAAAGAGCAGGAAGATTCTCCATTAATTAAATTAAATTAGACTATAGACTAAGTTTCATCGTCAATATTTGTTTTATTCAATAAAACATCTATCTAATAATTGTACTTAAAATTAATTAACAAATTAGTCAAATAGAACACAACGAACACGCTAAGCTAAGCCAACAAAATGCGCACGAACAAAGGAATTGTCCAGCTTATGATGAACAGAAGTAGCTTGTCCAGAAATCAATAAATGCTTGACTTATGATTTAAAACTAAAGAATAAAACTAAGTACTAAGTACGAAGCTACAATTTGGTTCAATTAGGTAGGAAGATTATTCTTAATCAGAATTAGATGGCAAATGTTTTGATTGCCTTTCGGTAGCTGTAAACTAGAGACTTTATTAGTCCAGCGCTGGCGATGTTCTTTAATGATTGCGTAATACTGCTTCGCCATACAATATCATTTACAGATACTTGGACAATTTCATTTAGATTATGTTGTTTGGATAAATTCTCGACAATTTCGGAATATTTACCCCGAAAGGCAGCATTGCTTGCCAAACGTTTACGTAGTTCCTTGGGTAAACGTCGTAAATGTGTACAAATGGCTGCAGTCGATTTATCTTGTTCAAAGAGTGTAGTCGTCTTACCAGAACCAGGTTCTCTACCTTTCATATCTACTGCCACATAATTTGATAATTCCTTCATCACATCTATATATAAATCAAAGAATTCCTTTTCCTGTGGTCCAACAATGTTTCGCACTTTGTTTTTGTTTTCACCGAAAATCATACGAAAATCTCCTTTATAACTTAGATTTGCAATGGTGTGAAAGAGTTCAAATGATGAAAATTGTTGAGGCAGTATTAGAAGGGCAGTGCGAAATGCCGAAAGTAGATTCTCATGGAGTGCATGTTTCAGTTTAGGATCTTCTATGGGGTCAATGAGACTAGTAACTGGTTTGTGCAGTCTTCCGGATAAATACAAATAACGCCAATCCAATAGATCTTCGAGTAAATGCTCTTCTGAAATGACACCATATTTTACTGTTATTCCTACATCTTCCAGTGGAACCAATGTATTGAAATAGACGCCGGCACCTAGTCGTTCTTGATAGTTGCGTATAAAATTTGGACCCAAGTATCGTAGTGCTGAATAATGAGTGGGATGTCGTTGCATGTTCTCAGCATGGAATCCTAAAGTATCACGCACACAAAATACCAAGTCTATAATATTTTTGGTAATATTATTTTCATAACCAGTCTGCTGTTTGACGCCGGATCCATAAGCAAACATATAAGAAACGCTGCCAAGTGGAAATCTTGTTATAGTTCGCTTATAGAGCTCCATCGTGAGTTGGTTGAATTGAACTGAACTGACTAAGTTACTTATATTCTTATTGATAAAGATTGGATTGTTTTGTGTATAATTACTTTATTTGCGATGATAAACTTTGTGACACTAGTCAATTTGCATTGATGGATAAATGAACAGTTCAACTCAGCAGGGCTGGATGCTTATACACAGGGCTGGATGTGTGTGTGTCCAGGGATGCATGCGTATACACATGGCTGGATGCTTTCCTTATTCTACTTTTGGAGGATTTTCTTTAATCAAGTATTTGATTGTCTTTGATTTTCATATATATTTATTAATATACTTAATAATTTTTTTTTAATTATTAAAGTAATTTGAAATTTTCAAAAATTTGGTAGATTTTTCAAAAGTGTGGCAACACGTAATTCTTCGGCAAGAAGAAGGAGAACTAAACGCATGTACATTGCGCACATTTTGATAACCAACAGATAAAATTAAAATCGCTCGATCTGTATATTTTTTTTTATTTAAACGAAATTCAAAATGTTACCGCTACCTACTGCAAATAATGAAGAGCAGAAGGAGAAAAGTGCGAATAAAAAAGATACACAGCGACAGCGACCACCTAAACGTACAAGTTCTATAAGCAATGTTAAGGTGGATGGATATGAATCTGTGGCTGCTTTTTCCAAGGTTGGAATCCATCCGGTATTCGATTTTTCCCCTGTTAATTCGCTATTTTGTTTTTGTTTTCTTTTTTTTTTACAGATTGCTATGAGGACAGTTGTAGCAGCAACCAGAGTAGCAAATTCTTTTCCCCAAGGTCCCGCTAGAGATTTGTATTGTGCCCACCCAACATTTGGAAGAGTTATAGACGATCAGTCGCAAAAAGTGTTAGGTGCATTATCGAAAATACTAAAGGCTCATAATATAAAGGGAAATGTACAGAGATGTCTTCCAGACGAAAAATTTGAAATGATCCAGGAATGCAATGATATAATATTTGAGCGTCTAAACACAAATTTGGATATAAAAGCAGGAATCAGATTCAAACAACGTCACTCACAAATTGTAGTCGAAACTGAAGTCACACCGCAAAGGCAGCCAACACATTCAACGTCAACACCAAGTTCTGGAAGTTGGAATCAAGTATCACCTTTTCAAACTCGTAGTCCTGTGACCGCACGCTTGCTGGCTGCCAAAAATATTGAGAGACCACAAGTGAAATTTAAGCAACCTGTAGACAACAGTGCACTGACACCATTTATACCGAAATTGAAGGAAAAACCAAATTCTTTAAAACCTTTGGCTGTGCTGCCTGAATATGATGAAAGTGGAATGGTTATCTCGTATTTACATCCTTACGAGTTTGAACTGCTAAAGTTCGAGCCATCAGAAGCGCAGTTAGCACGAAAATCTGTGGCACCATCAAAGAAATTAGAAGAAACCGAGTTACTTCATGTCGATACAGTGCCTAAGCTGCAGCAAGCATTAGAAGAACTTCAGCAGGCAAAGGAAATAGCAATCGATGTTGAACATCATTCGTATCGCACTTTTATGGGCATTACTTGTCTTGTTCAGATGTCAACCCGTGACAAGGACTACATATTCGATACCCTTCTACTCCGTGAAGAACTGCATGTGCTAAATTTGGTCCTAACCGATCCGAAAATTGTAAAAATATTGCATGGTGCCGATTTGGACATAGAATGGCTACAGAGAGATCTTGCACTGTATATTGTCAATATGTTTGATACTCATAAGGCAGCCAAAGCTTTGAGTATGGCGCGTGTCTCTTTAGCTTTTCTATTGAAACACTACATAAACTTGGATGTGGACAAGAAGTTTCAATTGGCCGATTGGCGTATGCGTCCATTGCCAGAGGAACTTATCTCATATGCTCGCCAGGATACACATTATTTGATTTACATTTATGAAATGATGACCAACGATTTAATTGACTTGGATCATGGCAAAGTGAATACATTGCGTGCAACATATCAACAGAGTACAGACGTCTGTAAGAAACGCTATACAAAGCCACAGGTTGATGAGGAATCGCACTTGGTACTTTTGCGTAAATCCAATCGAGTCTTCGATAATCGACAAATGAGCGCCTTACGTGATCTTTTCCGTTGGCGTGATGAAACTGCGCGCCTCGAAGACGAAAGCTATGGCTATGTATTGCCCAATCACATGATGCTGCAAATTGCTGAAAGTATTCCACGTGAGATGCAAGGCATTTTAGCTTGCTGTAATCCCATACCGCCACCAGTGCGTCAGCAGCTTCATAAACTCCATGAGATCATATTAAGGGCACGCAATCAGCCTTTAGTTAAGGTAATGAGTACAATCAATCAATCAATCAATCATTGACTTGAATTTACCATTTCTTTATTTTCTATTCTATTCTATTACAGCCAATCGTTGTTACGGAAAATGTTAGTCATTTTGGAGAGATTCAATCAAAGTTCGAAAAACTATACAACCCACACGATTTGGTTCATATGGAAGGTATACACGATGATTTGCCCACTTTACTGGACAAAGATGGCAAAAGAAATCCAGTTGCTGAAGATGCTAACAAACCGATTTTGTTATTAAAGAAGCCTTCATTTTCATTATTTGCTAAACCAAAAGATTTGGAATTGACAAGACCGTATGTAGACAAGGCTGAAATTGAGTTCTTGCGAAAGCCATACAAACGATATCTTGCCATGTTACCATTTTTGGAAAAGAAGAAACGCGAAGCTGCACTACGTGCTCATAATGAAATGAAGAATCGTGTAGTGGGATTAACAATGTCAATGCCTGCGATCAGTAGTAGCCAATCAGCGAATACTGTAAAGGTAGAAGATGGGGATGATGATGATAATTTGTATAAATTACCATTAAAGGAACAACTGAAACGAAAGTATCAAGCGAGCAACCCAAGTAAAACAGTAAATAAATTGGAAACAAAGCGTTTGAAACAAAATCAACAATCAACTGTAACTGCAACTGCAACTAATCAAGAAGTCAATCATGTTGATTTAACAACATCAATTGTTAAAAATGAAACAATTAGTAATTCTAAGAATGATTCAACGTCACAAAGTATTGGTGAAACCATAGATATTAGTGACACAACCGATGATGATGATGATCAATTGCCTGAAGAAAAACCTATACTCAAACAAGAACCAACTGCTACTCCTTCACAACAAAATCACAATAAACAAAAACAGAAAAATAAATTTAAAGGCAAGAACAAGAACAAGCCAAGACTTCATCCACAATCATCCAGTAGATCAATTACAGTCCCTTCACAGTCGCCCAATGCTGTTGCAAATGCAAACTTTGACTATGGTCAAGTTGATTTTAGACAATTTAAAGGTGGCGGTCAACGTGCTCGTGGAGCTGAATTTAAGTCACAGCATCAAGCAAGGGTAAGAGTACATATTCAGAAAATCTATTGCTATTCTCATTATCTCTATATAAAATCTATAAATTGTTGTTATTCCAGAACCAACCTAACAAGAGCCGCAACAAGCAATTCAATAAACTATTCACATTCAGTCATGTGAAGAACAATAAGAAATGAAATGATAATTTGGAAAGACGATCACATATGTACAGATGAATCTATAATTGTACACATGTGTAGATTTTTACACAAAAAAAAAAAAAAGAAGAAAAAATCACACCAAATTCATTGTTCATTTCGTCTCATATAATAACAGAACTATATATTTACAGTGTTGTGACTTTCTTTCCTACTTTTAACTTAAGATAACAAAAAAAAAAAAAAAACATAAATTAACACAATTTAATAACAAAAAAAAAAAAAAATGAAAAAGAATAAGAAATCATCTATACTACAATGTTTTAAACATTTTATCGCCTTCCTTGTCCATACAATATTCTACGACAGCATAAACAACGAGTAACCGCCTCTCGACACCACGCTTATGTTTGTCCGTTATCAGAGGATATAAAGCATCATTCTTGGATAGCCGATCAACAAGCTCAGTAAGTACACCTCCAGAGAATACTTGTAAACGTTCCCATGTTGATTTGCGTAATCTGTAATAATAAGTGTGTGTGTGTGTGTGTGTGAGTGAGATTCAGAGAGAGAGAGAGAGAGAGGAGAGAGATTTCTTCTTCTATTCACTTACAAACAACATTGATAAAGTGGCGCTAGAATATCTAAATGATCTTTATTTGGATTACCAAATGATTTGCCATTATCAATGAGCACCAAACGTTCTTCTCGTGTCTCATAATGATGACGATCACCATTTTGCATCAAGTAATCAAATATGGAAGCATCTATAAGATCCAGTAAACGCATAGTTTCCATTTTGTTTTTAAGAGACCTAGAAATCATTTAGAATCTTTTTAGATTGGATTTGTCAAAATGATATTTTTATACTTCTTACTTGCAATAAGTCATATCATCTTCCCATGGAGCTCGCTTATCATCCTTATAGGTACGTTGCCATGGAGAACGTCTTTTTGCTAGTGTCCCTGGGATTATGTAAATTAAAACCCCTTCAATGTTGTTATTATCATCACCACAAACAGTTTCCTCATCGTTGCAATAATGACATTTGCCATATAAACAATAAGTTGCATTAGCCTCTTCCTCTCCACTTTGTTGTTGTTGTTCACTTATAGTCATAGTATTTTGTAGCTCCAAGTCTCCGTGATCATAGATTTCTGTTTTTAAATTGACAATGCGACCGACAACAATTGGAGTCCATCGGAAATCCAGTACAGCACCCAAATAAAAAGCATAAACTTCGGCAGTATGACGATCTTTGCCTGAATAGACTGGACCCTCTATGACTATGTCACGTGGATACCATTGTGGCTTAAAAATAACCTTTTGTTGATTGGATAAACGCATAAGTAATTTCAGTTGAGTACCACGAGCCAAATTGGTGACTTTCGAAATGGGTTCCAAGCGTAAAGTTTGCAAAAGTTGTCCCATTGAAGAATCATATAATGGATAGATTTCATTCTCATGTGGCCACTAAAATGATGAGTACATATGATAAAGTTTTTTTTTTTTTTAGTTTTTTTTACTTTCATTTGTTCACTTACCCAATTGGCAATGTCCCACAACACTGAGGCATTCTCATATGGCGCTGGTTTATAATTTTTCAGTAACTTATTGCGATACATAAAGAATCGTGGATTACGATTTAAATATGCCGGTTTAAGGTGTCTAATTTTATGTCTTATCATAGTCTCCAAGGCGCGCACACTTGCTAGTTGATTCTCTTCGGCATTCAGGTAATACATGAAATAGAAATTGGCTCCAACAACTAATAAGATCAGGCTGACGAGGGCGGCCACAATAATGACAGTGCGTTTGTTCATTGTTGCTGCTGCGGTGCGTTGTTTGTCATCTGCTGAGCATCGAATCCAAATCCAAATGACTACTACTACAACTACGCCCAGGCGGCTCTTGTGCAATTAGTGCTGCGCTATGCTGATGATGCTGCTGATGATGAGACCTTTTTGGCGGAAGTGTTGTTGCACCAATTGTGGCGGTGACAGAGGCAGCAACAAATTGTATTGTTGTGCTTGTATGCTGTCGCTTCATTTGAAAAGCGCTTGCTTATTGCTGCGGCTGCTGCTGATTTTGATGCTGATGATGCCAATGTGTGCTGCTAACAATAACAACTAAAATTTACAATAAAAACAATAATGTCGCGCCGCAATACAATTGGCACTGCGTAACAGATTCCTGCTCCTTCTCTTCCTCCTCCTCTCTCTTTTCTTCTTCTAAATCTTCTTTATTTGATGCATTCAATTGTATTCTCTTTTTTTTTTCTTTCTTTCTCACTCTATTGCTATGCTTCCTTGAATGTGTGTGGATGTGGTAAATGGATTCCTTCGATGACGAAGAATAATCTAAAGTTTGTAGATGATATGATTTTGATAATTGTTGCAGCAACATGCATCTAATATTTTGTTAATGTTAATGTTGTTATTTCGATGACACCTCATCACCATGTACATGTACTCTGTACTAGGGCACAAGTACTTTATTTATAATTTTATATTCTTCTTTAAAAATTATGTGTTTGTGTGCTGCTGCTGTTGTTGTTGTTGCTTTTGTTATTTTGAAATATTGCTCAATTTACGGCTGCATCTGTTCGCATCATTCCATTGTTTGTACCAAATGTCATTGAGGCTACAATTATAGAAATCATATTGTGTATGTTGTGTTCACGCTCAAGAAGCACGTGTTTGTTGTCTGTTGTCTGTTGTTTTGGGTTGGTTATAAGAAAATTGGAAGAAGTTGTTGGTTCTCTTATATTGGAAGATTCACTGTATATACAAAGTTGTAACCAAGTGATTACGCACGCATCACATTCATATTAGTGTCTTGTCTTGTCGGTTTGTCTGTCTGTCTGCCGACGCCAGCAATAGTTGAGGGTCTCGTTGATGCCAAGTAGTTAATCAGTGCATTGTCAATATCTTGTTTACAACATGACTACATGACGGCACTTGGCACAATTCAGTTCAATTCAATTCAATTCAATGCAATGCAATGCTGCTATGCTGTGCTGCTCTGTTCTACTCTGATTTTAATTAAATAAAATAGGTAAAAAGATAAACAATTCAATAAATTAGAATTTTCGCACTTTTAATAGACAGGCAGATAGTCAGTTAGAGGGGAGGTGCTAGAGGCAGCAGAGACAACCAAACAGATTCGCTGCACGTTTATTTATGCTCTTGTGAAACGATCTATGCGACGATTAACTGCAAAAAAGAAATAAAAAATCGATTTGTTTATAAATACATGGCCAAAAAGAGAGTAAATAAATTGCACATTTTAATAACCACACTCACTTGCTTGCTTGCTTGCATTAAAATGATGATGTTATTTAGAGAGAAGAGAAGAGATGCGGTGTCTGATTATCTGATATGTTTGAGAGACAGTGATTTTTGATTTGTTTACTTTTATTCTATTCTACACCGGCTGCATAATATATTTATCATCAGTATAAACTAATGCGGTAGCTGCCTTTTAATTTATTTAATATATCACAATTATTTGATATAATTATTTATTATAAAAAATATACATATCCATTAATTGATATCCAGTTTGCAAAATAAACTCTTCTTTTTTTTTTTATAAGAAGAACACGCTGCAATAAATATAAACATGAAACTGTCCACCTGATTGAAAATGTTGTTTTGTTCTGCAGCAAGTTGGCAGTTCACCTGTTGCTTTCTATGACTATGCAGCCCTGTTTGAGAGCTGCCAATTTGTTTTACAAAAAAAAAAAATATATATTTAAATGAATTCAAAAAATTGAAACAATTGAAACCGTATAATGAAATTTTATTTTAAACTTTAAAAAATAATATTGTTTTAAATTGATATTATTTTATATTAAAAAAACAATGAGAATTCTTATTAGAAGATTAAAATTTGTATATTGTAACTTTAATAAATGCCATTTAATTCTTACAAGTTACATACATAAATCATTCCGGCGGAAATATTCGCTGCGGAATTTGCATGTATAGATACCACTATCAACTCTCACATAAATATCTTCATAGGTAGGCAAGCTTCTATGAAAGCGATAAGGTCATCATACAAATATGTTCTACAGTGCAAGGTAGCAATGAAAAGACTAGTTGCGCAATGCAAGCTGTGTATCTATTAGGTACCGGACCACAAGGACATAGAGGGAAATGAGACTGTTGACGAAATTGCGAAAAACGGATGCAGGTTACCAAGCATTGAAGTAAGCGAGGTACTAATGCCTCTCAATAATATGTACAACAATCTAGAAATGCGCTTACAGGAAAAAGCGAAGGCTAGATGGCGAAATCTTAGCAATTGCATGACAGCTAAAGCCATGTGTAATGACTATAGTCATTAGGAAAATTCGCTGAATCTGTTATAGAGCGTAGTAGTACGAGCTTCTTAACCGATCATTGCATGATAGCGGTGCACGCATTCAAATTAAACCTAACTGACAGTGAAAGATGCAGGAAGTGTATGGAAGATAGGGAAACTTTGGAACATCTACTGTCTCTGCCCGGAACTTATGAGAACTCGACAAAAGTACTTAGGAGCTTCACGGCTTAGAGATCTAAGCGATATTGCTATACTGGAGGTAAATCAACTGCTAGGATTTTCCAAAAACGCGAGTTTTCTAAATGATAAATACCTTCGTTAAAACAAATCATATAAGTACTCCATCTGGTATTGCAAGGGACCATGGATCTATGCGTGGGCTTGGCCACGCATAGTCTTACCTAACCTAACCTACATACATGACAATCCTTTGTTTTGCATCCATTAAATGCTTTGTTGAAGTTTGTTGTGATTGTGCTTCAAAACAAGTACCGAATTAACATTTTTTATACAAACAAATATTTCTGAGCTGAGTATCTTTTCTGAGTGAATATTTTGAGTAGAAAGAAATTGGGTTCAATATCTTGTCGACACATGTTTGTTGTACTAACATATATGGTATTATAGAATAAAGGTGAATACAAACAAGCAAACAAAGAAAAAGAAAGAGTTAGACACTTGTATAAATATAATATAAAATAAAATAAAGGATAAAGGATAAAGCAGTTAAGGACATTCACACATACATATGTACTTATGTGGGGAAAAGTAATGATGGCAACTGTGTCTAAACATGTGTAAGTACTTGCCAAGTACATAAAACTTACTAAGGCACGCACCCAAAGATTCGAAAATGACATGTGCGTGTTAAAAAACAAACACTTCTGTTGTGGCGCTTGGTAAATATTTCTTAAAATTTTTTTTGTGTCTGTGACACATTAAATTACATACATAAATACATAATTTTCCCTTTTTCAGTTAATGAAGTACAGAAAGAGTAAAAGAGGTTGCTTAGTAAAATTAAGAAAGAAATCTTAATTCAAGTTTTTTCTATTATGTGGGCTGATCAATAAGTCATTAGAAAAAGATAGAAAAACAATTCAATTCTTTTTCAAAATTTTATTTTTTTTTGTTCAATATAATCTCCTTCTAGCTCTATACACTTTTCCAATATGTTTTTGTACATTTTTTAAATCGTTCAAAACGCAGGATTTCGGGAGTTCCTCAAAATAGGCGTATGTTTCTGTCATGATATCTTTGTTTGACGTAAAACGTCGTCCACCGAGCTTTTTTTTTTTAAATTTGGAAATAAAAACAAGTCACTGGAGTCCCTCTGGTGAATTCGGTGGATGTTGTATTAATTCGAATTTTAGTTCCTTGATTTTGGCCATCGAAACTGCGCATGTGTGCCCTCCAATTATTTTTTTCCCTATTCTCAAGTAATCGGTGTAGATGATTCCTTGTGCATAAAAAAAACAAAAAAAAACAGGGGCCATTATCTTGCCGGCCGATTTCACCGTCTTCGCCTTCTTCGGAACCCGTTCGCCTTCAGAAATGCACTGTTTGACTGTTCCTTTGTTTCTGGAATATAGTAATGATTGCGACGGAATAGTGCCAAAATAGCCTTAAAGTCGACCACACGATTTTATTTATTTTCTATTGAAAGCAAACGCGGCACTCATTTTGCCGAGACTTTTTTCATAACCAATTTTTCGTGCAAAATTGAAACCACTGTACCATACGATATACCTGTGACCTAAACTATTTCGCGCACTTTCATTCGTCGATCACTCAAAACGATATCGTGGATTTTCCCAATCGTTTCTTGGGTAGCCACCTGCCACTGAACGTCCCAAACGATGTTAATTTTTTGTAGATGTATGGCCACGTTTAAACTCATTTACTCAATTGTAAGTAGTTACAAACGCAAAAGCAGATATGCCTTGAACTTCATCCAACTCAGTTTTGTTTTTTTTTTTCGGTGTTAAGTCTTTTAAATAAAAGTGTTAAATCACCGCACGAAACTCCCCTTTTTCCATTCCACAAAAGTTTGTTGCTTTAATTGACAATAAAAATAAAACCACGTGGTCGATATTATTGAGACTTCAACAGCTGATTAGTGATGAACTAAAAAAAAAACAGTTATCGATGTTAGGAGCGGGATCTCTCGGGTTTTCTAAAGACTTATTGATCAGTCCATGTACTTATAATCTTCCTTCTAGACACGAAATGATGATACATTTTATTGTAATAAAACATAAAAATCCCAGAAAAAAAGTCAATGAAATGCATTGAACTCATTTAGACACCTTCATCATATCATATCATATCTTATCCAATTCCAATTCAAATATGATTCCGCACCCAGGTGTTGAAAGCTTATCTGTATTTGCCTTTTTCTGCTTTAGTTTTCGTCATTAATTACCCATACGCTATGTCAGCTGCTGCTGCTTTATGGTACGAAAAATATAAAAACGAAAAAATTAAGTCAAGTTAATGGGCTTCGCATTTAAGTATTTGTTGGCATTAACTTTTTGGCGCGGCTCTTGATTAATTGGCACCAAATAATTATTATTATTTTGCTTTGCCTACAAGTTAAAAGCTTTCATTAAAGTATTGTAGTAGAGGGAAGTATAACAGTGAACGATTCTGCTGCTGCTGCTGTTGTTGTTGTTGTTGTTATTGTTGTTATTGTCTCTTTTTGTGTTTATCTAAATAATAATATTACTAATATATACGAGTATATAGTAATGCCATGTGGTACTTCCGTTTACAGGTTTGTGTAATATTATTTGCCTGCTTGTAATGCTCAAAAATGATTAATTACAATTTAATTTGTTTGGCATTTGACTGCCCGCTGTTTAAGTATAAATATTGTAGTGTATCTCTGTAACTGTGTGTGTGTGTGTATGTATTTTGAGTGTTGATTTTGTGGTTATTGTCCTTGCTTGGTGTGTTTGTGTTTACTCAGCATTTTTGCCTTGCCTAAACGAGATTCTTTTAATTAATGACTTTTTGCATTTATTTTGTTTTGTTCTGTTTGACTTTCATCGCGTTCACTTCACTTTGTTTGTTGTAGATTACATAAACCCCACCCCCACCCCCATTCTTCCTGACTTTATTCATGTATTGTGTGTGTGTGTGTGTTTTCTTCTTCCTCTTTAAATTATTCAAATAATTAATAATGGCACTGAAAGGCGCTAAAAGTTTAGTTTAGCTAAAAAGTTTTGAACAGCAAAATATATGCTAATTTTGTGTAAATTTGCCTTTTGGCCATTGAATCCTCTTAGCCTAAACATTCATCCCTCATTTCACTGTTTGTTAGAATAGAAAATACTACTACTAATGTATTATTATGTACTATTATGTATTGTATTGTAGAATTGGTTAATGCTTTGGCAATAATTTTTCATTCCACCATTCACCATTGAAAATTTCTCAAAGGAACAACATTCGTTAACTTAAATTAATTTCTTAGACTTAACGCAAGCAAATAAGGAATGGTTTATCCTATTTTCCCCCACTTTACCCTATTCTACCCTAGCCTACTTAAGTTTAAAGGATTTTTAAGGCCAAGGGAAACTCTCAATGACAAACCACTTGAAGTACTCGCATTGAACTTACTCAGTCAGTCACTCACTCACTCACTGGGCATGGCTACGTTTTTATGTTGGTGGCCAAGGTTTTCCCAACGAGTTCTTACCGCCAAAAATACAGTAACACGCATTCATAAACATGCACTTACGCACACACACACACACACACACACACACACACACACACACACACACACATAGTGTATGGAGAGGATAAAAGGATACTTGTGGTTTTGAAACACATGCGTGTTTTATCATCTTTGTCGTCGTCACAATGTAAACAAAAATTCATAAACAAACACCCACATAGAATTGAAAAGTGGCGTAAAAGCTTCTTTTTATGTGTGTGTCTTTCGAAAGTAAATCATGATGCTGATGAGGAGAAGGTGAAGACCGGGGTGGGGGCGGGAATGTAGTATATAAGCTTTTACACACTGAATTTGAAAGCCGTTAAAAAATTATAAAAATAAAGGAGTAAGAGCAAAGGCCTCCAACGAATGGACATAACATTTACCAAATATAAAGAGCATTGCTCTCTGACTCTGACTCTTTCTTTTGTTCATGTTCTCTCTAGAAAACGAGCATTCCTCCAACTCTCTCTGCTGTCAAATTCGAGCAACAGTTTTACCTGAAACACTGGAGCACGGCAACACTGGCTGAAAGAACTTCGTCGTCGTCGTCATCGTCGGCAGCGCTTATACCGCTCTCTCTAATGTTAGTCTCTCACACTCTAACACTCTCTATCTCTTGGTTACTCTCTCTCCTTGCCTATTTAGCGCAACAGTTGCAGTTGCATTGGTATTAGTGTATGTGTTCTCTGTTCTATTCAATACCTGAACAATTTTTATGCTTTTATATTGTCCCAATAGTAACATTTACATTTGGCGTTTGTCAAAGGCACTTGCTTCTCCCCACCCCTTACCCAGCTAACAGCGTCTCCTCCTCATCATCATTATTTAATGTTCAGCTATGTTGATGGTAACCTCTACATACAGTAAGATATTATGTGTGTTGTTGTGTGTATATTGGGTGGGAAGAGTGGAACGGGTGTCTTGTATTTATTGGCGCCCAGGATCGCGCTTATTGTGCTGCTAACCAGAAACTCAGTCAGTGCCTGGATTGTTGTTGCCTCGTTCAGTTCAGTTTAGCTCAGCTCGGTTCGCTTGCATGGTGGAACGAACACCAATATCATCAAAGTTGTACTGCGTGTGTTTTCGTGTTTTTCTTTTAAGCGTGAAATATTAAAAGAATTAAAAAAAGAAAATTAAATCAAAATTAGTGAGAAATACTAATACTGTTCTTAGAAATTAAATATACTTAGTAATAAAAAAAAAAAAAAATTGAAGAAGAGTGATAATGGAGGAGACACGCCACTTTTTTCATGTTGTTGTTTTTGTCTTGCATTCCAGGATTTATAACTAATTATGTTTTGAAAATTAGTGGGTAAGTTCAAGATGATTTTCCCGCTTTTTCAATATCAATAAGCAATAAGCATTTAATAATTTCCACTTTACGCTTTTCTATTCATTAATTCTGCTTTATTATAATCCTGTTTTTTATTTCATTATGCCCCTTTATTCTATCTATTCAACAAATTCGTATCTTTTTTTTTTTTTTTTTGATATTTATTTCTGCTACATGTGTTTGTTTTTTATTTTTATGTCAAAACATAAAAAAAGGTATAACCGAAACGAAATTTTGTAATAAGATATTGAGTTGCTTACTGACCCTCCCGTGTCGCCTTTACGTATGCTACAATTTTTGTTTGCTTGGTGTGTGCACACGATACTTTCTTTCTTAAATCCGCATTGCTCAAATAACTCTATGTTTATGTCCTCTGTCCAGTTTTCTGTCAGTTTGGTTGTCTTTTGAGTTTTCTCGCTGTCCCCTTTAACTTACCACCTTTCACTTCTACTTACTTACCACATGGTCCATTTTTGTATGAACACAAAAAGAAAAACAAAAAAAAAAAAAGAAAATAACTGTGGGCAAAGTGTTTTAAGGTTTTTTTCATTTTTTTTGTAGATTTTGTTATTTTTGTGTTATAGCATCCAACAGGCAGGCATGGCAGCATGTGTTCTGTTCGTTCTTTAGGTCCTTGGCACCCTCTAGACATGCTGTCTGTCGTCGTCGTCGTTGTCGTTGTTGTTTGTTACACAAAATAAAAAGAAAACAAAAAATCAAATAATAAAACACACACACGTACACACACACACACACACACACACATATGAAACAGCTTTTTGTCTGTCTCGACAGCGAAATATGCCATCTTTATGCGGCTGTACATGATGTGCATGAGAGAGGGAGAGGATTTTGTAAGAGAGGAAGAGTATCATTTATTGTCTCACAGAGTTGCCATATTGACCCAAGCAATATTGGATGCATATTTAAAATAGAAAATGTTTGCAACTAGAATGAAGGATCATCATTCATTTTTAGTGATATTTTGAAATTAAACTTGAGTTTCAATTAAACTCAATCCAAATTCCTCCATTTCTACTTAGATTGTATTTGATTTCCTATTAAATCGATCAATTATCTTCTTGTATTGATATTCTACTACTATTTTTTCATAAATCTACTACCTTTTTTTTTGGGAATTAGTATTAAAACCCCATCTCATAAACACTCACACAGACACATATTCAAATGAATCATAGAAGGAAGGATGCCAAAATGGTTTGCAACACGTTGCCATTAATACTTGCTTCCCTTGGCACTTGTGAGCCAATAAACTTGAAAAAGAGCAACAGTTGCCATACTTTCTCACATACACATACACACACGCACACAACATACACATACACTCACTCACTTATTGAGCATATGAAAATACGAATGCCGAATGCCAAACGACGAACACGAATTTTATTGAAACTGTTAGCACGAGAAGCTTTGCCTCGCGCTGTTGCTCCTGAGACTGTTGCTGTACTAAGTTAAGCTAAGCTACACTACGCTTGGCTTTGCTTTGCCTTCGTATTTAACTGGCCTCGCATAACGCAGTTGTCCTTTGTCGTGGTCGCTTCGTGAACGCGCATAAGAATCAAAGAAAAATCACTTTCTTCTTTTAAATTCTCGATCGACAAAGGCACACAGAGCCAGAGCCATCAGTATATTGCTTGTACCTTAGCCAACCAACATCAAGTGTAGAGTGTAGTAAATATTGTAGTAGCATCAGTGTAACATTTGTAATCTATAGAAATATAAAATTGAATGTGTTTACCGCACGTGTTTATTCAACTTCAACTTTTTTGTGTGTTTGTATCTCTAAATCCTAAGACTAAGCTTGGCGTATGCATATCGTAGATACGAGTATGTTAATTTATATCCGCAAACAATAAAATCTTCTCATCACTGTATCCTTATAAGTGACGCTTATTTGCCGGACTAAATTCACGTTACGATTACTGTGGATTTGTTTCTTACTTTGCCCATAGTATTTCATTTCATTTACGCATATGAAAAGAAAGTGAAACAAATAAAACGAAAAGACAAAGAACCAGAAGCAGAAGCAGGAGCAGCACTCACTCAATATACTCATCCCGATGTTATGAGTTTTACTTGAGAACAACTTTTAATTGTGTACGTATTCCATTCATTGCAAAAGTTTTCCCGGTTGTTATTATTTATTCATGCAGCCGCCTCAAACTTGAGACTCATTTCCATTTAGAGTTTTTGTTTTGTTGTTTCCTGATGTTTCTCCTCTTTCAATTTATTTATTTATAATTTTCGTTTTCTTTTCTCTCAACAACAACAAACACAACAGCAGCAGCAGAAGCTGGAGTAGGAGTAGGAGAAAAAAAAGAAAGTGGTGTTACTATGCATAGAAAGATAGCAAAGCAGAAAGATAAAGATAATTTTCCTATTTGAGCGTTGATTATAAAATTGTTGTGCATGTCTCGTTTTCATTGTTCATTCGATTCGATTCGATTTGATTTGACTCGCCTTTCAATTCATTCATTCAATTCATTTCAATTGTTAAGTATAAATGATGGTGATGATTCATTCCTTTAGAAAGTATTTATTTATTAAAAACAATAGATAAAGTATCTTATCATTTCCTTATTGAAACTATTTTGATTGCAAAAGTTAATTTCCTTTATTCTACCAAAAACTAAGATGCAAAATCTCTTGTTTAATATAACATTATACATGGATACTCACACACACAAACACACACACACACACACACACAAACACACACACACACACACACACACACACACACACACACACATACATTCTGAGAGTGCTTACCTTGTATTTAAGTAAGTATAATACTTCTGTGTGTGATTTTGTATGTGTTAATTAAGACGCACTAAACATAAATAAAATACATAACAAATTTATTTTCCACTGAAAACTTGCAAATAACCACAAAGCCACATTAAGCTGTCTATGTATGTGAGTGTCCATGTATCTGTGTATCTATGTTTATGGGGTTGCAAGTATATATCTACATACATACATATGTATTTATGTGTATGTGCTTAAATATCTAAATAAGTAGTTTGGGGGAGCGCGAGAATTTTTCGGTTGTGTTTATAGTTGGTGAGAACTTAACACGTTTCTCTTTCATACGCTTCATGTTTCTTCATTAATTAAAGACATTTATCCGTCGTCGCTCTGTTTTCAGTTATTTCCAGTTAAAAAATTCGTGAACTCATAAAAGCATATGAGATAAAAATTTATGTTTTCATCGTAACTTTGAACTCTTGTTTAACATTTCACAACCTTAAAAACTGCATATAAAATGAATAAAGATTAAAATGTTAAGGGAAGGCAAGGGAAGCAAGAAAATAAGCAACACCAAGAACATCAACACACGAATACACGTAGGAACACGAACATGAACAACATAATCCACAAATAAATTTTAAATTAAAAAGTTAAAAACAACAACAAACAAATATCAATTCAATTAGAACCATATATTGACACATAGATACACCGCAATGAAAATACACACACATAAACACCTACATACACACAAACACTCACACATAGATACTCACAGACAAACAGTGAACCACTCAAACAAATATCAAATATACAAAAAGTAGCTCGTGTTAACAATTTTCTTTATTTATTCTTTCTTTTTTGTTTTTTTTTTTCTGATTCTGTTTCTGATTCTGTTTTTGTTTTTTGTGTCTGTTTCGCTTTTGAATTTGAATTTTTTTTTTTTTTAAACTTTCTTTTTTGTTTTTTTATAAAAATTTCTCTCTCTGATTTTGGTTTGATTCGATTGCTTGCTTTTTATACTATGTACTAGTATATTGCGGAGGAATGTGGAAGAAAAAAAAAAGGAAAAAGTTTTGACTTTTTATTTTAAATTTCATTTACACGTTGCTTAGCAAAATTAAATGTGAAAATAAATGAAATTTAACTCACAAAACAAATAAGAAAATAAAGCCAATTTCGGTCTCACTTATGGTTACCTACACTTGTGTTACTTTTATCATTCATTGACATTTTCCTTTTTGAAATTTAATTGGTATTATTTATTTATTTATTTATTTATTGTATCGTTTCTCTTTCTAGTATATAAAGAACTTAAGTAGAGAATGGAAATGATGAAAAAAGTCTTACTAATTACTTTAATACAAATGAAGAAGTTAATTTGGAATTTCTGTCCTTCTTTTACTGGTAGTAGGGTAGGGTAGGTTCATATTGTCACAGCTGTCATCATTCTCACGATATGTGATGCAGCCACTACAAACTTTATGAACCGCCATGAACCGCTTTTGCATTGCTTCAGGGTAGAGTCCTTATGTTTTAATTCTACCTTATGTAAAGTAACTATGCCTCTAGGTTTATTTTTTAAAACGTCAAATATAGTACGTATGTTGTTTTATGTTATTTATAATATCTTTCCAACTAACAGTTTGATCTTTATTTATCTTTTTCACTATATTGTTGGCTCTGAGAAGTTTTAATCAGCTTTCTATGCGCCTTTGGTTCTTTTTTCCATGAATTACGGTTCTTTATCTTAGTAAAAAGTGATTTTGTAAAAATTTGAGAGATTTAACTAGTTGAAATGACAAAGAACACAATTTCAAAAAAATATTCTTTTAAATTAAAAACTAAATATAGAAAATGGTTTAATAATAAATTTATATAATATTTAAAGACTGAGAACAAATCTAAAGGTATTTAGCTAATGGATATTTTGTATGTATTTTTAAGTTATTTTTTCATTTATCTATATGTTGTCTTTGATGTAAATACTAAGTATTTTCTTTAGTTGTCTATCCTGGTAAATACTCCTGCTCTACATGCACAAGATGTAAATCTTGAATTTGAGGAAATATATTTCTTATTTAAAGTTATTAAAATACAAATAGAATAGCATGACTTTGTGTTTATATCTCTCTCCGCTTAAATCCATAGACATACATTGTTCTTTTCTTGAGACCAGAAATAATCTAAACTGGTCTTCTTAATGTAAATTTTACAAATCATGTCTTTTCAAATTCTCATAAATTATATATTAAATCAAAAGTTCTTGAATAGAAGTAATACCACAATGCTTTCTTGACACAGTCATAGTGAGTGGTTCAATAAGTCTTCTAATTCCTGCATTAATATTCTTGTGTTTAATTGATATTTGTATCATATGTAATAATTATTCCTGTAGTCGATTAAAACATATAAATTAATAAAATAGAATAAAATAGGACCATGAATAAAGTCTAAAATAATTATTTGTATGTTAACACATGAAGTATGAATTGGGTCCAATTGATTTACCTCATGATGATTATAATGGGGTTCCACAAAAAGTGTTACTTGCGCAATTAGAATATGCGTTTAAAACTGTGGACTTTTCTCTTTCTTCTGCTTTATCCTTCTATTTTGAAACCAAACTTTTAATTGGAGTTCGTGAAGTGAAGCGAAGCGAAGCGATGATAGCCTTTAGATTTGAATTCTAACTCCAATTGAATTAGATGTTTTTGGCCTTCTATGGTGCACGTTCATCTAGAGAAGTCCACTGCTTTGACTTATCTTAGGTCCCTGGTGTGTTGTGCTAGAACCATCTTTTGTCCATGGTTACGAAACGATGCAAAAACTCGTTTAGAATGCATTGACAAAAACTCATTTGAAGTAGCCACACGGTTGCGCTTGTAGTCAAGTGTAAGCAAATGCTCCCGTTGAGTTGAGATGCCAACGCACTCAGCTAACTCACGCACTTTCATTCTCTGATAGTCCAATATCATTCCATGGATTTTATTAACGATAATAATCTTTTCCCGATTTCTTGTCGAAGCGAACATCTGAGATAGACATCAGATATAAATTTTGACTCCAATTGAGTCAACTGTTCTTGGGTAAATGCTTTTAAATGCTGCACGAAAACTTATCTGCTCAATGGTCACCACAAATGGGGGCTCCATTTGGTTCGTTGGCGGGACAAACATTTTGTATATCATATATTTATTAAAGTTAAACATGTTGCTCAGCGCACTTCTAAATTAATTCTGTTTATAAATCTCACACGTTCAATTCATGTAATCTAGAAAATCACACAAAACAATTTGTCTTAATATCTATTGACATTAAACTGTAAAGAACTCAATTTTCTTTTTGTCAAGGAAGAAAAAGTCAGTGTGATAAAGAATTATTCAAAAAGAAATAACGTTTAAGAAGTAAATATATACAAACTTCAGACTAAAGTGTTAATACATTTGAAACTAGTGATATGAAGTGTACAAAAAACAATTGAATATTAAATACAAATATGCCCACACACATAGTTTTATGGAATTCAGTTTTATGTTAATTGTTACTAATTACAATTAAAAACACACATCACAAAAAGTGTTTATGGAATATTCTATAAAATGACAAAAATTTAAAACGGAAAATGAAAAAATTCTAGGAAATTATTACAAATAGAATGAAATTAATTTGTAAAATATATCAAATTTGTCCACATTTTGTTAGTTTAAATAAGTTTTATTTAAAGTTTACTATGGAAAACTATGATTTAATTTGAAAATGAAAATGAAAATGAAACTGAAACTAATTGAGAACGTATAAGTAATATTTTTGATTGTGAAGAGAAAAAGACTTTGCTGTATTACAAGAGAAATTCATAATTTTTAATTATGTTTTGCTATAACTTTAGAATAATAAATATATATCTCTTAATATAATAAACAATGAGTAATCATATTAAGAATTTTAATTTAAAACTATTCAGTTTTAATTGAGTTATTCGTATACTTAATATTTTTTTTTTTTTTTGAATTTTCATCCAACAACAAACTAAACACACTCAATGATTTTTAATAAAATTTCCATATATTAATTTTGTATTTAGATTAATTATTATAGTTTTGAATTTTAAAAAAGAAATATCCATGCATGTTGATTAAATTCACTCAGGGGAGATTTAAAATTAAATTGATTTTGCACACACACACACACACACACACACACAACACACACACACACACACACACACACACACACACACACACACACACACACACACACACACACACAGAATGAAAATTATAAACCACAAAAATGTTGTCATTTCAATTCAAAATAGTAAAAGAATCTAAAAGTTAAAAATATATTAGATTTTGGCATTAATTTTTCATGATTTTTCCAAATTGTTTGCATTGTAGATTGGATTTTTTAATTTTTTTTTTTTATAATAATGAATAAATAATTTCCCATAATGTTGCGTGTTTTTGCTATCAAGATAAAAGTTATTCTTTTTTATTTTACGACAAACAAAATCTTTGATCTACATATAATAAAACTGGGTAACATACATTTTTGAGATTAAATCAAATTTCATTATAATTTACAAGAAAATTTATTGATTCAAAAATATCAGACAGAAATGTTATGAATTGAAGTAAATACAAATAGTATTTTGTCTATGGGATTACCATATTCTAATAGTTTTTTTTTATTGATTCACAAAGTTCTCTCTGAAACTGTTATTTTCATTACTCATTGACAAACAGGAAGCTGAAGACATGTGAA
Source organism: Amiota mariae (assembly GCA_035041805.1). Classification (NCBI taxonomy): domain Eukaryota; kingdom Metazoa; phylum Arthropoda; class Insecta; order Diptera; family Drosophilidae; genus Amiota; species Amiota mariae. Next base: position 1,282,616 of record JAWNKV010000361.1, on the reverse strand, counting down.
AACAATTAAATTGGAATTTTAAACTTGATATTCATATGAAATCATCATCATAGACTTACATGTGTTTGACTATCCAACAAATATTTCAATTTATTTAAGTCTTGAGCTATGAAATCAGTTTTACAATTATATTGCATATTTGTAATTTATGTTTATTTTAAATTCTTCTAGTCTTTGATTTAATCTGATTTAATTTCAGTATTTACATTTGATAAGGCAATCATTCGAATAAAAGGACAACCATCATTCAACACTTGTTAGGTATAGAAAGACCCAAAAAAATATTATTATTATTATTATTACAAAATATGATTTTATATTAGAAATTCATTTCATAAATAAATTTATTGGTTTTAGGACCAATTTCCATTGCTTCAACTGTAAAGGAAACATTGAGAAAAAATTATAATAAATTATTACAATTTATTAGAATTACATAAATTTAAAGATTTGTTTACATAAACAGATATGTAAAAGGTTTTCTTGGGTCAAAACTCTACATAGTCTTGAGGTACTTAAAAATATCAGATGGAGTGCTTTCTTTGATTTATTTTTTTATTTATTTATTTATGTGAAGTATAAATGTCACGAAAAAATGAAAGAATCTTTAAATTGCATTCACTCTCAATTTTGCTGTACCTTTTGGGATCAGCAAATCTGAAACTGATGACCGTGAATTTCTGAAAGTCACCGAAATAATTTTGATATAAACTTTGTGGAAAAAGAGAAAGAGAGGTGAAAATTTGTTCAAAGAAAATTCAAATTAAACTGTGAACCTTTGAAGTTTCTTTTTTTTTTATTACATACAATACGCCGATCAAATACAAAAATATCTGTGGGGAAAAACAAAAATGTAATCACTTAATTTATTAAAATTTAGAGATCGTCATATATGGCGACAGTTGCGATTACGATAGAGATCAGCAGGATGAAGTCTCTTAAGGCGACTACCACAATTATGGTTTAGCAATTCAACAGCAAGTGGATTTTTGTGAGAGATCAGCCGATCGTTGTATCTAATAGTGTGTCTATTGATTTCCTGCCAAACTGAAAGCATCTGTAGATGTAATGTGTTGCGAGCCTACGGAAGCAAGTGGCAGCATGGTGTTTCCCACGGCGACTTGCAATTCAACGAAAAGATCCAGTGACAACAAAAACACAAAAGAACAAACGATTACTACACGAAATCAAATTACACTTTCGCATACCAAAACACAGAACAAAATCTATCTCCCGGGCTTTTCCACTATTTTTTTTTTTTATTTTTTCAAAAACTTATTTTTTCTCCAAAAGCTCTTCCCCTTCTTTCTCTTTGTTTACATTCGACCATCAAGACAACAGGGCTATCTGCATTCATTAAAGTGATGCCAAGGCATCCTGAAAATGATCAATAATTTTCGATTTCGTACCAATATAAAATAAATAAAATAAATCTCTAAACATGAATCTCTGAATGATTATCACACATAAAATTGACTATTTAAAACGACAATTTAATTAACATTGCGTATACTAAATAATATTGATAATCATACATCAAGCATCACAATGTGTCTGACTGAATTTTCTGTTACTGTTGGTATTTTTGTTGTCGTTTTTTTTTTTATTCTTTTCTTATTTTTTTAATTTTTCAAATTAAAAAACAAAAGTATATAAAAATCGCTATGCGGTTGACATATTTTTGACAGTTCCCTGACGCCTTTGGCTTTTTATTTTTAAATATGCAGTGAGCAGCAACACAATAAACAAATGAACACACAAATAACAAACAAACAAACAAACAAACAAAACGAGTCAGTCAACACGGTGATGATGATGGTGATATTTTTTATTCAAAAACAAACAGATATAAAATTAAAAAAAAAAAAAAAAAAAATCAAAGAAAGAAAACACACAACACACACAAAAAAAGTCATCAAAAATGTCATATTCATATAAAAAAAAAAAAGAAAAGAAAATTTGCCATATATTTTGTTATATTCTTTTTTTTTTAATAAATAAAATAATCAAATTGTCACAATGTCATGGCACTGAGAATTAAGACTGCCTGGCAATGCTACTTTGCTTGCTTCTCTGTGTGTAGAGTAAGGAAGGCAAAACTCAAGGGGAACAAGAAGCATAGGTGTGTGAGTATGTGTGAGTATGTGTGTGTTTGTGTGTGTGTGTGTGTATTTGTGTGTATTTATGATTTACCATTAGAATTGAGTTTAGAAAAATAAAAAGGCAAACAGAAGTTGAAAGAGGGGACACACACAAAAAAAAAAAGAAAAGTTATTATCAAAGTTCAGTGATATTCAAATAAATAAATCTTGATAAATGTTCTGTTCTTCTTGTGTTCAGTTCTGTTCTGTGTCTTCGAAAAGATAATACATACAAACATACATACGAGTAATAACAACACCAACAACAACTTCAATTTGGTTTGGATTCTCTGAGGAAAGTCAGAGAGATGAAAGTTTGGTGATAAAGTGAAGGAAAAAGTTAAAGTGAAAACAAGAAATTGTGTTGAAGGCTTTAGTTAAATGTATCTGATTTCGTGTGTAATGTTTCTAAGCTTGTTTCTTTGCTCTTTTGATTTTTAAATATTTTATGCATTTTACACATTTTTATTATATTTTATCTTTTATCTTTATTATTTTTGAATTTCATAGAAATAAATTTTCCAATTTTACAACAATTTAATTTCAATATTTTGAAAATAATTTTAATAGTTTATTTGTCATTTATGTTAACCATTTTCTCTTCCATTTGCAGTTTTCATTTGAATTTTTATCATTTTTTTCTTTTTTTTTTTTATTATAAAAGTAGCTTAAATATTATAAATTTAATTGAGAAAAAATTAATTATTTGAGGATTTTATTTTGATATAAAGGTATAAACCTTTTGTCATCATCATTCACTTCGGTTCAGTTAGTTCAATTTAGTTAAGTAAATTTTAAAAGATTCCAAATGAAGAATGTATAATTTTGTTGTTGTTGTTGTTGTTGTTGTTGTCCTTTGACACATTTATTTGAGATACAAAAGATATGTATGTTGATGATGATGAGAGAAGGTCATGTTTTATTTTTGTAATTCATCACTTCGCTGGGCATTTTCATTTTACATGTAATGAGAATTTGTTTTGTGTTTATCTTTTGTTTATTATTATTATTTTTTTTTTTTTTTTTTTGTATTGTGCAATGGAATTTCTTTTGCTTTCACTTTCAATGGCAAACCAAACCAAACCATACCAAACCCTTCAAATATGGATAAGTTGATGGTGATGATGGTGATGGTGGTGGAGTATCCCTTTGTGTTTTTATATATTTCTGATTATTTTTTTCGCATCACTTAAACAGACATGTGCACGAAGCACAGCAGGCAGGCCGACATAATATGAAATTACATATTTTCACATCAAAATAAACTTATTTTCTGTTTTCTTTTCATGATTTTCCGTTGAGTACCTTCGTTATTATTTGCTTTGCTTTTCTTCGCTTCGCTTCGCTTTACTTTACTTTGTTTTTCCTTTTTCCATAAATCAAAAAGTTTCCATTTTGTAGTCAGAGGAGTAGAGTAGAGTAGAGTAAAGTAGAGTAGAGAAAAGCCTAAATGGTGGAAAGGTTTGTCAGAAGGATAACAACGATTACACACGACCATCATCATTCCAATCATCAATGCTTCACATTCTCATGGGTGGTCGGTCGTCATCATCATGATGATTATAGGCATCATCAGGGGTTTGAATTTGAATCAATTAAATTGTGTATTAAAGCGATAAATTTAAAAACAATTTTTGCTTCGATTCCCTTACACACATACACACACACACACACACACAGTTATGACATGTGTATCTTTGTGCACAAAAAAAAAAAGTGTAGTAAAAAAGAGAAAAGCCTACAAGTTGCTACTGTGAATGTCATTTCAAACGATTAAGCAAACATAAAAAGGCTTAAAAGCCTATTGCAAAAGCAACAAAGAATGAAAGAAAATGAGTCCCAACAAAACAAAAAAAAAAATATAAAGAATGATGATGATAGAAAGACTGAATAGTAGAAGAAGAAAGAAAATCAAACCGCAGTTGAAACCCTGGAAAAAATGGGTCGTGATGAAAATGATGAAAAAAATGGCATGGCATCCGCATAAGAAAAACGAATGAACAATTGAATGAATGAATGAATGAATGAGTGCATGAAAATAGCGATGGGAAACAAATACTATGTGATGTGATGCGATGCGATGCGATACGATACGCTACGCACATACAACTTAAGAGATTACTTATGGATCTGGAAAGCATCAATCTTTAAATGTCACTGAGTAGCAAGCAAAGCAATGATTCTGTTGTATCTGTTCTTCTAGTGTTAGTTGTTTGGTTGGTAGTAGTGGTTCATGCAAAACAAAAAAAAAACAAAAAAAAAATACATATTTTTAGGTGCGTCTGTGTGTGTGAGTGTGTGTGTGTGTGTGTGTAAAAAAGATATCACATCATAAATCCATGTCAGATTAAAAGAAATAGCAGCGCGCTTTAAAGCGCTCAATGTTGAGTGTTACGCTAAACCATCTCACAATCCTGACTGACTTGACTGACTGTCTGTCTGCCTGCCTGCCTGTCTCCCTTCCTTCCTTCCTTCCTGTCGTCAAAATAAATAGATTGCCTCATTGGGTTCCGTTGGTTGTTATTCTTGTTATTATTGTTGTTGTTCTTACCATGATAATGACAGTGATAATGATGATGATGACGATGACTATGACTATGATAAAGTCACACACTGGGCAATAATGAATTCGCAACAAGTTTAAATTGATCATGGAAGAAACTTGATGAAATCAATCAAAAGCAATTTCATTTCAACTTTTTCTCCTCCTCCTCCTCCTCTGTAGTAGAGAAGTTAAATGCTTGTGAATTTATTTACAAAAGAAAAAAAAATCATGAGATTGTCATCAAACTTAAATAGATTTAGATAAATAAACAAATAGTTACAGACTTAAGATAAATGATGATGAATCAAAGTGGCAGAAAAAGAATTTATTTAAGCCAAAAATGGAAGAAAAAAAATTAATAAAAAAAATGGTCAAAATAATGATTCAATATTATTAATTTTGAAAAAGATCAGGTTAAGGTTATTCTTATGGTTATGTTGATGATGATGATGATGTTGATGATGATGATGCTGGTATGGTATTAATGTCGGAGTATGTGTGTGTTTATATGTGTGTGTGTGTGTGTGTGTGTGTGTAATAAAAATGGAAATTCATTTTGAGGCATTTCAAGTTGATGGTGATGTGGATACGAATTCTGATATCGATGATGATGGTGCTTCCTCTGCTGACTCTAATGATTAAATCGATAACTTTCCCATATATTTTTTTTTTTTTCAATATTTTTTCTATCAAATGCAATAGCAGCATGAGTCGCTTTAGGATTTTAATGATGAATCAATGACTTAAACTAAAATTAAATATAAAATATAAAATACCAAAAACAAAAAAAAAAAAAAAAAACAACAACAAGAAATAAAATATTAGAGATGAAAAATATTTTAATTTCAAATTTAATAAAGATTAAATATCCCTTGGATAAGTACAAAAAAAATGTAGAAAGTTATACAATTTTTAATGCAAAAAATTATTAAATATTGTGTATGGATGGAAACTACTGTGGGATTTATTTCTATTACTAAATTTATACGATAGCCAAATCGGATTTCACTGAGTTCGGATTGACTTTGAACATTTTATTTATTTATTTTTTTTTTTTTGTTGGTTCTACTTGCAAAGTCATTGCGTGCTTATTGAGATCGAATTTATTATAGTGCAGAGTTCTCATATGCGTAAAATATAAACTTGCTTGCTTCACAAAATCATTAGGAAAATTAAAATAAAATAATGTAATTAAACTAATAGAGAATTCTGCACGAAACAACATTTTTAATTTCAACACTTTAATCGTTTAAACTACATTTCAATGCGCATTACAAAAATAACGTCGGGTTTTCAATGCGAGATTAGTGAACTCGCTTCGTGTGTAAGAGTTTTTTCAATGCGGGTTGAGTTAATCCGAACTAAGTGAATTCCAATTTAGCTATCGTATAAACGTAGTGTATATTAATAATGCAGTATATACTTAGTTATTTATATATAGGGTCATGTTATACATAAGTATAATATTATTTTGAATTATTTAAAATTGAAATAGTGTCCTATTGCTCCAGTTAAAAGATATGCGTAAACTTTTCTGCATGAAAGTTGTATTGAAAACTAAAATTAGTTCCATATAACAACTGAAGATAACCCTCTCTTCTTCTTTTTCACTGAGAGTGCATGAGTTATTATCACAACAAAATAGAGTTTCGAGCTATGTTAAGCGCCGCATAACATCCATTCAATTCGTTTGATTTTGGTTACTATAAGTATGAGTAACTTCATAACTGGTTACAAAACTATTTCACTCATTTTTGACATGAGTAATTCAAACGACGTCTTGAGTGCACTCATGCAGATCACAGTGTAATATCTATTCTTATAAATTTATCATATGATAGTCATCCATTGGAGAATGACAAACTAAGCCTTTAAGAGAAGTTGCCCAAAATTATATCATCTTATATTATAAATTACAAGACTGGGGCACCATTGATCCTTCTTGAGAGGCCTATACATTGCTTATATTATTATGCAATAGTTATGGTACAAGTTTGTATGGTATAGAGTCAAGTCGGGGCAACTATTTGCCCGTAATTGATAAGAATAGTTTACTGGTTGGGCACAGTACTGAGTTTTAGTGCCTCAACTCCAAATGTGCACACCTGGTTAATCGCTTGTCCAAAATTAGACTCAACGACTTGACCAACTTTCATATTGATCTCTGAGCCTTATGTGATACCTGGACAAGCTTTGCGCCTGAGCGCATTGATTTACTTGAATTGATGGCAATATTCAAGCTCTTGGACCAAACATGGGATCAATGTAAGTAATTGTTTATCTTCTCCCCCATTTCTGTAGGTGTAATAAATTTCTATACTAAATTCATATGTTAGACTACAATTTTATTTCCCAATTGTCAAAGAATTTGAAATAGAAAGAGAATACAAAACAAGATTCCATGTATTATTTCTCAAAAATTGAGCAATAAATATACTTTAAAAGATATTCATCCTTCAATTTATCATTTTGAATATCAAAGCAATGTAATAATATCATTTATACAAACTACTAACATACATCGTATATGATAAGAAGATTATCTCAATTTAAAGGTTAATAGCCCAAAAAGTACATGCTTATAATTCAAAACCTTTTCATGCTCAACTAAGTCATCTTTTCTTTTGATAATAACAAGAAGGACACAAATGGATAATAATATCATTTGCAAAATGTATGTAGTACATTTATCAGGAGAGATAAAGAAAGAAAGAAAGAAAGAAAGAAAAAAAAAATGTATAAGTTAATAGCCCAAAAGTATGCATCAATTCAAAACCTATGAGGCTTAACTCGGGAAAAATGAATTAACTAACCAACCAACCAACCAACCAACCAAGCCACAAGTGCTTCTTGTTATGGTTCTGGTTCTTTTCTCCTTGTGCTTTTTGTTTTGTGGTCGCCATGCACTCTTCATACATAATTATGCTAATGTTATTATTACCAGTTGCTCAATTGGACCATAACCGTTTGTCCTGAATAAGCTAAGCAAGCGAAATCATTGGCCACACATACAGAACGTTGAGCATGCAATTAAGCGTTGCACATATGAGCCAAAGCCAAAGCCAAAGTCAAACCAAAACCAAGCAACAGAGCAACAGAACAACAACATCATGACAGTCAACAATTTGTACTTGTTTGTAAGCCGGAAATTGTTATTACACACACACACACACACATACACTTAAATACACACAGATACACACACAAATACACAAATGTTACAAAGATACAAAGCTACATTGAAAGAGATGAGCATCAATACTAATGATTATATGCATGTGAATGGTACAGACAGAGAACAAAGGGACGGAAGGAAGGAAGCAGCAACAGGAGCAGTCAGGCTGACATTCAGCCAGATAGCCAGACAGACAGATAGACAGACAAACAGTTAAGCAATGTTTCGTAGCATTTTGTTTCATTCCATTTCATTCGCTCATTCCGTCAGTCCTTCTGTCCTTTTTCATTCGCTCGTTCCGGCTAATCGCTATTTAAGCTTCTTCTTCTTCTCTGTGGCGCAACAATTGTTGAGGCGTAATTAATGCGATTTGGTTATATGTTTTTTATCGATTAGCTTTGTGTAGCATCAGCAACATCAACAGCATCAGCAGTATTAGCAGTAAAGGACCAACAACATCAATAACAGCATCCGTTGTTAATTTTTGTACATGTGTTTGTGTGTAAATAAGTTTAAATAAAAAATTTGTATTTATTTTTTTGTGTGATTTTAAAAATAACATAGGTTAACTCATTTTGTGTCCTTCGTCCTTCGCTCTTAAGCCACAAAACAAAAAAAAAAAAAAAAAAAAAAATACAACAATCACAACAAAACAATATTGAATGAAATGTTCACGAATATATGGAATGAAAGGTAAATAAATGAATTTCAAACAAATAAACAGGAAATTGTTTGAACACAAAAACAAACTCATTGATTTGGCCACAAGATTTCTTTCTATGTATTTACTTCCAGACAGGAAAGAAAATGAAAATGAAAATGAAAAGAAAAAGGCGTTAAGAACTTTAAAGTTGATTGTAAGAAACATCATCACCATAACTCTCACCTCATCATCATCATCACCATCATCATCATCATCATCATCATCACCATCATATACTCATAAGGAGTATAAACCACAGCATAGCATAGAACACACATTCATATTCACATTATGAACACTCCAACACACACCCTCAAAAGAGCCAAGAGGGAGAGTTGCTAGTTGATAATAGGAATTTTATTTTAGACTTGACATGCATAGCAATGACGAATCAAGTTAACCGAGCATCAACTAGTAAAGTGGGTTACTTATTTACTGTAAGTAAGTCATACCTACTACAACTTCTTACAAAGTATTGTACAATATAAAGGGTAAAAGAAGAAGAAAACTATTTTCTTCAACCTGAATTTCATGATGATGGTGATGCTGTTACTGATGATGTTGTAGATGAGAAAAGAACTATGTATGGATGGAAGGATGGAAGGAAGGAAGTAAAAAAAAAAAGTTGAGTAAGTGAAGTGACTGCAGGCGGAAAAGCCAACAACCTCAACTTCAAATATTTACAAACATAAAATGCAAGAACTTTATCAATGTCTCTAAGTATCTGTAATATAGTAGTGTGTATCTGTCTGACATAGAAATATGTATAAGTATAGTAAGTAGTATTGCTAGTAGTAGAAATGCCTTACAAAACTTACTTGACTGCTGTTTTAGTTCTTTCGACCATCTCAACTTTCTTGATTATGTCTAAGGTCTTTTGTAGCGCGCCTCAGAGTAGTCATGGTTTGTTGCTGTCAGTGGTTTAATCTTGATGTGGTCTTGGTTGTTTGGCAACTGTGATGTACAACAATCGTAACTAAATCTGGGTCAAAGTACATTTTACATTAATCATTTCTCTGTGTTTTTTTGTTTGTTTGGTTGAGGTTTATTATTCCACACAATATTATTTCACTTTTTCATAAAGAGAAATAGAAAATGAAGTAAAATTTTGTTAGATAAACTTGGTTAAGCTCTTGGCTTACAATTTCAGTTGATTAATGAAATTTCCAAACTAAAACAAAAATGAAATCAAATTTGTGATTATAAACTTTGTTTATTCCTTTTGAAATTCTACTAAACATAATCCTCATACCTTTGAGGAAATTTGATCTAACAAAGAAAAAAAAAAAAAATTGAAATTTCATGTTGCCAGCTGGCGGCTGGCTAAGTCTTTTGAGGTTTTCCATAGTTTCAGTTTTCCTTTTCAATTTTGGCAATTGTTGCACATTTTGCTATGCTGACACACAAGTCATTTCTAACTCTCAGGATAAGCAAACATACTTATTCTATTTACTATATGAATAAATGCATATAACTCATGTGCATGCATAAATTTCTGTTTGTATCTCATCTCATCATCATCGTCATCATCATCTTTCAACTAAAACATGGCATACTTTCTTTTATTTTTCCTTTCCATATTTTCATCGTTTGGTTATCGCATACGACAATAAAATATTTACTTACTGTTTAGTATGTAGTTAGTAGTTTATCATGAAGTACAATAAGTTGTTACACTTGTTAGTCTGTTTATCTATGTCTGCTGCTGTCTATCTGTTTATCTATCTATCTGTATGTCTGTCAGTCTGTCCTTCTGTCTATTATCCTGTCTGTTGAAGTGTCTGTTTTACTATGAACATGAACTTTGATAAAACTAACTATACAACTAAATGTAGACATATCCTGATACCAGTTAAAATGCCGATAGTGCAAGTTTCCTGTCCTGTCCGCATGTTAGTCCTTCAGTTTCAATCCATTTGATTGTTTGATTGTTGTTAACTCGTCGTCGCTACTTTTTTGACTTTTTCGTTTAGACATTTGCAATGACATTGAAATGCCTAAGATTTTCTATTTCTATTTCATTTACTATTTTATTTTAATATTTACGAGTATATTTCCCTGCCTTTGTCACCCATCTCCTCCATTGTTGTTGTTGCTGCTGCTGTTATTTTTAGTATTTAGATTGTAAAACGTTTTACTTGTTCAACATGTCGTATGCGCAATATTGATAGAAAATAAACTACTAGTGGAAGTGAGTGAAGGATATCGCCATGTTGTACTGTTGTTGGGGGGGTGAATGGTTGTGGAGCATACGACATCGAATAGCTTGATTTCGTGACAGAGTTTTCATTTTCTTTTTTCTCTATTATTATTATTTTTTTTTTATTTTTTTTTTTTTTTTTTTGAATTTAATAGTTTATTGATTTATTGTGTGAGAAATTCAATTAAGCACGAGCACTACTCTTCACTTCACTTCACTTCTCTGCTCTTCTCTTCTCTTCTCTTTTTCTTCTTTTTATCCTGATGCCTTTTAAATTTCTCTCCCTCCCGCTGTTCTTCCTCCCTTTCGATTTCTCTCACTTTATTATTCCACCTACTATCTTCGTTTATTTCATTTCGTTTACCTTTTACACGCAATAATTATTTTTTCAAACAATCAATTTACAATAGAAATTTCGAGTACTCAGAACCTTGAGTAGAGTTTAGTTGAGCGATTGAATACCGTGAGTTGCATGACAATGAGTAACTGAAAATCGAATTTGGGCAATTATTATATTGAAAATACAAACGCAACCAATCACCAATCACTAACCACCACCCACCACCTACTCCTTTCTTCTTCTTTTCTAGTTGTACTAAGAGTATGCGCGCGTCAAATGTTGCGTATGATTAATGTGAGTCATTGCATTCGGGAATGGTAAATGAAGAGGAGAATGGGAGATCGACTAAGTAATTCATATGCAGGAAGTGACAAAACAGCAGTCAGCAGCAATCATTAAAAATGCATAACGTGTAAATTGAATGGATGCTTGGATGGTTCGTTGGTTCATTGGTTGAAAGAAAGAAAATGCTTTTCACACACTTAGTACAATGTTTATGTTGTGCATGCATGTGCGTGCATTTTTCCATATGAATGTCCTGCGTTTTAAGAAAACAAAATTTATTAAGAAGAATACCATAGATAGAACAGAACAGAACAGAACACAGCAGAACAGAGCAGATCAGAACAGAACAGAACAGAACAGAACAGAACAGTGAAGTAAAGTAAACTAAGAGTAAAGTGGAGTGGAGTGGAGGAGGACAAAAGAACCATGAGCAATGTAAAAGCATAAGCGTACGCTTAATTACATTTTCACCGCACGAAAGCATCCTTTTATGTGCGTGTACATCCATCATAATCATCATCATCGTCATCAAAAACGTTATCTTCATCATTATCCCCATGCTTGTCATCATCATTATCATCATTGCTATCCTGCAACAGCAACAGCAACAGCAGGATAGCAAGATAATAATAATATGCTTCCCATCCTCATTCTCATTCGTATTATACGTATGTAGTTAGTGGTGCCATAGTTGGGGTAAGAGCTTCATGTAATTGTGGATAGAAGGACATGAAACAGCCTCAGCACAATGTTGGCAACTTCTGTGTCTCGCATTACAAACGTCGATGAGGATGCCGCGAGCAACATGATGCTCGATATCGAATGTCGCACGAATGAGTCCTTGTATTCTTTTCGACATCGACATCGTCGTCGTCTTTGTCGTCTGACTTACACAAGTGTGATGTCGTTTCGCACATCCTTGCGTAACTTTATGACGTTTTCAATTTTCAGTTTCCTTTCATTTCAATGCTCAATCGCTTTGCTTGTTTTGCGTGCCTGCTTGACTGACTGACAGACTGCCTGCCTGCCTGCCTGCCTGCCTGTCTGCTTGCTTGCCCACCTGCCCATCTGCCGCCTACCTGACATTCTAGTCAACTTCGATGCGCATTGTTTGGTTGTCTCCTTGCCCCTTTTACCACTTTACCACTTTACTGTTTTGTTTCCGTTTTAGCATTGCCATTCCTTTACATTATTCTTTATTTTTTTTCTGCTTTTCTTTAGTTCTCTTGTGTCCTGCATATGTGTGAGTTATAGTATCTGTGTGTGTGTGTGTGTGTGGGTGTGTATCTGTGTATGTAGTTTCCGAGATAGTGGCAGCAGTGTACGTGTAAATTTATTTGTATGAGAGAAATTTGAAGAGCCAACACAATACCAAACGTCAAGGCAAGTGAGCCAGCTATCGAATGAACAATGTTGGACTCATTTGGCTGCCCCTCAATTGTATGAGCTTGTGAGTGGCAGGGGGGAGGAGGAGAGAGCGGTCGGAAGCACTTTTGTGCATTTTCATTTGGTGTGCGCAACAGTTTATCTGCCATTGTCATTTAAATGTCTCTTGACTGACTCTCGTTGTCTGTTGTCTGTTGCCTGTTGCCTTTAGCATTATTGTATCGTTGTCTTATTGCTTTGCCACTCGTTTATGCCACATTGAAGCAATCGTTTTATTATGCCAACGGCTTTAATACTTCAAGTACTACTATATTGAATGCTACAGTGAAGGAATGGAAGAATGGAAGGGCAATAGGTAAACTTATTATTCTTATGTTTCTAATTTCTTCATTATCATTTCACTCTACTCACTCAAACTCATTCCACTTTTTCCTTGTTTGCAATTGTTTTGATAAAATTATAATTCAGTTTTATTCTATTCGAACCTCGAACATATTTTACTTTCTTTTAATTTCCTTTAATTCTTTGCCCTGCTCTGCTTACCTTGTGTGTGTGTGTGTGTGTGTGTGTGTGTGTGTGTGTGTGTGTGTGTGTGTGTGTGTGTGTTTATTATTTTATTCATTCATGCATAAACTTTGGCAACAATAATTTCTCTATATGTGTATGTGCTACATGTGCGTGAATGTATTTGAGAAAGTTTGCACTTGTTCAATATTCAATTAATAATTTACAAGCATACAAATGCATGTGAGTGTGTGTGTGTGTGTGTGTGTGTATTGGACACATATTGGTTTTTTCACACTTCAATGCACACCTTTTTATTATTTTAAGAAATTTTTTTTAATTTCTTTAGCATATTTACTTTTGTTTAAACGTTTTACAGGAAATTTGTTTTGTTTTCGCAATATAAAATGTATTCTGGTTTTCTACTCACAAGTATCCCGATGAAAATGATCATAATTGAAACCCTGCAGCAGCAACAACAACAAATTCATATATAAATATTCTTCAATCCATGCTATCAATAATTTTTTGTATCCCAAAAATAAACAGGAGCTGGAATAAAAACTATGCTTTATTGATATTGACACAATTGTCTCCAAGGCTTAACTTGCAAATTACAAATAAACGACAAATGTCCTCTTCATCTGTTTAATCTCATCTCAAATAAGTTAACTAACAAATAGTTTAAAGTTTCGATCAAGAAATTTCTAAATGACCAAGAATTCAAGGTCTCGAATCGCTTACAGCAAGGAACAGGAACACATACAAGATACCCGGGCAGACATTGTCCTACCTCTCTTTTCCAAAGAATTACTGGATACATCCACTCTTTCCGATTTTTCGGCTGTTCGCACACGAGTGCGAACGAACATTTTTTTTTTTCATAAATGAAGTGCTCATTAATTTCGAACGACTAATAAGTAATATGTATATATTGTACATACCATACAGTCGAATTCCTCTATATCGAATTGCCTCTCTATAACGAAGTCAATTTGAAGACACTACATTTTTAATATTATATAATAAAATATTTTTAAACACTAATATATACTGTAGAAATCTTCTATATCGAATTTCCTCTCTATAAGGAAGTCAATTTGAAGACACTACATTTTTAATATTATATAATAAAATATCTTTAAACCACTAATATATACTGTAGAAATCTTCTATAACGAATTTCCTCTCTATAACGAAGTCAATTTGAAGACACTGCATTTTTAATATTATATAATTATTATTATTATTATTATTATTATTATTATTATTATTATTATTATTATTATTATTATTAAGGACATATTCATAATTTAAACAAATTATAAACGTAGTCATTCACATAAGTTATTAAGAAAGGATTTCTTCCAATGCTCTCTGTTTCGCGCCATTGCTCGTAAATCGATGATTGATTTCCCGGCCTCCCGTTTGAGCGTCCTGCGCCAGGTCATTTTAGGTCTGCTTCTGGATCGATTGCCTTGTGATTTCAGAACTGCATGCGTTATCTCATCATAATCTTTGGGCAGCGTGTGACCCAACCAACCGTATTTGCGTTTGCGAATTTCAATCTCGATTGGTTTTTGTTCGCAAAGTTCCCAAAGGCGCACATTGCTAATGGTTCGGGGCCACCATACGAGTGTACGTAATATGCTTCTGAAACGTCGATTGACAAATGTTTGGAGCTTCTTGACAATGATACTGGTAATGAACCATGTCTCACAACCGTATAACAAAACCGACTTTATGCATGCATTGAAGACTCGTATTTTGGTTTTTCGCTGGATATTCGGTTCTCGCCAGAATCGATTTAATTGTCCAAAGGCAGCTCTGGCTTTACGAATTCTGCAGTCTAAATTGTCCAGTGATCCTCCGGATGATGTAATTTGGCTTCCAAGATATTCGAATTTGTCAACGTTTTCAATGTGCAAGTTGTCGATACTAAGGGCCTTTGTATTAGTGGGGTTTACCCGCAAAGTTTTCGTTTTTGCGCAGTTGATTTTAAGACCAATTTTTGAGGTTTCTGTGGCGAGTCTATCTAACTGAGTTTGAAGGTCCGAATGACGGGAAGAAAATAGTACAACATCATCCGCATATTCTAGATCTCCTAGATTACGGTTAAATTTCCAGTTGATTCCAAAACTATTCAAATCAGCTGCTTCAAATACCAAATCAAGAACGGTAATAAATATAATAATAATATATAATATTATATAATTAAATATCTTTAAACCTCTAATATAAATATACTGTCGAAGTCTTCTATAACGAATTTCCTCCCTATACCGAAGTCACTTTAATGACACTGCGTTTTTAATGTTAAATAATTAAAATCACCCAGTCTTTTATCTTATACCTTGTTTCTTGAGGCAATGTATTTTTTTTTGTATTTTTTTTTTTTTTAAATTGACGTATTAATTTTCTTATATTTTCAGGTCAAAAATGATGGTCAACAATGTAGAGGTGTAGAGGAAGAGAGAAGCATCAACTATTGACATAAACTTAAGTTGTAATTGTGTTTTAAAAACAAATTGAAAAGAATAATAGTACAAACATAGAACAACAAATACACAAAGTTCGTGTCACTAACCGGAGGCAACTCACAGGCAAAAACCAACTCAATTCAACTCAACTCAAATCGAATCGAATCAAGATAGAACGACGCATATAGTAAGTGTGTGTGTGTGTGTGAGGGAGTGAGTGAGTGAGTGAAGTTGGTTGGTGAGGAGGAGGTGCCTTATAGCCAAAGATTTGCTGACTGAGCAAGCAAAGGACTGGTGACATTTGTCAAGAAGGCGGCAGAACATTCAAAAGTTGTAACTAAAGTAAAATACACAGCACACGTGACGATAGCCTAGAGCATGTCGAGTGGTCGCAGTGCACGTTTGCCGCCTACGCCGAACACCGCCAACAATAAACATCGCATGACAACAAATCTTGCCGAACAGAATAGCAACAATGTACTGTTGCAGCAATATAATAATACAGGTGTCGTCGTTGGTGGCACCGGCACAACTTCGACAACTGCCACAACAAGTGGCATGGGTATTATTGGTGGTCACACAGGAGGCAGCACAGGACTCGGTATGGGCATTGGCATTGGGAGTGGAGGCGTTGGTATTGGAGGAGTCAGTGGCGTAGGCATCGGTATGATGGGCCTTAATATAGGCGGCGGCGGCGGCGTCGGTGTCGGTGTCAATACAAATACAATTGATTCTGCAAACGAAAGTATACCCAGCGAGGCCATTGATGCCTTGGAAAATTTATCCGAAAATGAGCGAAAGATGATAATCGAAGTGTTAAATCGAGATGAAATTGTGCGACAACGGGATGCAACACGTGTAATGTGAGTACATGACTTCCTACACATTTAAATTTCTTGTATCTGTAGCTAGTACTTGTATTTTATACTTACTACTCTGTATATTGAGTGGGTAATTTTGTTATGTCTTAAGTCCACCACTTACTTGTGTAATTTACTTTGTATGTACATCAATGCAATACATAGAACGAAAAGCACTTCTCCTATTTATATTTTATGATATTAAGTATAAAGATTTCTGCAATGAAATTGTATCCATTGCTATTGCTTTGGTCTTGGTTCTGTTTTGTCCTCATCAATTGCAATGCACTTTAAATAAATCTAAATCCAATATGCGACATTTTCAACCCAAGCTAATGCACTCATTTGGCTGGCAATTGCAAAAAGCCGCCGCGCAATACCTGGTGAATTGTTATCGTTCCACTTGAAGCACCTTTACGCGCCTTAATACTTTGGCTTACCGCATCCTTTTCTTCCCATTTACTTAGCTTTAGTGGCTGCTTTATGTGCTTGCTTGTGTAACTTGTGTCCTGACATAAATCGAGTCATTTTGTGGCGGATTTTTATATTGTTGCTGCGGATTTTCTTGTCGTTCTCACTGCCATAGTGCATTACATGCTTTGTCATCTTTATATACTCACTCTCTCTCTCTCCCTCAGCTTAATCTTGGTTATGTCGTCACATTTCCTATAACACCAACATTCACAAGCGCGTAAAATGCACGCGCCGGAAAACGGATGGTGTTTTCCAATCAAATTGATTTCAATTTACGAGTATTTGAAGCAAAGAAAAAATATAATAAAAAAACCGAACAATTTATTGCTTAAATTAAATGGAAAACTTTACTTGATATAAATAAGGAACAAGATTTTCATTTTAGCTTCTTGTGCGTTGTTGATATTAATTTTTCATTTTGGAAATTTTTTTTGTTTTTTTTTTTTTTTTTTATTGTATTATTGTTTATTTTGCTTTTTTTTTTTCATAAAAGTCAAAAGCAAACTCATTTCGCAGAATTTGTATATTTTTTCTCTTTTTTCATAAAGTCAAATGGAAACATATTTCGTAGGATTTGAGTTGCTTAGTTGAGTTGAGTTTTTGATTTTGATTTTGATTTTGTTGATACTATAAATATAAACAATTTTGTTTCTTAGCTTGCGCCTTGAAGTATGCTATGACTTTTATTGTTTATTTAAGCGTGGGATTGAAATAGTCACAGTCAGATAGATAGTCATTTTGCTATTACTCGTATATCGTATAACTTTTTATATGATTTTCTTCTTTGCTATTATGAAAACAAAACACAA
The DNA here is from genome assembly GCA_035041805.1 of Amiota mariae. Classification (NCBI taxonomy): domain Eukaryota; kingdom Metazoa; phylum Arthropoda; class Insecta; order Diptera; family Drosophilidae; genus Amiota; species Amiota mariae. The sequence continues at coordinate 1,264,714 of JAWNKV010000361.1, read as the reverse complement.
ACAAATGAATTTAAAGATGCAATTCTCATTCATGATGAGAAGAATTCATAAACGAACGAACACATATTCATTCGTTGATTCATTCATTCATTTATTCATTTATTGACAATATATTGGCATAATGACCTAATAAATTTGCTTAACTTGATCCAGACGTAAATTCATGCAGCTTAAGTATGTCGTTTCTAAGTGCTTGATTGCTTAATCATGTTCAAGCAAGCGAACGAGCGAACGAGCGAGCGAGCGTCCCATGAACTGTGACGAACCAAATAGTAAGTAATAATATCAATACAACACAACACGACGACAACAACGACAACGACAACGAATTGCCAAACAGAACAAAACAGACGAAGGACACGCGAATATGGCAAAATTGAAAAACGCCATTGGTAGTAGTATTATGGTGACTAGAATAATTGAAGTTAAAGGGGGAGGGCAAACACAGCGTCAACAATATGGCAAACAGTTTGACAACTTCCTGTGTTAGTAAATCCAATGAAAAAAAAATAAGAAAGTCTTCTTTCAAGATGTTTCAAATTATTGTGATCAGAATAAGAATATTCTCGAGGATAACAACTAAAATATCAATACTAAATGTGCCTTCTCACACTAATTCTAATCATTCATCTTAAGATTTAAGTTATCTTATATTGTTTGCATCGTTAAAATGATGTTAAATTAAATTTCTTCTTAGAAGAAAACAAAACAAAACAAAACAAAATTATTACAGACCAAATGAGACTTCACTCTCATCATTTGAGTGTTGTGAGGCTCATAATAAATTTTACGATTGTCGGGATAATCGTTTTTTCATTGGCCACTTTTCGAAATAGAAATAGAAATAGAAACACATAAACATTTGTTAAGCCCAAGCTCATCATCCATCTATATACTTCAATGAATGCGTGAAAATATGACCAGTTCTTAAGTACATTCTAGATTGAATCACGTCTTCTTCATCTATTCTATTCTATTCTATTGTAGACAACAAATAAATAAAAAGTATGAAAAAAGGGAATTTGGAGTGAGTGTTGGATATAAATATTTTTTTTTTTGTTTTTTTTTTTTTGATTCATGGACAATGTGAATGAAATAAATGACTAAGAACAAGAAAACATTTGTTATGTTTTCTTTGATTTTCTATTGTAATCTTCATTTCTTTATATTCATCCAAACGATGTTTACTTTTATCATTTTGATCGCCATACTCATGGTTCCCTTTGGACTTAAATCATGAGTTTTATCTCACACACATTGCATTTTAATTAAATATCAACACAAAATAAAACTATGCAATTTGTACTATGTACGAGTATTATTGTCATCTTAGTTTAAATGAACAACAAACATTTTCTACTCCTCCTCCAACTCCACCTCCTTTTTTTTTTGTGATTTAGATAATTCCAAGGCAAGTGGACGTAATCAAGCAAATGGCAAATGTGTTTATCTTTGATGATGATGATGATGATGGCGACACAAGAATTTAATGATGATGAGCAGGAAAATTAAAAATAAAAAGGCATCAGCATTGTACTATACAATAGTAGTTCAGCACTAATTATTTATTCTATAATTATAATTTTTATTATTATTATTTCACTTTTAGTTGTATAGGAAGGAATGTTTTTTTCTTTTTTTCTTCTTCTCTCTCAACTCAATTCAACTCATCTGAATTTGTTCTAATTTCCTACTTTGTTTCTGTTTCTTTAAATGACTTTGTTGAGTGAACATCATCATCTCATCTCATCCCATTCCATTCTATTCCATTTAAATAGCTGACTGACTTCATTATGCTACATTAGCGTTATTATCGCTAACATTGTCAGACGCATATCCTTTTTGCTGTCTATCTAAACATTAAGTACATTTATTTCTGCTGACTTGGAAAAAAAGTCTGCACTTGAATTGCTGGAAGCATTACTATCGTATTTTTAAAGTCCTTGAGCTACGGTACATTGGCCAGGTAGTGTAGGTGGTAGCAGCTCTTAGTGTGATTATACGGTTAATTTACAGTTGTTGCTTCTTCTGTTAGATGATTATAATGTCAACTAATGTTGAGCCAATGGGTGTTGTTTCAAAGTTTAAATTAAATTCAAAACTTTCAAGCCCCACAGCAGTCACTCTGTCAGTTAGTCATTGAGGCGGATGGAGAGTGCGTGCAAACTTACTTTGGATAGTTTCAACTGTCCAAAAGTACAAACCTATGTAAGTAGTCAATGTGAATGTGAATGTGAACTCTTTTGACAAATGACACAAAATTGTACTACATAATTTGTTGCCTAAATAGATACATAGTGGTAACATATGTACGAATATGTAGAATATGCATCATTATCATCATCAACATACAACATGCAACATGGGATTACAAGTGGTTGAATGCTGCTGTTGCTGCTACTGCATCATGTTTCTTTGTGCATATTATTTGCTGGATGATGAATATACTGTAGTATGATAAGAGAACATTCAATGCATTGAAATCGAATTATAAGCCCCCAGAGCTGATTGAACTTTTGCTTTGAGTTGTCATTATAAATACATACATACATATTGAATATTGAGTTGTCCCCAATCGTTTGAAATGCACTTTATTTTACTGTACTGTGTGACTACTGATGATGCTGATGCTACTGCTGTGTTGGGCAACTTTGGTCGAATTAAAGGCTCAGTTGAGTTTTAATTAAATTAATTAAAATGCTATTAAATAATTACGCGCAATGCTGTGTTCCATTCCCAAGATCCATAAAAGTCGATTCATTTATTCATAGTTGAGGGATTCAATTTAATATTGTCAAAACAAGGGAATAAAAAAGGTATCTTTTAGGAGAAATTCACAGAAATATGAATGAATAAATGAATGAATATAAACTATAATGAATAACAACCTTAAAAACGCGACGACTACTGACAACGCATTCAACTTACAAAATTGAATGTTCACAGAGATGAAAAAGTTTCTCATGCATGTGCGGCGTCAAGAGAAATTACTTTTGTGCGGAAAAGTAGAAAAAATTTCACGTGAAAAGAACCAAACTAAAGTACATACAATATACAATAAGATAAAAAAAAAGATACACAAACGTCATAATTAAATGATCGCCGGCACCTGATTTTGTTTCGTTCGTTGTCTGTCTACGTTAGTTAACGATAATGAGACAACAACAACAACAACAACCATAACAATAGCAACAACATAAAAATCAACTAACAGATAGTAGTAAGTACAATGGGAGAGTAGCCAGTCTCTCTCTCTCTCTCTCTCTCTCGATCACCTTTGCTCACCTGTACTGAGTCAGTCTTTCAATGTTGTTTCAACTTCATTTCAACCAACAGTGGTTTTCAATTTGCTTTAAACTGAAATCTGGAAGATTTCTTGTCGGTTAAGACGACGTTAGTCAGTCTTCGAACGCGTTTCATTGTGAGCGCAACATAGCAGCGCAGTTTAATAAAACCGTCGCTTGCTTAACGATTTTTTTTAGCCGAGTCTCAAGTAAAGTAGAGTATCTGTGTGTGTGTGCGTACGTGTGTATGAAACAAGATTGCCGGTTTAGTTTGAGATTTCTTACTTACTAAAAAACTACTACCTGTGCCTGTGACCAAGGCGGCAGCGCCAGCAGCAGCAGAAAAGTACATGAAATTATAAGAAAGAAGTGTAGTTTACAGATACATCTTCCATTAAGCCAGTAAGAAAGAAGAAAGCAATGTAGTTAGTAGTAGATACACCTTATAGTATATAAAAAATAAATAAAAAAAAATAAAAACAAACTAACGAAAGCAACGATTAAACCTTTATATTTTTTAAGAATCTTGACGAATTTAAAACGATTTTTATTAAGAACAAATTTTAACAAAAAAAAAAAAAGAAAAAAAGAATAAATCTTATGTGAAAAACAAACAAAGTGCAAAAATCACAAAATATTTTCTTCAAATAAAAGAAAAAAAAAATAAAAATATATCTAAAAACAAGCATCGAATGCAAATTCTTTACAAGAATTAAATAATAATTACGAATAACGAAACTTTATACTATAAACTTATAATAAAATAGTATCGCACACCTGATTACGCTACAGATACCGACAACAGTAACAACAACGAATATAGACAAAGATACTGTATCTGTATCTGTATCTCTGAACTGAACTTGAACAGTTAACAACAATCAACAAACAAAGGTAATGCTTACATGAAGGTATTTTGCAGCAATAATTGTTTATAAATAACGTTTTAAGACGCGCATCAGCGCATTATAGCGAATAAGTAATAAGTAAACTGCAACAACAACAACAAACAAAAGTATCTTTTATACTTGAATACAATAAGAATCATCTTCTGTCCGTCTGTCTGTCGATTCTGTTGGTTATTTTAGCGGTTTCATATTGCTCACTTATGTGTAAATTTAATTAAACGCGATAAGCATTTATAATAGAACACTAAACAAGAAGAAAAGAATCAAATGATGTGAAATACTAAGAAATGAATGAATGAATGGGTAAATCTGAAAATAAATGGAAAACTGATATGAAATTTATTAGATTTCAATTTTATATTTATAAAATAAAACAAACTAGAGAGTAAATTTCTTTATTTTCAACAAAACTTCTTAAGGCTTAAAGAGGTTTTCCTTTTCCAGTAAATCAAACATATCAAATACAAAGCTAGTAGAAAAAAGATTAACTTTGGCTATACCGAAGTTGTAATACTCTTCACGCTTCTTTTATATCTTCTGATTATTGTTCTAGAGTTCATGTTCTATAAGCGAGATATCCTTCCAAGTAATCCGAGGGTCTTATAGTGTCTAAATATCAGTTGCAGTTTCAAAAAACAAAAAAGTTTTTCTAATAAGAAGATGAATTTGGATCTGGGTTTGTATGGGAGATACCTCCCCTAGTGGTAATTCCCACAAATGTATTGCGTATGGTGAAAGGAAACCAAAATTTCAGCTCTCTAGTTAAAAAACTGAGGGAATTGTTTGCATAAATACAGACAGACAGACAGACGGACACACGGATAGGTAGACATGGCTTAATCAACTCGTCTTGTCGCGCTGATCAAATAGAATATATAGTATATATACTTTATGGAGTCTCCGACATCTACTTCTGTGTGTTACAAACTTCATGAGAAACATATAATACTATTCACTATGTGAAGAGTTGAAAAGTATAAAAATGATATCTTCTTCTTCGGAACAAAAAGAGTAAAGTACTATATACATAAATGCAATCATCTTATTTTCTTGTCTTTTTTTATTATTGTCAACAGACTTAGACAAGAAAGATACTTATGAGAATGAGCTTTTAAAGGTATTTATCTATCTTAGTTAAATACGTTTTAATATAGATACATTTTAAGCGCATTAAATTCAAGGAAGAATAACCTTTTCTGTTCTGTTCTGTTATGTTCTATTCTTTTTTTTTCTTCTTAATTTTTTTTTTTTTTTGCTTGTTGGTTGTTTGAATGAGTATCTACAAGATATTGTACTATGTAGGCGCGCGTTCTGTTCTGTGTATTAACAAACTTAATATGCCTCAAGTTAAGTTGATTCTTATGCTTTCCGTGTCGCTACAAATCGTTGCCTTTCTTCTTTTTCTGGCATCAATATTGACACTTCTTCGTTTCTACGTTTCATTTCGTTTCGTTTCGGATCTTATTTTTTATTTTTTTTTTTATTATTTTTATGATGTTACTTACTTTGTGTTTGTATCTTCATTCATTTGTTTGTTCATTTCATTCCTTTGCAAACTTTGTTTCTCGTTCGATTGCTTTACGTTTATTCAATGCTCTTCTTACACTCATTCCTCTCTCTCTTTCTCTCTCTCTTTCTCTCTATCTCATTCTCTGTGGAGCACTAAAGTTTAAGTTGCAAATTATCGAATTGCTATAGAAAGATACAATGAACTTTTTCTTTTACTTTACTTGTCTTGTCTTGACTTGACTGTGTTGCTCGCATTAAATTTATTTTCTACACACTTAAAGTTTAAGGTTTTCTAAAAAAATTGTTTGCTATACTATGTTTGCCATTCCATCTACATAAGTATGTACATATATACATGTATCTATGTACATCATGATTCATGTAGTATCTACTATGCCGTGCGAACATTTGTTGCATTGTTGTCAATAATTGCAGTAGTAAGTAAGCAAAGTGAGTAAATTCGCAGAATCGTTTTAGTTGCATTTAACTTTGAAAATTGGCTTTTTATTGCCGTCATTAACTTTTGAAGTAAAAGGGTGTGAATGCTCGCTCGCTCATTAATTTTGAATGAGGCTCAAGTATCTTGTGTTGTGTATCATTTTCAAAATAGTAGAGAGAAAACAAAATGTCACTTACACTCTGCTCACGTTTCCAATTAACATTATTTCATTGGTTTACATAGCAAATACGAAGAGATATCGACGGATTATATTATTAAGTATATTTGGTTGGCTTTTCTATTGTATCTGTTAGTCATCAAATGCACCTGTTGGCTGACATTGCTGAGTTGGTTTCACATCAAAATGAAATGAAAATCTTTGCACCGTAATATTTTTTTCCATTTTTCTGTTGTTGCTATCATTAATCATCAATTATTATTGCTGCTGTTGCTGCTGCTGCTGCTGCCATGCAAAAATGAATTTTCATGGTTTACATTCATTAAATTTTCATTTGATAAATCCCTTTTTCGTTCGCTTCACCATTTCCGTTCGCAATAAAATATTCAATTTGCAATAATAATTTATTTTAATTAATGCGATACTTTTATAAATGAAAATTACATGCATTTAATTAACATTAATAAACAAAAATCAATAATAAATACATATGTTTTTATATTTCAAAGAAGAATTCATTTTCATTATTTAAATAAAAAAATTATATCTAAAAACGAGAAAAAATAACACAAATTTAATTAAATGTAAATTCAAATAAATTTAACGGTAAATTAAACAAAATATATAAAAGTTTTTGTTTATTTTTTATTTATAATTATGCATATTTATCAACACAAAAAGATAAACTATATAAACAAAAAACAAAACAGATTCTTACTCAGACACACATCTTCTGACTAAATGACTGAAAGACGATGATGATGATGATGATGATGTTGATGATGTTGTTGATGATGAGTTATAGATGAAGAAGAATGTTGATGGTGTTGATGGTTGTTGTATTTTTATTACCAAATGCCCAATGCCTAACAAATAAAAGGAGGGCAAAAAAGACAAACATAAAAGATACTCGCACTTAAGATGACTATGAAAATCTTAATGAGATGAGAATGGGAGACACGGAGAATGTGTGTGTGTGTGTGTGTGTGTGTGTGTGCGTGCCCTAAATGAAAAAAGATGATGAAGAAGTTCTACAAGTCAAAAACAACACTACAAATATATTTTGATTTAGATTTCTGTGTGTGTGCCTTATGAGAACATAATTTTGTGTGTTTTACGTGCTAACAAACATCATCACACATGATTATGATGATGATGATTTAACTTAAGCTTTATATAGATGTTGATTTTAGTATCTTTCACCTCAAAATGAATGATTCATTAAGTTGTTGCTAAATGTTTGTAACATATTGATTTGAAGAAGAGTTTCCAAGGAAACTATTGTGTATTATTCCGTTTTTGGTGAAAGAAACTTCCAGTAAGTAATGGAGTTCCTCAAGTCAACGTCCACCATAAGCCTCCAAGATGTCTTCCACAGTTTCTTGAACCTTGAGCTGACCTGCATATTTCACTGGCATCTTAGTGTAATGTTTAATTAACCATCCAAATCTTCTATGTTTGATTAGTAGTTCAATTGAAAGTTAGTTGAATGAGTTAAAGGAATTGACATAAATCATGAATCATTAAATCATTTATATTTGTACCAAAAACCTGTCCCTGCTTTGCACGGGTGCATTAGAAAAACTGATTTACAATTCTTCACCGGTTTCATCACAACGATTTTTGTTTGCATTTCTTGTTCTACGGCCTAAATTTTAACAACTACTTAGCATAACTGATTTAAAAAAAATTAAATTTAATGCTGCCGATAAAAATAAAATGGATTTAATATTGATAAAATTATCTTTGCACAAAGAATTATTGATTCTAAAAACTAACGAAAGGTGATGATTAACAAAAGACAACTTAATTGATTTTAAAAAATGTCTCTAAGCCACCATATACTCAATGTATAGGGTGGCGCAATAGAACGTGCATATTGCGTCATCTTTTTTCGCGACGAAGTTTACAGCGAATTTTGAAGTTGGATCTTAATCTGCATCCTTATAAGCTCCAGTTAACCCAGAAATTAAAAGAGTCCGACTTCGGAGCAAGGTTGGCATTTGATGAAGAAATGCTTAGTCGATTTTCCACTTTTGACAACATCCTTTTTTCTGACAAGTCTCATTTCCATTTGAATGGCTTCGTAAACCGACAAAATTGTCGTTATTGGAACGATGAGAATCAAACATAAAGTCTACATGAAGAATCCAAGGAACATCAGTAAACTAAAGGAAAATGTCCGTGGAGAAATAGCAGCAATCATCCCAGATTTATTGACAAGAGTTTTCACAAATCTGCAATCGCGTTTAGAGGAGTGCCGTCTTCGAGAGGGCCGTCATTTAGATGATATTATTTTTAAAAAATAAACTACATTTAATCATCCTAATCATCCTATTTTTTATTTCAACTATACCTTTTGTATTTATTTTTTTAGCTTATACTTAATAAATGCACGTTCTATTGCGCCACCCTGTACAAAGATTTAGTTAGAATTATGTAATTAGAATATATGTATTATATTATACATATCCTTCTTCAGCAGAAAATTCCCTTAATGATAGTGAAAACCGTAGCAAAATCCGTTCACGGCTGTAGAGGAAGAAGAAGAAGAAGAAGAAGGGTGTATTGGAAGTGACAGGAAATTGGACTTTTATTTATACTATGTATAGATATAGATTAGAAGTTTCCCCCAAAAGGGCTTTTAGTTTTAGAGATATTATACTAAAATTATCCTTTTAAAATCAATGTGCAAATGTTTTTTTCACTAGTACAATCGGCTGATGAAACTCCACCCTTTAATTTTGAATACAATGTACATAAATCCAAGGGTCATAAAATCAACATAAAAGAACAATTAACATTTACATAGATTATTATGACACAAATTCTATTCTATTTTGAAGGTATACAATTTTCGATGAAACTGAAATTTCCTGCTTTTAATTCAATTAATTAATTTACTAGTTCAAGTAGAGTCATCATAGCAACAATAATAAAAACAACTCATTGTGCAATTATAGACAAATTAACGCTTCAGATAAATTAATTGTTTGAACATAAAATTGGTCAAAATAAATTAATACAGAAACACAAACAAAAACAGTAAAATAACAACAGAAATAATAATAGTAATAACAACAAAAAACAATGAAATTGCCAATAGTAATAATAACAACAACAATTGTAAATAAAAGATTGACTGACATCTTGTTGAGCAAATATCATAAAAAGCAACTACTCAAAATTGATTGATTAATACAAGTAGATAGATACTTATTACATACAAGTGTCGTGATGTTTGAAATTAAAACAAAACAAAACAAAACAAAGAAACAGAGAAACAGAGAAAAAAAAAATCTAAATAGAATAATGTAAACTTCGATTGTTCGAATCATAAATACCTTTCATTATATTTAGAATAAGTGAAGAAATAAAGTACTTAGTAATACAGAAATTATAATATTTATATCTGCTATATATATGGTAACTTTATTAAAGAAATATTTGTTCAATTGTTGAAAATATTTTTAGATATTTTAAATCGCTCAGAAGATTTTTTTTCTTTATATTTAAGAAATTCAATTGTTTTTACTAAGAAAATTCATAAGAATTGAAGTGAAGAGTGAGCAAAGCAAGTCTTGCAGAAGAAGATATTGAGTTTAATGACAGAATGCCCCTTGGTAAATCAAGAACTCAACTCTGCATTGAGACATAAACATGTCGATAGTTGAGGACCAGATTCACCATCCACATTAGCCGAAATAATGACCGTCTATGGGTTTACAACAATCGTTTGGTCAGACGACTGACCGATGCAACCCCATTTCGGAGAGTCAAAAGGCTACATTTTGCTATTTATGTAATGGGGTAAACAATGCATAATCGGCCTCCCATGGTTGACAATATACATATTTTTTGACCTTTGATACTGTTTTTCACGAACTACTAGGCGACGATAGTTTTATTTAGAAGCAAAGGGCATTATAGGGCATCAAGAGCACTGAATGCCGCTTAATAATAAAAATAAAATAATAATACTAAGGGTTATGTGTCAACTACATATATCATATACTCAATTTGATCTAATCAGAATTATTCTGTCAAGTTTGAATGCTTTAACTAATTAAAAAAGGGGAAGAAGTTATAGAGCAATGAAAGTTCAAGTACTCATTTTAAAAACTGACAATATTTTAGATTGGAATGAAAAGTATTTCTTCCAGTAATCGGATAACTTTGGTTCGGTTATATTATTTTTTTAAAACAACAAGGATTGCCCAGTGGCCGAAAATCGACCACCCTGCCAGTAGAAAGACAAAAAAGTATTTCATCGAAATGCTTTGTGTGTTCTAATAAGTGATTTTTACCCCCAAAGTAATTTAAAAAAAAAAAAAAAAACAAAAAACATATTGTGCACATTTACAAATGAATATCTATTGAATGTTATCTTTTTTTTTATCAAAATCGATTACTTAGTTTAGGTGTAAAATAGATGACATTTTTGTATCAAAAATTCAGTTTAACGGCTTAAAATCTGTAAGACAATTAAGCAAAGAAGTAGAAAAATCTTTTACAAACATCACGACAAAGCAATAATATCTATTCATTTTACATAGTGTGAAAGGTATAAAAATAATCGATCGACCAATTGAACTTTTGAATATTTTTAAGTCGACTCTTGAATGAATAAAAAATGTTAAGAACAGAGACAACATCAAAGTGTTGTTCTGGTTTTGTTGAAAAGTATCTATTTTTATTTATTATTGTATTCTCCCCACTAATCAATAAATGGCAACTGAGAGATCGCAATCTTGAAACGATTAAAAGTAAGCAGCCAATAAAAAAAACACGATCAAGTTTAAGTTTAAAATTGGGACAACAGAAAATTGCAAAACAACATCGAACAACTTTGTTTGTTGTCGTTGTTGTCGTCAGTGGTGATGGTGGTGAGACTCAGAATGAGAAATGTGCAAACATGACCCACTCATTCATTTATTCATTCATTCATTCGAAATTCATGAAAAATGATTCAGCAGCAACGGAAATTTGTGTATTTTGTATTTACAATAAATTTATTATTTTTTCTCCTTGCTACTATGGTACTCGTACTATAGACAAACTACACTCCTTCTCATTCCTTCCATTCAATCTGCCTTTATATCTATGTTATGTTATGTTATGTTATTTTATGTTTGCTTTGTGTATCTCTTACAATTGAATATATATTTTTGAGAACGTAATTCGTGTTGCTTGTTGCTTATGATGATGTAGTCAAAGTTATTTCGTTGTTTACGAAAAATCGGTTCACATTGAGAAATGAATCTATAATTCTTGAGATACTTTTTGCTTCTTTTCTTTTTTTTTTTTTTTTTTTTGTTGCTCTTACTATCCTCTTATGACTGCTGTCTGTGACTGTGTGAGTTTTTTGTGTGTTGTGTGTTGTGTGTCTTAAGTTTGGAATTCCATTCCATTATTGCTGTTGTCGTTTCCATTACCAATTTCGTTTCACAGTTTGCCGCCATCATTCCTTACTCAACTTGGTTTTATTTAAAAAAAAAAAAAAAAAAAACCAATGCACAAATTCAGAATTATTTTGATTTTGTCTCTTACCTACTACAAATAATAGTATTTTTGTTTTTGTGAAATCAACTTATTACTTATAACAACAAAAATATGCTTTAATTATAAATATTTACTGTGAAATACAAAGATCTCTTCTTGTTGTTGGTGTTGGTGTTCCTGTTCGTGTTCGTGTTCGTGTTGTTTGTAACTTGTAGTATAAAATAAAAACTGGTTTATGACGATGACAACCGCCGACGCTACTCAGATACAAGATACATTCTTGTTGTTGTTGTTGTTATTATTATTGTATTCGATGACAATTGCACACCATCAACTTTTAGATCTTAAATGAAGAAAAAAAAAAAAATACACAAGTAGTATAAGAAGAAAACAAAGATAAAGGAGATGGGTGACAAAAACAATAACAATAACAAAAGAAGAACCAATGACACAAAACCTGACATGAATTTTCAATAATTTTTTATTCTTCATACTCTTGTTGTTGTTGTTGTTGCTGTTGTTGAGAATCTTCTTCATTCTCATTGCACTTTATATTTGTATTCTTTTTGTTTTTACTAAGAAGAAAAAGGGCTCTTGCAAGAAAGAAACACAACAAAAAGAAAGAAAGATAGAAAACATTGACTTGACTTTAATAGGAATTGTTTCTTTTTTTTTTTTCTTTTTTTTTTTTCTCTCTTTGTATTTTTATACAAAACAAGTTAATATCTATGTGAGTGAGTATCTGTGTGTGTTTGTGTGTGTGTGTGTGTGGGATTGTGCATAATTTTAATGTTAATCCGAAGCAACTCGACCCAACCTTAATGCGTTTGATCAAAATCTCTTTTCTTTTCTTTTTTTTTATTATATTTATATTCTTTCATCATTTCTCTTTGGATTTGTTTTGTTTTGTTTTGTTTAGCTTTTGATTTTGTTTTTGTTTTTTATTTAGTATTTTCTTTAATTTTTTTATTTTTTTTTTTTTGTTTTTTTCATTACTAACTCATTATTTCTTCTTTGCAATTAAAACTTCAGTTTGCATTTCTGATTTCTCATTAACATTTTGCAATAGAAGTATGTTTTGCTGCTCTCTTGTTGTCTTTCTGTGTAACGGTATTACTAAGTAAGTAAGTTAAGTTCCGCAATCTGCTTTTGGTTTAATTGGAAATGCATTTCCACAATCTCAAAGTAAAAATAAGTTATGTATTTCGTTCGCCTGGTGTGGTGTGGTGTGTGTGTGTGTTTATGTGTATCCTTCATTATGACGCCAACTTAAATGAAGAAAATCTTAGTTGTTGTTCTATGAATTTGACTTTTATCATGATTACTTTTCACTGAATTTGTTGTTGTTGTTGTTGTTGTTGTTGTTATTATTATTATCTATGTAATTTTCTTTTTTTTCTTTACCTTTTTTTGGCCTTTCGTTTTAAGTGCAGCATTGAATATTTTTTCTGTTATTGCAACTAGTGGCGCCCTGCCTATGATAAACATCCAGACAACGACTATGGAATGTAGCCTTCCTTCCTTCGTTGGTTTTACTACCATTTGTGACAATTTTTTGTTTTGTCTGACCTTTCTCCTGCATACACATACACGTGAGTGAGTGAGTGTGTTGTGTGTCTGTGTGTGTGTGTTTCAAGTAAATTCCTTTTAAGATTAAGTCAGGTTAAAAATTGTTTTTCCCCAAGGATTTTTTATTAATTTTTGTTGTTAAAAAAAAAAAAAAAAAAAAAGAATCATCTTGAAGAGAATATACACGCACTTTCAAAACAACCAACAAGTAATCTTTATGATTGAATATATCCGATTTCCGGATACCCTCATACATATTTTATTAACAAAAATTAATTAATGATCCTGAGGGGAAATGAGTAACTATTTGAGATACAAATATAGGATATAGATTAGATTAGATTAAGTGTTAAGTCAGATCTATACATAAAAGTTTGTCTGTTCCTTATGGACTTCGAAACCGCTAGACCGATTTTGATGATATTTTCAAGGTCTCAAAAGTCTTGAGAAATATAAAGTCTACTATTGCGGAAGATTTATGCCCAGAAAAAAAAAGTCTTTTTTATGCTGAAGATTGAAAAGAAAGATTAAAAGAAGTAAGTTTCGATTGCCAAAATGTGTTTGATCCCAAACTTTTGTAGGATGAGTAGACAAATTAATCAGTTTCGAATCCTATAGAGAGACTCTCTACTACTACTAAATTCTAGTTGTCTCATTCTTAGAGCTATTGCAAAACTGAAGCCTTGCTACTCTCCAACAAAATTTTATCTAAATCAGTTTGATAGATAGATAGAAAGAATGATATTTATTTTATTTTGTTGTAACTCACAATTCAAAAATAGATTTTTGTCAAATTCTATTCAATTAATTTTAAAATATGCCAAATTTGATTCACCAATTTCGACCGATTCTGTTGATCGATTTTAAGCAAATAAACGCTATATGTTACTCATAAATCTGTAAAGCTTCTTATATTTCAGTAATTCGATTATGAATCCAATGAATGACTTTTATAAGATGCGCGCACAAACACTTTCAGTCTACGATTTTATTATATATATAGATGTATTTAAGTTTCCTTTATGGGATCTCTTACAAATCTCCTCTTATAGAGTGTTCCATACTAATAAACAAACTTAAGATACTCATCCATTTATATAGTTATGAATACAGGGTATCAAAAAGTTTATAAAAAATAAATAAAAAAAAATGCCTTAGGTCAAAGAGGAATATAAAGCATTGCGAGCGAGTGTGTGTTTGGTTTTTACAAAAAACCATAACCAAAACCAAAAAATAAAAAAAATAAAAAAAAAAAATAACAAAAAGAAGATTGTTACCAAGTGATGACGGTGACGTTGACGTTGTTGGCCACTTGTAATCAACTTGAAGACAAAAAACTTTTTTTTTTTTGGCAAAGTGGCACAAGTGTAGCCTGAGAGGCATAAAACAAAATGACTACAATATTTTCCAAAAGTGAGTTGAAGAGGAGAAACAAAGAAGTTTTTCAAGTAGTAGTAGAGCAGCAGAAACAGCAAAAGCAGCAAAAGCTTTAAATCTTTAACAGAGGCGGCAATGATAATGGAGTTGGGTTGGGAATTCGAGGGAGTATGGTATAAATTTCCACATATTCTGTTTTTGTTCTACTACTTATGTATAATACTGAGACCAAGGAGTCTCACATTAGGATTAGACTTTGGTTTACCTTAGTTTGGCTTCATCTCTTTGTGTGCATGTGCGTGTAGACAATTTTCCTTGGCAGCAGCAGCAGCAACAGAACATTAAGAAATTGTTTCTCTCTTTGTTGGTTGTTGGTTGTTGTTGTTTGTTGTTGTTGTTTTCCATTTTAAGCAAACATGATTATATTAGATCCTGATTTTTGTCACCCCCACCACCCCGCTTTCATCATCTTCTTTATCATAGTTTTTGTGATGAAAATATAAAGTTTTCTTCTCAAGTTCATTTTGAAAAATATAATAAAGTTTTGTGAGAGAACATTTTCAACAGAATTATTAAGTTTGTTCTTTTATATACTCGTAGTCAGTCGAAGTGAGAATGATGACAAAATTGCATAAAGCAAAAGATACTCATAGTTATATTTCTTTAACACTTCTTTCAACAGAAGATACAACCAAAAATAATATTAAATTGAATTTTTGAATGAAAAAATAAATGGGGGAAAAATTTTGGTTGTTGAAAGTGCAAATATTTTCACATATTGTATTTTTTATTTTGTATGCAACAAAAAAAAAAAAAAAATGAAATGAAATGAAATAAAATAAAATTGACAGGAACCGGTTTGGATCGAATAATAAAATACAAAAATGAAATGAAATAAGGAAAAAAAAAAAACCTGACCTGGTATATGTTATTTTATTGTAAAATTGAGTAAAAGTAAAAATTCGCAAGTTTTGGCGATTTATCCGTCCAACCATTCAAGCATTTCTCCTTTGTTTGTTCCTCCTCTGCTTATGTTGACTTTTTTCAGTTTACTTATGCAAGTGGCAAGCAAACTTCAGTGACTTCAGAGGGGCACTGTAGCACTTAGCCCAAGTCAAGTCAAGCCAATCAGACAACAACAGTTGCAGCACCAGCACCAGCACCAGCACCATGAGTAACAACAGCAACAATGACGAAGTTAACAATGATTTTTTGCATGCTGTGTGGCAGTGAAAAGTGGTTGTTGCAACACCAACAGCAGCAACACTATCAAAGCCATTAACATTACCATCGTTTTCCATTTGGTTTGCTTTTGATATTGTACTGTTGAAAGGGCGGTCGTCCAGTTGGTACACACATGCGGAAAAGTGCATGGTTTCCATGGCAGCAGCAGCAGTAGTAGTAGCACAGAGAGTAACTTAAGATTAACATAATTGTATCTACTGCCATCACATTTGGTTTAGTCCCGCAGCATATTTATCCAACCCATACACATAAACATGTATGAATGCTGGTGCTGCATATACGAGTACTTGTACCATTTAGTAAAGTTAGTTCCATTTATAGTGGTTTTTGTTACTTTGGTTTTTTGCCCTTGCACTAATCTTTCTTTCTACAACCGGTTTAATTGGGGCATGCAACCATGCATTATAATGATGTGGATTGCTTGGACTCTTCAACTACATGAGGAACAATAATAAACAACACACACACACACACACACACACACACACACAGAGTAAACAGCAGCAGCAGTAATAACTTTAAGCATTTTGGTGTCTGTTACTGACTTTACTGAGATTTGAAAATCTCCAAAGGCACAAACCCACAGTAAATTCAAAAGCCATCACTTTGTATCTTGTATATTTCTTGCTTTGAGCTTTACTCTCTCTCTCTCTCTCTATCTCTCTCTCTCTCTCTCTTTCTCTGTATCTTGCCTCTGTCATGTGGTGGTTGGCGGTGATGGCCATAAACCGCTCATTACTCATTACAAAACTTTCTTTGTTGTGTTTATTGTGGCAGTACAGCAGCAGTAATTGTTGTTCTTTGTTATTGTGGTTGACGCTTTTAAAGCAAAACAAAACAAAACACAAAAAAAAAGTAATAAATTTTTTAAAATTTTTTCAATTTAGAAAAAATTCCATTTTTAAGCGTTGCAAATGTGATTTGTTGTTCGTTTGTTGTGTTTGTTGTTGTCACTTAAGCGGGTTTTTTATTTTCTTTACTTTATTATAAACAACATTTGAAATGAAATGATAGTTGGTTTATTTGTTGTTATTGTTGATGTTGGTGTTGTGTATCTAATAATGATTTTATGCAACATTCACTTTCAAACTACGCAGCTGTGTACATAAAAAAAAAAAAAAACCCAATAAAAATTTCATTGATTGAAGTCAATGAATTGGTGTTAATATCCAATACTATTATTTTGATACTTTTCGGAATCATCCAATCCAATACCTTTGCTCTCTAAAATATTTCATTAAAATCAATCAATCATTCGATCACTTAAAGCATTTTTTAACTTAAATTCAGTTCATGCAACATTTATTTATTCAATCATTCACTCATTTATTTAATCCAACTTATTTTCAACAAGTTGAGAAGAGAGAAAAGCAAAGTCAAACTCATTGGATAAAGTTTTTCATACGTGTACCTTCCATCCTCACTAATGTGGTTAAGTATTATCACTTGGACTTGATGTTTGTAACGCAAAACAAAGTTCCTATAAAGATAAGATATACAAGCCACTCGTCACAGAGGATCTCAGAGTTCATCCAGAAGCTTTACACTTAGCTTATTGTGATGCCTTGTGAAAGTAAAGAGTGATGAGAGAGTTAGTAGTTGTGTACTCAAAGGTCGCCGTCCTATACCTTTGTAACCAATTCAGTTGCTAATTCGACAGGCTGCCCAAATCCTGTGGAAATAGGTAAAAGGCGCACGTTTCAAATTTATATGCGACTTGAATATCCCAGATTTTGGGAACGGGAATACATATCAGGACCAAAACTATGCTATGTTGAAGGCGAGATTCAACCAAACACATTCATAAAATTTCAGATAAACGGTGTGACACTAATTTTTATACATATATGTTTAAGACTGCTTTGACTTTGGAAAATGATTGAAATGATCGTGAATCGTTTCAGACAATTTTCGTAAAACCTTAATGAATTATACACCTGTAACCTTCCTGATGAATCACTCTATCGTTTGGTGAAAACCATATGAAAATTGGTTCGGTAGGTTTTAAGTTTATCGTGTTCGGACAGACAAACAGACACGGATGATCAGTGTAATGAGGAGAATCGATTTAACGATCTCCATCTGTCTTCTGTCTGTCCATTAAAAAAAACATGCTATATTATGCTCTCAGTTAGATATGCAGTTGGTATTTTAGAGAAATCAGAATTATGCGATTACTGGATGTGGTAACTCTCATACAATATTCACTTAAAAATGTATTTCGAATCAATTAGAAATGAAAATTAACACATACAATTGAAGGGGTGTAAAAGGTATGTAAATTTCAGCATATCTTGATACATCTAAATTCTATTTGATTTAATTTACTCTTATTTCAATTTCTCTATCTCTTGGTGGTTTTAAGTATAATTTGTTTTTACCAATTTAACCTTGCACTTCATCATTTGGTTTCATTTTCTTTCCTTTCATTTCATTTCGTTTCGCTTTGTTTTGTTTTAATAAATAAAACCACAAACTTTTTGAAAACATTTATTAAAGTCAATAAAATCGAAACTTTGCTTAAGTTGGTTAGTTAGTTAGTTAGTTGGTGGATGATATCAAAATGAAAATTTAATGGAAAATCTTTCAGTCATGATTACGTCGTTGTATTGTACAAATCTATCATCAACTCAAAATCTTCAAAAGCATATCATCATCAACAAGTGAAGAGAAGAGTAGAGAAGAAAAAAACTTTAAATATTCATGAAAGTATAAACAAAAAAATTTAGTATGTATTTATTTTAAGAAAATGTCACGTTTATTAAACACAAATAAAAACAAAAACAATATCAGACACTAAATAAATAAATAATCACTTCTCTCTCTGTGTCTGTGATAAGATGAACACAGAAATTCACTATGAATTTTAATTAAATTACATTAATAAATAATGAATGATGTTACTTAGTTAAGTTAGTTGTTCCATAAATACAAAGCTAAATAAACATTTGAGTAGAGTAGAAAACCTTCCATTCATCCATCCATTCATCTATTTATCCACTGTTTATTCCTCTGTTTTCCATCCACTAAATAGTACAATACAATATTTCAAAGTAAAGCGAAAGAGTGAACTGAGAAAATTACAAACAGTTTTCGCTTTTGAGTCAAATTCAATTACATAATTATTCAACAGCCACCAGTCCAGGGGTCAGTTGTCAGTAGATCCACACCAACAGAGACCAACAGAGACCAACAGAGACCAAGAGATGAAAGAGAATACTAGTCTTGTTTGTATGAACAGAAATAAGCTCGAACCATTTCAATCATCGACCATCGGTTGTTGGTTGAATCTCTTATTCACGTCGTCCTGTCATTCGCTCAATACTTGAGTGCGTTCCTTTAGTAAGTAGATACTTGGGTATGTGTGTGTGTGTGTGTGTGTGTGTATTTGTGTTTACTTGTATGTGAGATAGGCACGCACTAATCGAATTGCGCGACAATTTTGCTTCATTTCCATTAGCTCTAATTGGTTATTTTCCAATTACCGGCGCTTTTTACCTTTTCGAAGGTAGAAATTAGTATAGCACAGTTTATGGTGGCTTATCAGATTTAAAAGCACCGGCGGCTTACTTACTCATTCACTTACTCATACCAATTCATTTCAAATCAAACGAAACGAAACGAAACGATACACATAGATAAACTCATTCACTTCTACTCATACTTATGCAGATACAAACACATTTATATTTATATATATCGTCATCATCGTCGTCGTTACTCACTTAACCGACCGATTGACTCACTCATACATATTTAGATTCGTTTGTGGCTTCTCGGTTTTGGCCACAAAATGCAAATTGGCTAGATTTTGTGGTTAGTGATTGTGTGTGAGTGAGTATGAGTATTTGTTGCTCATTACAAATTCATCATTATCCTGGCATTTGCAAAATGTAAATAAAAATGATATACAATATATACATACAACCACTTAGAGATACTCGTTGTACTCAGTTTTTCATGTGGCGGCTGTCAACATGTGTTTGTGTGTGTGTGTGTGTGTGTGAGTGTGCAAACCACAACAATAGGACAACATTAAGATTGCGAGTCATTCCCATACTGTCAACCCCTCAGAGAGAGATTCTTTGTTCGTGTATCATATTAAATATGTAAATAATTGTATCTAGATATGTATAATACATATAATGTTTGTGATGTGTGTTGTATAGATGTGGATATATCGATTGTAAGTCATGTCAAGTTCAGCCTGAATGTTTCCGGACCATGACCAACCATCCAAGCAACACTAAAAGCCTAAAAACTATTCATTTTATGCTATCCATGCTATTGAATATGATGAATTTTCCATATAAACTACTAAACTCACACACATAGTAAATACTACTACATATCCTTTCAGATGTCCATTTGAAATCTTCCTTCCTTTCTTTCCCGCCTTCCCGCCTTCCTGTCTTTTGCCTTCTCTTATACAACATATATAGTTTGTATGTAGTAGATTTCGTTTCTAACTTTTGAATGAAAGAACTGTAACCATTTACCAACTAAAGTGCTTATACATACGTAATATTATTGTATTTTCATCATCATTATCATCATCATTAACATCAACATCATTTCATAGTATGCAACAACTGTCATAACAGAATTTTCTGTGATTTTATTATTGACTTTAGTAAGTTGTTTATGGAACTGTGAAGCTTTACGCTTGATAAAATATTATTGAAATCGATCGATTTTACAGAAGCGAAAGATTTACCTGGAAATCGTTATAGACTTGTAGACCACACAAATGGCAGTTAAATAAAATTAATTGGGTCAACTGAATGTGGTTCGCATGTGGTTTGGTTTAATAACTCGAATGGTTGGTTGAAAAAGTAAAAGTATTGTGATTCAATTTTATAACTCATATTGTATATTTCACAGAAAGTTAAATGTATAAAAATTTACTAGAATCTTTAAATAATTTCGTCTATTTCATGTGTTGTTTGCATATGAATTTAACATATGGTTATTTTTATATTCAAAAATTCTTCTAAATGTGAGGTCCTGGCATTTCCATATGAAATCTATGTAGTAATTTCCTACATACGTTTATCATGTGGTTTTGTCATATGTAATTTCAAAATACGAAGATTATATTGTTTTAAACTTCTCTCAAGCATTTGTCATGTATACTTTATACATATGTATGTGTATTTATTTCATATGTTTTTGTCATATGCAATATCAAAACTATTTCTGTTTAAGCAATATCTTATTTCCATTTATTATGCATTTCCTTCATTTCATTAGTAATCATATATATGTTTCATATGTATTTTACATATGTATTTATCATATGTTATATGATTTATTTGCTAACAGAAGCCACACATTTGAAACAGACGAGTAGTGAAATAAAAATATACTACGTATGTATTTTCTATATGTGTTTACCATGTGTATTTGAAACAAATGATTGCATATCTTATACAAAGTTAATTGATACTATTCACATATGCATTTGCCATGTCTAAACTATTTTTGTACTTCGTCCATGTCTCCAATATATGAATACATATTATGTATGTGATATATGTATGTATTTTCCATATGTATTCATCATTGTGCATTTTCAAAGTTATTTTATACTTATTTAAATGCATTTACCATATAACTGAGTATTTTTTTCATATGTTTTTGTCATATTTTTTTTTTTGCAAACACACTACACAATTCTTTATTGAGACAGACGATTAGCAAAAGAAAAATTGTTTACTATGATGAATAAGTAGGCACTTTGACTAATAGGGTATGGAATCCTTAGTAATTTAGAATTATTAATTATTGGAATTACTTTTATGAATTCTTATTGCCATTGACTTTATTAATGGCACTTCATATTCCAACAAGTGCTCATAAAATTAACTCAAAAAAAAAAAAAAAAAAAAATAAACTAAATTACATAAACAAATTTTGGAATGTTTCTTTATGGAAAAAAAAAAAGGTCTCTCACCTCAATCGTGACACGATCTAAACGTCATAGAGTTGTACAATATTACTTAGAACTCACCAAGGCAAGCAGGCAGGCAGGCAGGCAGACAGACAGAGAGACAGAGACACAATTAATTGGACATTGTCACGCTTTTGGGAGGAAATTAACCCAAAGAACTGTAGACGACGAAAATGGATTGTTTTGACTTTTGGGCTTGGAACGGTATTTTGTGACCAAATGCGGTAGCAGCGTCAAAGTGAAGTCAACAACCTTTCATTCATTTCTTTTAGTACGAGAAGTACTAGTATAAGTAAGAATAGTAAGTGAGGAATGATGAGCCAACAAACCAAGAAGCAATGACCAAATACCAATTACCTTATGCATGTTCAACGGTTTGACGACTGCGTCAACTTGACACGTCTTCTTCTCTAACGGAAACTATGGACAATGAATACAGCTCAGCCTGACATGGCAGTGAGACAGTGTGACTGAGCTCACATTTAGCAAAACTATTTTACACCTTTTAACGATTTTACGTAGCTCTTAACACAAGAAGTCAAGTCAGCCAAGCGTCTCGGATTACAGAGACGGCGGGCGTTGTTGGATGTTTGTTAAGATGCCTTTAGGTCTACTATATGTAGTACTTTTTGCATTCAATTGGTGAATCGTTGCTGCCTGCTGTTGTTGCCATTTACATCTTTTTCCTACAACAAGTTGAGTTGCCACAAAAAGACTCTTCTGCTTCGACGAACTCTTGTCATGAATCTTTAATAATGCCAACAACAACAACAGCAACAACACCAGCGTCAGTGTAACGTGTTCAATAACGAAACATTTCTCTAGGCAGCTCTTTCGTCCGAGAAATGTGTGAAAAACCTTGCCTCAAGCATTTGCTTGGAAAAACGCAAAAATTTCAAACTCATACTCAGCAGACCAAGACTCCTCTTTCTCTTCCCGGTTTCTTCATTTGGCTAAGTGTTTCGTAGTTCGTTCGTTTGTTTTTTTTTTTTCATTTCTTTTTTTTGTTGTCCCTTCAACATTTCATCTTTGTCCACGTTCCTTCTTTTCTTTTTTGACTTGACTGGCAACAATTTTTCGCCCCTTTTTATTTAGTTATGCTTGCCGCCCGCCCGTCCGCCCGCCTTTTCTTGGTTTTATCTTTTTTATGCTTTCATAACTTTTCCGTCTCTCGATAAATTTCCGGGGACAACGGAACAAAATAACATATACAAAAAAAAAAAAAAACAGAAGGAAAATCGTTAAGCAAAAAAGAAAAAAAAAATGAACTAAGCCTGGTTACGTGACTTTCATGACAATATTTTGGATTCATTCATAGATATATGAAGAAGTTTGATTTGGCCCAACTGCTAGGCATATGAGTCTCTATTTCCTATTTGAATAACGTTTTGACATAATTTGAAGTAAACTGAACACGAACGAAACTGAAGAGTTTGTTTTTCGTTCGTTTTCAGTTTCCTAAAGTTGCTCATTTTTCTTATTTGACTTTACAACAATATTTCTGTTATTCAATCTCGTCTCTGTCCAAGTCCTGTTGCTAGTCTAACCTGGCGTAAAGAGTAATTCAACTTGATATACTGAATAGAAAGATACATATTCATACTAAGAGATACAAAAAGTACATACACACACAATGCGTTTTTATTTACTCATCAGTTTTGGTACAATTCATTCAGGTTTAGGTTAGTTTAGTTTAGTTTGGTTTGGTTTGGTTTGCTTTCGTTTGGATTCTATGTTTGTTCTAGTTAGTTTAGTTCAGATCAGGTTTCATTGAATTCTATTGGATCCGGCGTATTGATTTTGCTTAGTTTTCACATGTGGGACTTATAAAATATTAATAACAACAAAGTATCACAATGCGTACTTAGAACGACAGAACAGAAGAACACTACTGGAATCATCTGTCGTCTATGGTCCAATTCGAGTATGTAACAAGTTGAGTTAGAGAGAGTAGAATTTGGTTTGATTTGGTTTAGGTTTATGTTACGCATTACTATACAATACAATGACTATCATCGATAGTCAGACAGACAGACAGACAGACAGACAGCGTTATAACAATTTTATTTTTTTTGTTTTTGTTTTTGATTTTGTTTTGTAATGTGTTTTCAGATCCATTGGGGAAGTTGGCTTTAACTTCATTCAAATTACCATAACACATGTGTCCACTGTGTACAATAGAAATTGTTGCAATTCTTGTCTCGTCTCGTCATATACAAATTCATTGGTTGTTATTGGTCTTGTCTAGTCTGTCATCAGGTTTTGTTGTTCAGTTCAGTTCCCTTCAGTTCAGTTTAGTTCATGTTGATGAATGTTGTCGATATAATATTTTAATAGTTGAATTGAGTTGTAGGTAGTGAGTGGATTGCATGATGATATTGTAGCGTTGGCATGATGGATTACTGCATATTTGGATTGATAAATGAGTGAATAAATGAATGTTTTATTTAAGGCAAAGTCAAGTCAGTCAGTCAGTCAGTTAGTCAGTTGATTGGTAATTGTTGTGTTTTGTAGGCGTTAGTTTTGTACTCTCTCATTACTATTGTTTCATATGATATATAATTCATGACAAATTAGTAGAAAACAACATGGATATATTGTATGTACTATGAAATAAATACGAAATAAATACCAAGGAGTTGTATGCACACAGAGAGTGAGAGAGAGAGAGAGAGAGAGAGAGAGAGAGGGAAAGGGAAATCGTATAAAATTTCTTTTTATGTATTTTCATGTCGTCGTTGTTTATTTTTTTTTTTTTTCTTTTTTTTGGTTAAATTAACTTTGATCGATGTTGGTTTGTTGTTTTCGTGACAAATATCCTATTCCTGCTTATCCAATATTGTATTATAATAAAGGCCATCAGTTCTTTATAAAATTAGGCCAAAACTTAGCCTTGTCATGAACAGCATTTCATATTTAATTTCGTAATTATATAAAATGAAATTCAATAAAGAATGATGGTATTTAAGTAATTTATTATAAATTTAATTTGACTTGAGTGAGAGTGGGTAGAGAGACATCAACTTAAAAATAATCATGCAAAATACATTTTTTATTTATTTATTTAAAATTTTGACAGATCCATAAAAATAAAACAATGAAACAAATTAAGAATTGGCATTTAAAAAAAAAAATAAAAACAGACAACTTCCGACAATTTAAGTAATCAATTTGAAATGAGCAAAATACTTGGAAATAAAATAACTTAAATTTATGGAGGATGACTTTTTTATATCTTTTATGGAAAATATTATAAAATTTATTTTAATAATTTATCATTTGCAATGTTGAGAATGAAACTCAATTTTCTTTGGTTTCATATTCTAATGGTTTTTCATAGAATTTTTTAACAAAATTTATTATCAAAAATGATTATTTTTCCATACAAAAACTGAATACATATTTATGTATACTATGTGGACAATGGATTTGCTAGCTACTAGTATAACAATCAAGGTCAGCAGCAAATAAATTGTTTACTAAAGCTAAATAGAGAGTCATTGTAAAGGTACCTCATACTATACAGGAAGGATCTGCGAGTAATAAATGAATACCTCAATGGCCACATTAAGGACAAAATTCATCATTCAGAGATACTGAGAACATTCGATTCTAGGAATTAAATGTTGGACAAAACCAAAAGCAAGTAAATTGTTTGCTTAAGCTAAATGGATTCTATGAGAAGATACCTCATACTACAAATTATACTCGTATTTGAATGCCTCAATATTCAGTATTAGCTCAAGTTTCATCATTCAGAAACTGAGTCAATTGTCAATTCTACGAATTAATTTTTGAAAATGCAGTACACAAATCAATTGCCAGGAAAAGTCTTTTTCATTTAAGACAAGTGTTTAACTATATGTATATAGATTAATATGATCAAGCGGAATAGATTTTTATATAATCAGTTATAAGGCAATCATCGATAAAGTTAATATTAATACAAAATTTCAAAATACACTTGGGAATGAAGAACCAAGGTGAAGGTGTGGTGTGGTGTGGTGGTTTGTCTTTGATTGATTATGTCAAACCTTAGAAAGGACACAGAAATATTGAATTTGGTTGCTTTATAATATTGTCTTATTTAATTGGCATGACTCAGAGTCATGTGTTATAAAAAGTGATAAATTGCAGTTTTAAATTAAAAATTCAAATCAAAATTCTATTCACAGTCATATGACTACTCACTTATAATGATGATTCTGTTTAATGTTTATAAATATATAAAACATTTCAGATCAATATCTGATGATAATTCATATATTAGAACGAAAGACTGAAGACCTGTTTTGATTCTTTTCATTTGTTTCACAAATTATGATTTTAAAAAAATATGTAGGATGATGGATGATGATTCTAAATATAAAGTTTCCCTTGTTCTACTCTACTTGTTACAAACTTTACCATATATTTAATATATTCACTTAAATCAAAAAAGGTATAGACGACATACTCGTACATAGAAAGCCATAGTAACTATGTAGTTTGGTGTGGTTGGTTAGAAAAGCATGATAAACTAATTTGCATTTCAGGTGAAAAATTTAATAGAAAAGAAAAAATGTTGGAAAATAATTTTGCACGAGCCTTTTTTTTGCTTCTTCGCTTCTTCTTATGCTTCTTCTTCGGTCTTTTATTATTATTTTGTGTTCAAATAAACACTTTACTAACAGATAGTAAAATAGAGACATAGACATAGATGGGGGAGGAGGGAGTGAAGTAGGAGATGGAAGCCAAAGAAACTGACGCGTCGATTAACTGTTATTTAGCTGGTGCTTAATATGGCAGCCGCGATTTCCGCTCTTTGACTTTTGACGTTCATTCGTTCGTTTCTATTTATTTGTATTGTTATTGTTATTTAAGCTGTTGATATTTCACCGGAAAGGAAAGCCAGCAAGTCAGCAAAAGCCACCGCCACCTTAACATGAAAATGAGTAAGACGATGAAGGAGTGAATTACGAAGAAATGGAATAAATTGTATTGTATTAGCTACTTTGAATGGTTGGATAGATACTCGTAGATAGATAGATAGATGGATGGATGGATGGATGGATTGAAATGGTTAAATGACTGGACATTTAAGTAAGCAAATGAAAGAAGTAAATGAAACTACAAATTGACAATTTGTTTGATTTTTGCAAAATGGAAATCACAAAATGACAAAGACAACGACAACCAAATGACGATTGCCTTTCTTTGCTTAACTTTGTTTTTCTATACTTTTGCTTTGCTTTGCTTTGCCTTCCTTGTGTTGTGTTGTGTTGTGTTGTGTTGTGTTGTGTTATGTTTTGGTTTAGTTTAGTTTGGCTTATTGTGAATGATTTTAAATGAAATGAAATCGTTTTTGGTTGTAATTTAACGCTTGACTGAGTCAGTTAAGTCAACAAATGCGACGCTAGGGACACACACCAGCACCACTAGCACCATTGCCTCCAGTGAAAGCTTCTTTAATATCTTGTCTGGTTCCTCCTTCAGGAAACAAAAACCAAATACAATAAACAAACAAACAAACAATCAAATAAAAGTAGTTTGCAAGGCATTACACAATGCTTAGAATTCAATGAACAGAAGAAGATATTCGTACAACAAGATGGTAACGATGACATGGTTAAATGCTTGTTACAGGCGGCATTGACTGAGTGAATGAGTGTGACAAACGTTCATTGCTCAATTTGGTCCTTCAATTTGACATTTTTCGAAGCATAAAAGAGAATTTATTTTATTTTATTTTTTTTTTTTTTTTTTTTTTTTGCTGTTATAGAACAACCCATTTCTTCTCATGATAGCAGCATCATTCATTCATTCATTGAATCGTTATGTCGTTGGTTCTTTCGTTCTTTTGTCCTTTTGGTTCAATTGTTTTTGTTGGTGGAGCAGTCAGCCTCATTTTTTTCCCTCTTATTTATTGTTTCGGTTTGTGGTGTTATAAATGTTTGGCGATTTTTCTATCATTATGACATTAAATTCTTCTATTCGTGCGTTGTTAGTGTTCTTCCGAAATCTTTTTGTTGAAAATAAGTAGCAAACTTATATTTGAGTTGAGTTCAGTTGAGTTGTGTTGAGTTGAGTTGAGTTGAGTTTTTGCATTGGCAAAGACAAATGTCGACATCTCCGGTATCTCGGGCAGTTAGTTTGTGTATCAGTGTATGTGGGTCTATTTGTTCACATAAGCAGGTGTCTATGTATGTATAAGTATGCAGTGTGTGTGTGTGTGTGTGTGTGTGTGTTGCTAACAAAATAAATGGCACAATCTCAAATTTAGTTTTCGTTTAAGCTGCTTTCTTTTAGAATCTTTTGGTTGTTTTTTGTTTGTTTTTTGTTTTCGTAAATCTGTCATGAAGTGTGATAAATGTAAAGACCTTGTACCCAATGCCAGACAATCTGTATCAGAATAGCGGTCCTTTTATCCCACTCTTATCCTCTTTCTCTCTCTCTCTCTATCTCTCTCTCTCTACATTTGTTCAGTCGTCTGACTGTCAGCTTTTATTTTATCCAATATAAAACACTTATGACCATTGTTTATGCCTATCATGATACAATATTTTCTTTAAATTTGCCAACTGAAAATGGTCTCCATTTCTGGTCGTCGAGGTCGACATCTGCCATCATCATAGTGAAAACTGTGAATACATATTTCAATTTGGCAAATTTATGCAATTCCGTAGCCCAAAGGTTAAGCAAATTTCATCAACAACAAAACAACCAAACAAACAAACGAAACAACGAAATGAATAAATATTTATGATGATGTTGTCCAATGATGTGAACTTTGACATGAATTTTCAACATTTTGCAAAAAAGTTTTTTGTTAGTTTTTCTTCAAAAACAAAAAAACAAAAAAACAAGAAAAAAAAACAAAAATACTAAAAATAGTTTTAAAAAAAAGATTGCATACTTTATGGCGTTAATTGTTTTTATACAACACAAAATCTTTTAAAGTTTTGAGTGAATTAACAAATTTAATTAAGTCATCCCCATCTCGAATAACAAAAAGATAATCTCGCAACTAAAAGCTTGGCCCGGAACCTGTTACAGTTGACCCCTAACACAGACTACCCATCTATTGCCCTCTCAATCTCAAACATTTGAAACGAAATAGTTTTGGTCATTAATTTTCGCTACTTTTTCTCTGAATTATTTATGTACGAGTGAGTATGAGTTGATACTCGAACAATGTGATGAACTGAACTGAGCTGAACTGAACTCGGTCATGGTATCCATATGAGCCCCAAAAGCGTGCGTCAAGTAATTATGTAAATGTTACACAGCTGTGACTGACTGACTACTCTACTTACTATAGATAGATGGATGAATGAATAGCTGAATGAATGGAAGGTTGGGACACATAATGATGAAGAAACAGACACACAGACACAAGGAAGAAATATAGAAATGAATGAAAGACAACGAGAACAGAACAGAACAGAAACAGACCAGACGAGACCCTCATCAAAGTGTATAGGGATTTAATAATGTTGGGACTAAAAGATACTTAGAAAGATGATTATGATGATGTTGATGATGATGTTGATGATGATGATGATGAGGACACTCAAAGGTGTCGTCGTGTGCTTCGATGTGAATGAATGGAAATTATATTAATAGCTTTTAAGGTTGTTATTAGTCTAAGCGCATTTGCAACCTTATTTATGATGATGATGACGGCGTTTAAGATAAATTCATTTAAAATTACTTATACGCCATGTGGACAAGGTGCACTTTCTGAGTTCAAGACAAATCGCAGAAAAGTTGAAAATTCTCTGTTTCCTTTTAATTTTGTTATTATATTTATTTTAATTGCTTATAATCACGTAAATTGCAAACAATGGAAAAACGGAACATGAGCGCTGTGTTGTCCACTTTAGAATAATGAACATCCGGAAGCTAAACGCCTTTTAAAAATGTGTTTAAGAGAACATGCAAGCAGGAAAGTAGTCGAGTCGAGTCGAGTTGAGTTGAGTTGAGTCTCATGTGCACAGCATTTGAATTGAAATTCGAGGAAAACTTTAACTAAAATGTAAATGTAAAATAAACAGAAAACAGAACAGAAAAGAACAGAAAACCAAATGATGATGGCAATAGCAATGAGTAGTGATGCAAATTGATAGAGAAAAGGAGAAGAGAAGAGCCCTTTTGTGTTCATATGATGATACTCTTTTTGTAGTAGTAGTAGTAAAGGGTTTGAGTTTGCGTGAAAATATTTAAAATTAATGGTTCTAGCAACCACCAAACAACCACTAACAATCCACAATCATTCGAAACCTTGTTTGTT
This sequence comes from Amiota mariae, assembly GCA_035041805.1. Classification (NCBI taxonomy): domain Eukaryota; kingdom Metazoa; phylum Arthropoda; class Insecta; order Diptera; family Drosophilidae; genus Amiota; species Amiota mariae. The sequence goes on along the minus strand of JAWNKV010000361.1, from coordinate 1,234,478 downwards.
GTTACAATGAAAAAAAGGAGTAGGCTCCCTTTTTTTTTGTGTGGGGGTGATGCTCATTATTCCAAACAAATTAAAACGTGCGTCGTTGCCTAATTTACATTAAAGTTCCATCTCACCATCATGACCATCATCATGAAAACAAAGCAAAGTTGTATGTTTGTTAAATGTGAAAACCCCAAAAAAGCAAAAAAAAAAAAAACATAAAAACAAAAAGAAATTATAAATACACAAAAATAAAAATAATAAGTAATAATGTTAATGTGGAACGGAAACGGAAGCCGCCGAAAAGCCGCACGCTGACAAATTCAAAATGGTTGCCAAGCTGCCGTGGTCCTTTGGCTTTTGTCATCTAGAATAATTTTCCATTGTCGTGTGCCAGCGTGACCTGCGGTAATTATTAATACGTTTCCGCGTTTCTCAGTTTCACTCCCTCACTACTCGGTCGTTGTCGCACTTAACGCTATTAAAACCATAAATATGAATGAAGCTTAGTTTTATGTGAGACCAAAATACCAAAAATCCCAAAATGAAGTAGTAAAAATGTATAGCAGGAGCAGGTAGCAGGCAGGTAGAATGAATATCTAAATAAAATTTTTACCTATTTTATTGTATAGTAGTCTCTCACTCTCACTCTCAGTCTCAGTCTCAATGGTGGTGACTGGCATGTGCATTCCATTGTGGTTTCGCATTCTTTATGGTGGAATTTCTTAATTTAAATGATTTGTTTGTTTAGCTTGTTTCTTAAATAATGTGGTGGTGGCGTGAACACTTTTTGACAGTTTGACTTGCATGGTTAGCATGTGATAGCCTCATATGCTTGTTGCTTGCTATACGTAGTAGCTATTTATATTCCAAAGAATTTTATATTCCAACGATGCTGTGTGTGTGTTAAATAAGTTTTCTACTATAATAAAATAAAATAAAATAAAGAAAGTCAAAGAAGATTATGAAAAAAGGAGGCGAAGAAGGTTCGTGTGCTAAGGCCACAAAAGTTTTTTTTTATTACAAGAGAACATTGCTAATTATAAATCATCCATTAACCGCAAAAAAAAAAAAAAACAAAAAAAACAAAAAAATATCCATGGACACTCATGCACTTTAAATGTTAGTAAGTTAGTTAGTAAGTGAGTGTGTGGGTGTGTGGGTGAGTGAATGAGTGAGTGAGTTGAGTTGGAGTGACTTTTTGAACCTTTCTACAATGAAAGTAAGTTGTCATAACTTTTTTGTTTTCTTTCTTTGTTTTTCATTGGTTTGGAAATTTATGATATTTTAGTGCTAAACAGTGAGCGTCACGACGATGTTCATTTTTGGTCTTAATGGCTTATTACGATTATTAATTCATGCCAAAGCAATAGGCAACAAACAACATCAACACGACAATAATATGAACAACAAGCGAGCGTGTTGTGAAACATGAAATTGGTCTACATACATACATACATAGTATATTGTATTCAAACAAAAAAACACAAAAAAAAATTAGACAATAGAGGAGGACAATAGCCAAGGAGCCTTGGATTGGGTTGGGTGTTAAGTGTTGAGTGCGTTGAGTGTGTTAGTGTATGATGTATGCGTAAATATTCTTGAAATATGTATGCTTAACGCACTGTTTGCAAACAGTTTTATGCTCATCAGGTTTTCAGGTACCTACATATTATACTATACTCGTATTTGTCTCACTGTGTTGTGTAGTCAGTCAGTGTAATGTGTGTGATGTTAATAAACCAAAACCTTGCGAACATTTTGTTTAATTTTTTTTTTTTGGCAACAATTTTTTGCTAACTCAACAGAAATTGGCTTGACCAAACACTTTACTATACCAACTAAATGTGTGTATGTGTGTCTGTGTGTGTGTGTGTGTGTGTGAATTAATGTTAAGCCTTGTTTGGTTAGTCCTTCAGACTGTTTGTTGGTCAGTCAGTCAGTGAAAATAAGATAAAAATGTAATTAAAACTACTAGTTGACGAGCCAACAAGGTAGTAGTAGTAATAGGTAGGATATCAAAGACTCAGTGTGTGTGTGTGTGGGTGTGGGTGATTTGAGAGATTGTAGTATGGGAGGAGAACCTCAAAAAAATGAAAAGAAGAAAGTGCAGATTTTTATGCGCTTTGCGTGACTCTTTATCTGACACATGCTAAATAAACATACTACATATACTACGAGTATATTGTATATGCTACATACACTTATTCATAAGACACGCACCCACTTATTTTAGATGGTATTGAGGTACCCCCAGTACGTACTATTTCTCTTATTTTACATGCGTGAGTGTAGCTTAGTAGGCATCTGTCAACATTGTTGTTTTACGACTTGTGTTGTGTTGTGTTGTGTTCTGTTATTTTGTGTTTCTAGCCTCATTTTATTTGCTTTATAACATTCTTAGTTATTTCATCTATTCCTCAGAAATCCTTACTCCCTCCCCTCTCTCTCTCTTTCTCTTTCTCTTTCTCTATAATATTTTAACAACAAACTTCATTTTGAGTAAGGACTTTCACTTTAGTTTTTGTGCTTTCATTTCTCGTGTTACTTTGACATTTGTTTGCAGATTTTATTACAGATTTTATTAGAATTTCTTGTTTTTTCCTTTGCTTTTACTCATTTACACGTATGTTGTACCTTTGTTTCAACATAAATTACTCTTAATGGCATTTGTGTCCTTTATAGCGTGAGACAGAGACAGAGACAGGGGCTCATTAATTCACTTCTCTCGCGTCATACATTCATTCTTTATTTGATGAATACTCATAAGTAATTGAGTTCCGAGTTTGATTTCCCTTTAAAAAACAACAAAAACAACAACAACAACATCAACTAAAGAGATTTCCTTTCACTTTTATGAAAATGCATTTGCTTGGCCTGAAAGTATGCAACAGATTTTGAAAGAGTGGAATTGTTAGTTGGAAGTGTGTGACAAATACAATGTTCTGTGGATCAAGAATTTTTGTAGCTTGTATTTACATACTTATATCAATCGAACATCGGTGGACATCTATTCGTTATTCAAGTTTCGCTTAAAATGATACAAAATATTTTCGTCAAGAAAAACTATGATTTTTTTGAATCAAAGATAAAGTTCTTATTTATTATAATCAAATTATTCTACTTACTTTGGCTCTACATAAAACATATTTAGTCTTTCGAATACTGAGCCGTCCACATGTCCAGGCTATCATAGTATAGCTTGAAATCTTAGCATATTACTAGATACCCGGCCAGACGTTGTCCTACCTCTTAATACTGATTGGCTGACCTGATGATATGTTTGCATATGCATGTCGCTTACACACCTCATTCATTTCGATTTTTTAAATTTTCCAGTTATTCTCTTGGTGTTTTTCAATTATTTTTTTATTCCTAAACCTTCCTCCTGAATCAATCGGTTTATTGGTGAAAATTGTACAAAAATCCGTTGGGTAGTTTTTGAGTTCATCGCGTTTAGACTAACAGACACGGCGGGGACTTTGTTTTTATAATAGATATAGATGTATGTACTCTTTTTTAAAACAGATCAAGTTCACTTTATATTAAGTCTAAGTATTTCCCTTTGTTATGCCTACGTTTAGGAAATTATAACTGATTTTCCAGAAATTTTGTGAGTTTGTCGGGAGAACTAGCGAACGGCCTAACCTAAGTTGTTAGTCGAACAAACTTCTCAGGCTTTTATTGTGTATTTAGACTGAGCTTGCATCACGAATTTTCAGCAGGATGCAGAAAGTTGTTCACACAGGTTTTTCTTCATCCTGAACAGCTGTTTTTGCTTATATGTACATACAAATAGAACGTTGTGACTAATTGTGAGAAATTGAAATGGCTATTTTTTTGAAAAATACATGGTTAAGAACAATTCGCAATATATGCTAATAGTTGCAGCTCCCTTTTCCATTCCTGTTTCTTATTTTATTACAATTTTAACAACAATTTTACAATTTGGAATTTGTTTTGTGCGCATTATCAGCTGTTTAATGCTGGCTTCCAATGAAAATCACATAAAAAGTTGGTAACAATAGTAACAATTTACCCAACATTGCTTCAAAGTGACCATTCTACCATTGACTTGGATGTTTCATCATGTTGAACTAACTCTACATTTCGTCTTATTCCCTGCTGCTGTTGTTAAATTAGATGTACATCCATGTTGCATCGGAGGTGGATGTTGCATCTACTCAGCTTGAACACATTATTACAGTATCAAAATATAAAGTTGTAGTTTTTTTATTTATCTTTCTTTCTGTAATTTTGAGTATTTTGGTGGACAAATACATAAATGAGTCTTAAGAATATTTATTATCTGTGGACATTTCACACTTCATTCTACTATGTATCATTCTTAAATGCAAGGATTCTTTAGATAATTCAATAATCGGACCCATTCGATTATAGTCTTCTTCTTAGAGAAGATAGATTTTTGCTTAATATTTTGTTTTATTTCTTTTCTTTTCTTTTAACCATTTCAAAGTCAAGCAAAAATGTGAGGTAGAATTAATCTATTATTTATATATGTAATTTAAATAAATTTGTGAAAAGTAGAATTAGTACTAAAACAAGAAGCTTTTTTATTTACATTTTCAATTAAACTCAATTAACATTAACATTTAACTAATCCGTATACGTTTCTCTTTGTCTCTTTTCATCTGTATTGTCTCTCTGCATACATGTCTCTCCTCTACACTTACTACTTATAAACCAATAACAAATCAATAACAACAATCAATCACTTAAAAAACACGACAAAAAAAAACCCAAAAAAAAAAAAACAAAACAAACTCATTTCTAACAAATAAAAAAAAAAAAAACAACCCACCAACAAATAAATAATTTTAATTAAATAAATGTGATAAACATAATGAACTTGTTGATGATGATGATGTTGATAATGATAATGATGATGATGATGATGATAATGATAATGGAAAACAGGCTTTTACGAGCAGAACTGTATGCGCTTAGATGCAAGGGTGCTGCACTTAATGGTGGTAGTAGTGCCACACAACAACATCACCAGCAACAGCCGCTACTAGAACAGCAACAACAACAACAACAACATCAATTGCAATTGCAACAACTACAACAACAATTTGAACAAGAACAATTCGAACACAAAAACCACAATCTACATGACATATCGAATCGTCATTGCGCACGTTGCAACATTGAATTGGGTCGCATCACAAATCGAGGCGCCCCATGTCGAGTATGCAAACTGCGCGTGTGTAAAGCCTGTCGTGAATTCACCACTCGCACCACGGACTGGGTGTGTGTGGTCTGCCACAAGCAAATGTAAGTTTTGCACACACACACACACACACACACACAATACACAGACACATATACTACCAGCACACACTCAAACACATAGACAATCATAGAACAAGAACAACACTTCAAAATTATAGAGAATTCAATTCTCTCTATTGATAGATAGATACATAGATAAATGCTATACGTACAATGTTTGTGTATTCCTGCACCATAATACAAACACAATAGACTGCATACTACTACTACTACTGCTACTACTACTACTACTACTACTACTACTTCTACTACTACTACTACTACTACTACTACTACTACTACTACTACTACTACTACTTCTACTACTACTACTACTACTATTATATGTATGTATTATAGTATAAAGATCGGTTAGAACTTGCTGGAAGCAACGACCACAATTGTTTGCATGTGTGTGTGTGTTTGTTTGTTTTCAATGTATTGCCAATAGACAATGTTGCAATTGTTTTGGCAAAGTTTCTTCTCCTTCTCCTCTGTGTTGTTGTTTTTTTCTTCTTTTTCATATGCCACAACAAACAAAACAAACAAAACCACATTCATAGAACAACAGATGTATAGATACATCATCACCATCAACATCATCATTATCATCATGTGAACATATACACGATACACAAAACACAAAACACACGTACGAATCTCATACATGATGAGTGACAGTGGTTTACTATTTTTGCAACATTATTTCCTGTTATTATATTTTGTTCTTCTTTGTCTTTGCACCCTTGAAGTATACTTTGGTTTTCTATTAATGTATTTATTTATTTATTTATATATTTGTTTGTTTGTTTGTATCTATGTATCTGACTATCTATGTGTATTCATTTGTTCTTATTTTAGCCTTTAGTTGTTTGTTCATCCTTTGCCTGTCATTTTAATTTGCTGCCTCAATGAGCGACATTTGCTTGTGATGATGATGCTCAAAGGAATTTCCTCCTATGTCTATTTCTGCCCTCATTTTCTTTTTCATCATCATCATCATCATCATATTCTTCTCTTTTATGTTTGTTTGGTGTGTTTTCTGTTTTCTGTATCATCATAATCATCATCATGATCATCATCATTTCACTGACTCAGTTAGTTAGTCTGTTGTCACTCTGTTTGTCAGTGAGTTGAATGTCATTTTCCTGATGATGCTGATGCAATCGAATTTTTTATATGTCAACTTTGATTTTGTTTTGTTTTGTTTTAGTTATTCTTTCTAATGTTTTTTTTTTTGTCTTTATTTTGTTCATTCATTCATTCATAGATTGATGATGTTAGAGTGTGTGACATGTTGTTCTTCGTGTTGTTTGTTATTTTATGTAAAATTTTTCCCTTTTCATTATCTCATATTTTTGAATGTTTTGCACCAAGCTCAATTTTGCTCTCTACAATACTATTTCTATTTTTGTATCTGTGATTCTTTCTCCATTCTTCTCTAAATGTTGTTTTCCATATATTTTTAATGAATTTTAATTATAAATGATTTTAAAAACATATTTCTCTCTTTAATCTCTCCATTTCCAATTTGAGTATGTTTAATATTTTGTCAACTTACTAAAAACCTTGAAAAAATATTAAAAAATATAGTAAAATAAATTTAAATTTAACGTTTGCATTGCGTGTTTCCTAAAATATAAAAATTCACTACTGCTGACTTTGCACTTCATACTTATTAAAATAATAATAACAATAATAATAATAATAATAACAATAATATTTATAGTAATAAAATGCTGATTATGATGATGACGATTATGATGACATCGGCTTAGCCCACACTTTGCTCTAACTTAAGTCAGAGTTCAGTGTTAATGGCCAAACCCAAAACATCAAGCAAACCTAAGTGAACTTAACTTGAGGCCTTGAGTCTCACTCAATCTCATCAACTATACGTCGGTGTAATTCCAAACGTTGCTGCTGCTGCTGTTGTTATTTATTACAAGCAAAAAGTATAGTAAATGATGTAAAAATGTTAAGACTTTTCTAGTTGAATTGAACTGAACTGAACTGAACTGAGATGAATGAATGAAATTCAAAGCAAAATCAGTGAAAATTTCATTCTCTGTTTGAAGTATTGATGCAGATGTTGTCGTCGTCGTCCACGATACAACTCAATATTAAATTATATACATAAAAATCTAATATAATTGAATTTAAATAGTGTGGCACAATTCTTGGTGCAAGAATTTGCAATGACGACAACCCACGCTGATTGCTGCAAGCCAACACCACCACCACCACCACCACCAACAACAATAAGTTCAGCTGATGCAACAACATTCATTCATTCATTCACTCACTCACACAGATACTGATGCAAATGCCAAGAAGAAGAATTGTAAAACATTTACATTACCAAATTTGGCAGTCGGAGGCATTGAAAGTCGTTCAGTTGTTCGTCGTTCGCTTAATGCTGCTGCTGCTGGTGGTGCTGCTGATGGCGTTGGCTGGTGCTGCTTCGTCAACAATAGTCAACACCCTGAAGCGTAGGCAACAACAGTCAGTCAGTCAATCAGTCAGCATTATAATCGACTGCCATCAGCCATCAGCCACCAGCAATACAGCAGCACCAACAGCAATAACAATAGCAACAGAAGAGCAAGAGAGTGTCTTCTGAGTTTCAGTGAGTTGTGAGTAGTGAGTGTGGTACATAATAGTACGACGATATGTCTGATTGGAATTTCTCATATAAACCAATTGTCAGTTGGCAGTCAGCAATGCTTATTGAGTTCACGACGAGCCCGTAACAACAATAATAGTATATGGCAGATGATATTGTGGTTGTGGTTGTTGTTCTTGGTGTTGTTGTTGGTGTTGGAGTTTATTGTTGTCGTCGCCACTGCCTTTGAGCAAAACCAATTTAAGTTATTGTCTGTAATTGCTCTTTGCTGGTGATGGCAGTCAGTCAGTCTTCAGTTGTCAACGCACCACAGCGACCAAACCAACCAACCAACCAACCAATTCAGACAACCAGTGACATATTTCTATTCTTATTACTTATTTATTTTTTGTGTCGTTGTTCTTGTTGTTGTTGTTGTTATTATTGTTGGTTAGACAACCGCAACATCACAATCTACTACAATTATTGACTGAAATGTTTCCGGATACTTGGTTTCTAAAGTGGAATTGTTTTGCCTGTTCTTGTTGTTGCAGGGAGATCCAGGCTGCTAGTGGTGATTGGCTAAAGGATTCTTATATGCTTGGCTCCAGTGGAGCTGTTGATCATTTGTCCACCAGTGATGTGCTAAGGAAGAGTATACGCCGTTCTTGGACAATATCGAGTAAGTAACAACTTGTGGCAGATAATTGATAAAAAATTATAATGTAATTCAATTTAAGATCCCGAAGACGACCCAAATAATCCGAACGCACAAAATCCTGTCGCTGACAATCTTTACCCTCAACAACAGAATCTGATCGAAGCACAATCCGCTGGCAGTTATCCCTCACTGCATCATCATCCCACGCAACGTACTCATCCAGCTGTTAATTATAACACAGGCAGTGCAATTGGTATAAGTGGCATTGGTGCAGGTCCCACGGCCACACCTACAAAATATCACGTAAACGAACGGAGCCGTGTTCTACGACAATCGACTTTGCCAAGTACACTAAATAACGACCCCAATCTCAGTGGTAGTGGAGCCAATTTAGCCAACTATAACTCAGTAAATCTGACTGCTCCAACATCCCCGCATCAGATACAAAAAAGTCCACTCTACCCGAGTGCCTATAATAGTGACGATATAATTCATATGAATACACAAAGCGATTGCGATAATTACGCACAACAAGCTCCACAACAAATCCTGCTAAATATGCAGCAGCAGCAGCAACAACAACAACAACAACAACAATCGACAACAATAGCACAACTTCAACAGACAGATCAGATACAATCAATCACACCCACACATCATCGTTTGCAGGTTTGTCAATGAATAAATGTCATCATCTATTCAAAATAAATAATTGTAATAATTTTATTTGTGTCAGGTACGTCGACAATCAACACTACCGGCAAATCCATGCCAAGCACCCATTTACATGTCGACATCACCGAATCGAGTTTATAGTCGCTCACCAGAACGTTCACCCGGTGAACAACGCTATCCGCCTTTTGTGCGTCAAACTTCATTTCCATGCAACATGTCTACGGATCCGGCACCTCCAGGGAATCAACTTCAATCTACAACAGCTTATGGCCAACCATCTCCGCATCATCGTACTAAATTATTACCCAACACAGCCAACTATACACAACAATCACAGCAACAACAGCAGGCTACGTCAGCAATAAACTACGATCCACAACCAATAGCCCAGCCAATCGTTGATGAAATGGACTATGCACAATCAATGCAAGCCAAGCCACGCATGATGCGTCAGGCGACTCTACCTAACCCAGATCAACATATTAAACTTCTACCCACATCCCCACCAAAACGTCAAACATCTCCCCAGTTTCGACGTTCACCAGAATTCACACGCCAACAAACTTTGCCCAACCCAGAGGCATTCAGTGGCAATTCACTCACTGTCCACCCACCACCTGGGCTCCCCAACTCAAATACACAAGCAAAATTCATGCCCATATCACCGCGCACTAAGCAGAACTTCCTTTTTCCTAGTGTGCCAAATCCACGTCAGTTTTTGTCTCAGCAAAATGTTCCCGCTGTTGGTGTTACAGAGTTGGGTAGTACCGGAGTCGTCAATACTGTTAGTGGTGAGCATTATTCTAGCAGCCAAAGTGTGAACATTCACCATTCAAGAGATCCACATAGTAAAATGATAAAAGTTCGCAGCCATAGCAATGAGGAGTATTCAAATGCTAAGGGTGCAGGTCCGCATCCAGAAAACCGTCGTTTGTTGCCCGAAATACCAACAAATCGTTCTTCTAGGTAAGGAAATCGCATCGGAACCAATGAATCACTTAATTTCAATCTAATGTTTTTTTTTTTTTTTTAATTTCAGTCGCTCACCAAGCCGCTTGGTACGCCAAGATTGCCTTAAGGAAGACCGCAACATTTACGATCCACACGGTTCACGTACATTTGGTGAAGCTAAGCAAGCATTTCATCAGTTCCAAGATGTCTCTGAAGAAGTGGAGAATCGCCCTGAATATGTTGATTATTTCGGAGATAGCACAACGAGCTTTTTGGAATCAGATGAAGTGCAATACGAGAAACGTTATAATGCTGGTTTCAGCAGTGAACCACGTATTATCTACAATGATGGTTCGGATGATGGTAGTGGTGGTAGTTATAATCAGCAATACCAGCGACCCATGGTATATAGTGCTGAGAATATGGTCGGCAATGATCCCAATTATGGCAGTGGTGGTGGTGGTGGTGTTGGTTATTTTACTGGCATGGACACTTCTCATGGTATGCAACAAACGCTGACTGGCTCTGGTATTGTTACCGGTGTTGGTGGAGCTTTTCCACGAACTCCTCAAATGCATAATCGAATGCGACGTCGACAATCTCGTGAATTGCAAATGCAACTGGATGAATATGCTTCGTATTTAGCTGTTAGTGCTGCATTAACTGAAGATGGTGTTGCTTCTATTGGGGAATCAAATGTTGCTGAGGAAAAGCACAATGAACGCCGTACCAAACCAGAGCAAATGCGTTCGGTATCTGAAGATTCTGGCGCTAAATCGAAATCCCCAAAACCTGTTACACGACGTTCCTTCTCACACCCCGAAAAGGATACTCAAGTAGGTTATGAGGCCAAAATGCACTTAGGTATGTTTAAACCATCATTTGTTGATTTAAATTCACAGCCACCAAAGAAAACTGAGCCTACCAAGATACCCAGTCCACGTCCCTTAGCTGATATTATAGATAGAGCACGTGCCAACTCCAAAATACCCACTCCAAGGCGACGCAATAGTCGTACTGGCATTGGCGATTATGAAGAAGGTACTACTACACATATTTATTTGAACTTTCCTTTTTACGCTTTTTATTATTTGTCATTTTCGAATGTTATGCAAATGCGCACTTGTATCTTGTATCTAATGCACTTTCCTTTTGCACCATAAAATTCCCTTAGGCATCCACAAGCCCCACATGCTCCTGCGTAGAAATACCGATTTAATTTTGAGTTTAAACAGAACGCAACTTCCTGTCGTCATCACAGGCAAAAACGAATCAGAGCAAAAGGACGCCATCAAAGCCCCAGAGCAACAGCAACAAAAGGAATCAAATAACGTTGTAGTCACAAAGGACCAACAACAGACAGAGAAGAAGAAATTCAACGAAAATGCGAATGCTGAGACAACCAATGCAGCAGCTGGTGAATCACAAGCAGAAGCAGCAGCAGCAGCAGTAGCATCTGTAGAAGGAGGAGACGACGTAACCAAGGTAAGTTAGTAAAGAAAAGAAAACATCATCAGCGAAAGTTGAGTCCTGAGTCCTACTGAGAGTAGTAAGAAATAGATGCGATAGAAGAAAACATACAAATTAAACAACCAAGGACCCGAAGCGGAATGACAAAATTAGTCAACGAAACATGAATGGACATAATTAGAACGAAAGACACCCCATGACTTTATGTACAATATACTTATAGTATAAGAGGTTTCCTTCTTAATCTATTGTTTTAGACCTTTACTCTGGCTGGCACTAATTTTCCTCTTCTTCTTTCCCTCTCTCCCTCCCTCCCCACATTTATTTTCTCTTATTAATTATAACAGCAGCCACACACTAGTACACTTGGCGAACAGGAGATTCAGAATGCTGTAGAGGCTGCTGCCGTTATCTTTAAGAAGGTTGTAGTCCAACGCCGCAAGGAGAAGTTAGCCGCCGAAGAAGGTAAGTGTTTTGTTCTTGTTGTCATTATGCAAGGTTTCCCTTTTTTTTTTTTTTTTAAAGTTCATTTAGTACTTTAATTAGTTGTAGCGCTAACAATTTGAACCGGTTGTCTCTCTCTCTCTCGTTGACTTGGTGTTGGTGGTTGTATTGTATTTACGTATATACGAAATTATTTTCTTAAGGTTGATTACTTAGTTGTAATCTCCAAAAAAATTTTTGCACTAACGTCTTCATCTTGCACATAATTTTCCATAATTAATTAAGAATATTAAAATACACTTTGCCACTCTTAAACAAACTTTTTCATGATTCGGTTTATCATCTAAATTTGCTAAGTGAAAAGAATTACGGTTTAAGTTAAAGTTTTTAGTTAGTTTACTTAGAATTAGATAGACACAAATACATAAATATAAGTGCAGCAGAAACTCAGGCTTCATGCTTTATAATTGTTGCAAAAGATCTCAAGACATGGGGGGAATATACTATAGATAGTAGGCTACTTGCCACAGTTTTGGATTGTTCTTTGTTTGCAAGGCGAACGCCTTGAGCAGTACCTAGGGTTTATCTACTGAGCCCCTTAATACGACAAGGTGGCAATCCAGCAAGGAGGTTACTCAAGAGATACTAAGGCTAACTCTTCCTAGATATCCGAGGTTCAGGGTTCTGAGCAGGGTTAAGAAGCACTTACACATTATGCAAAACGATGAAAATGTAGATTATGTCACAGTTGGTCACATATATGAAAACCCCCCCTGCTGTGACTTTTCAATTTTTTGCATGGGAAACCGATAATCTAGTGTTACTTTAATTTCTCTAATCTTTAAATGTTTGTCTGTTAGGGTTACTATTAGGGCTATAAATAGATCACAATGAATAAATTATCGTTTAATGTTTTGCGTTTTAATACTTTAGATTTTGACATGTGACAAAGCTTGTGACTCCCTCCCCCATAACGTGTGTCGTAAAATGTGGATGGTCCCTAACCATAAACTAGAACAAATAGAAATTATGGGGTTTGCTTTAATCGCGTTCACAATGATGAGGTGAATAGCTCCTCCATATTAAGAATCCAATCCGTACAACCCTGTTCTCTAACTTAACAGTTTTAACTCAAGGTTAGAGTAGTAGTTGGTCCCAAAAACGAATTACTCAGACCATTAAAAGCCCGTCGTGTAGCTGAAAACAGGTTAGTGAAGTGGGAGGGATAATATGGAAATGAATGGATATATCGTCTATCTCTGGTTACCAGATCCTCGGTTCCATTTACAGGGTGCACCATGTGTCGGAGAGGTTGACATTAGGACGGGAGAGATGACATTGCTTTCTCTTGCAACCCCCCTAGACAATAATTAGTCCATTACTTTTGGTTGATCCTCTCTCAAATAAAATACACTTGGGATGTTATTAAAACTCATAAAACTTTTATGATGAGAGATTTATACATACATACGAGTATGTTTAGTTTACCAAGTTAATACTATAGATGTCTTATTTGTAAGCAAAATTGAAATGTAACCATTACACTATAACAGTAATGAATGCGTGAGCGGCAGCCGCACCAGTTCCGTTCCTATTGAGTTGAGTGGGTAGCATATAAAAATATTGTGGGCTATATAAGTAAATGCAGCCACATAATAATGTGTGAGCTCGCTTTTCAATTGAACCTTAATTCTTCATTCATTATTTAATTGTAAGTTAACTGTAGCCATCTGTTGTATAGTTCGTGTTCGTGTACTAATCAAGTGCTAACCCTTAACAAATGTTACTAACTATAGTACATAATTGAATATATGTACGCACGTATATGGTGTCGGCTAAAATACTAAAATGGTTTGCAATGGTGAAGGAATTAATATCGACCTAATAAAATTTAAAATTACGGTCATTAATTCTTGGCATATTCTCAGCCACATTGTCATCGGATTGCTGTGATACAGTGGAGTCCTCATCGGAAATGGAGTTCAAATCAATAACGATTAATCATCAATACTGTAATGTGGATGCCGATGAATTTAAGCTTGTGTTTTTGAACTCGGATTATTCGTCGTCAAGCAAAGAGGAAGACTATGAACCGGATGAGGAAGAACTGTATGCCGAAAGTTGTTCGAGCGCTTCCTCATCCACACGCAATTGCCATAGTCTTATAAGCAACATAGACGACTGTGATTGGGATTATTTTGATCCCACAATGCTTTCGAATGCTACTGCTGCCACGACAACAACCATTACTATGCAGCAAGTACGTTACTCACCTACTCAATCGCCGCTCCAAGAACGACGTAAGTCAAGTGACAGCACAAACTCACCTCTGGACTCACCACTGCCTTACCGTAAGCAGGTGCGTAGTTATTGTACGAAAATACGTGAAAGTGATACTGGCACTGGAACGGACGAAGAGATATTCATGCAGGGCGAAAGTTCATCGCAAACTAGCTCTGATGGCTACCCAAGGAGTGGTGGTCAATATGGTTACCAACAACAACAACAGCCACAGATAAGCAGTATTAAGGCTCGCATTAAGTCACGCTTTCTTAATAAAGAACATAAAAACAACCACTACCATCACCATCATCAATACCACCACCGTCATGGCTCACCAAAGTTGGCCGATAACAGTGGTTGCCTTGGTAACCGTACATTCGGCACTTTACCGGGTGCTGCTGTGAATATTTGTAGCTGTGGTGGTGTAATGTCAGCTGCTGGTAAACGTGAAACAAAAACACCTGCAACGACATCCTTGGCAGAGACAACTGCTGCTTTGCCACCACAACCACAGTATGTTCCCATACCTGTGCCTGTGCCTATACCAGTACCGATGGCAGCATTTCAGAATTGGCAACAACCAACACAATTGCCAGTTGCTCCACTGACACCATCATGTCTCATCAATGCAAACGAATCCTCCAAGGAGGAGAACTTGTGCGCCTCGCTCCAACAATTGTGGAATGCAGCAGCCGCAGCTGGTGGAACCCAACAAGGCAATTTACAGGCAGCTGCCGCAGCCGCTGCAGTTGTTGCCGCCTACTCGAATGCAGCCAACAATTACCAACAACAATTTGCAGCCGCGAACGCAAACAAGTTTGAAGAAGAGCGCCACTACCAAACAACAAACCAACTTCAGCCAACAAGTTCAGCAGCAAACTTGTTTGGTCGTGGTCGTTTGGCTTGCGCCGGTTTTAAGTCTTCTGCGCCAGAATTAAGTAGCGCAGCTGCAGCGTCGCAGCTTATGTCGCAGTCGCATTGCTCGACGGCATCATCAACATCTGGCTATGGCACCGCAACATGCGGTGGTAGTTTAGAAACACTTGCCGGTTTTGGTCCCAGCTTCGGCGGCGGCAGCGGTGACTCGAACAAGTTTATAACGACGAACCAATCACGTTACCAACAGCAACAACATCAGCAGCAGCAGCGGCAGCACTACCGCCACCATCACAATCATCATAGTATCAATGAGTATGCTGCCGGTGCTGACAGTCAGCCAACATTAGTAGCAAACCAATCGTCGGGTGTAAAACTTAAAGCGGATGAAAGGCAACGGGGCTTTGTAAACACAAAAGTTTTATCGGAAACGAGTGACGCTGACGCCGTCGCAGCAACGCCTACAACTCTAACATTGTGTAATATCAATAAAAACAACAGCAGCAACCATAATAGTAAGAGTAAGGAAAGGGAAAGGGAAAATAGTTTGGAAGCATCTGGCAATGCTGCTGATAAGCAACAACATAAACATGAAATCGTTTCAACAAAAACTATAGTAAAACATAATCATGTTGATGATGACGATGATGTTGATATTGATGAAGCAGAGCAAACAACTTTTGAAAATGTTGTTGTTGGTACCAAACAACTGTTGATAGCGACGACAACGACGACAACAACAACGTCATCGATGCCAGCATCCAAAGCAGAAGCAGATACAGAAACAAGCCAAACTCACTTGGCAAGTAGTTTAGACCACAAATCCAGTAGTGTTGGCGATAGAATGAGAGATGTTAATGGCTTGAAGGGTAATGGTGGTGACGGCAACGGCAACGGCGACGAATTGGCAAAAGGCAAACATAAAAATAAACAAGAAAACGGCAAAGAGGAAGCAGAACCAGACTTGAATTCAGACTCAAATAGCAGCAGCAACATAGACAGCAGTAGAAACAGAAACAAAGAAAATATACATATTGTGACGACGAATCAAGTACCAACTACTATAACAAATGTGAGTGCGACGAATGCGATTACGACGGGAATGGGAATGGCAACGACAACGGCGATTACTCCTGCGGCCATAACTAGTTTCACTAATACAAATGAAACAGTGACGACTACGACCACGACCACGACGCACCAAAACGAATGCGCCTGCAATAGCCAAAAACAAAATGAATCTGCAAAAGTTGCTAAAGTTGCCACTGAAGCCGAATCCGCCACCACTGAAATCGTCAACAACGACAACGAATCAACCTTAGCAGCAAAACAAAGTCTGAAACTTGTAGAGAAAAGTTGTAGCACTTGTATGACTGCGAATAACAACAAAGGCAACAACAGCAACAAAGGCAAAAGCGATAATATTTCAAAAACAAAAACAGCAATTGCAAATAAAGTAAAAGATAATACCAAACAAACAACAACAACAACAACATTGGCAGCAGCAGCAGCAAAAAAAGTACAAACACCAGAATATCGAATGAGAAAATCGAATGAGAAATTTGCCATTTCGTCGTCGTCGTCGTCGTCGTGGTCTTCGCCAAATGCGAATTGTGTTGCTTCTGCAGTGTTTGATGAAAGCATGTCAAAGGCGAAGGCGTCAGTAGTGAGTGAGACGACTGAGTCGACTAGACAACAAAAAGAATATCAGCAGCCATTGAAAAGTAGCCAAATTAAAAATAATTTCTCAATGCTAAGAACAATTGATAGGCAAACGACAAGCGACAAAAGCAATCATGATGTAGACGATGATAACAAGAAGAAGAAGAAGAAGGAGGAGGTGGGTGTACCCAAACTAACATCATCGATCCAAGGTTTTAGCTATCTGGAAAGTGAACAGAATGCCTACAATACAAGTGACACATCAGCGTCCAGTACGACCGAAGATGAGGCAAGTGGTATGGAAGTGGAGAGACCAAGAAAACGACGCTCAGTACAACGCAGCTATAATGTATCCAACATAAGTTATGAAGACGATAATAACGATAATGAAGATAACAATTTAATAACCGTAGACATACATTCTGAAATGGATTTAGATGTAGTAGAAACTGTAACCACTAGTTCCACAAGCTCAAGTTCAGAGTCTGTAGATTCTGATGACACGGGTACCGTAGCCGATCGACGTCCCAAAAAGAAACGTTTCAATAGAGTATTTGTGGTCAATCGAAATGCTGGGCAAAGAATACTACGTCATGGTGCCATGGGTGGTTCCTCTACCGAAAATGACTCACAATCATCATCGGATGCAAATCTAGAGGATAGTTCAGACAATGATACCGATACAGAGCGTACGCATTGTGGAATTGTTCTTAATTATGTTAAGACTATAGCTGAGAACAAGGAACATGATAATGAGGAGGAGAATGTAAAATTGATAAATAGCGACAATAGTTGTGATGATGATGTTGTTGTTGATGATGATGATGATGATGATGATGATAATAATAGTATTCTTGTTGTTGAAAGTGAACGTCGTGTGCATGAAAAACGTGAGACATTTAATTCAAGTGAACGCGAGCTTGCCAATTGCATTGTTGTTGTTGGTGGGATTACGGATGACGACAATGGCAGTGTTGTGTTAAATGCTATACGTTCACTAAATGAAGAAACAGAATCAGCAAAAGACAACAAAATGGAGGTATTGCTGCCAATTCATGATGATGATGATGGTGTGGGTGGGGGTAGTGCTACCACCTCCACTTCTCACGTCGTTGGCATAGTTAACAAGAAAGTGGCAAAATCGACGCATCGCAAATCAACGCCACCGCAACCAAAACAAACAATTAGCAATGAGCACTTGAAGCAATCAGAGCAATTAAATCCACAAATACAAGAAGATTGCGATGCCGCCACCGCTACCACAGAAGCTACTCAAGCAAAAGAAAAAGTGAATATATTTGAGACGCCACGTTGCGCTTCAGTGGCTTATGCGGACGACTACGACTTCGACTATTCAACAACAACATCAACAACAATTTGTGGCAGGAATATGAATATTATAGACACGGAAAATGCCTGCGAAGAACTTCATAGTATATCAAATGATGTTAATCGACTACTGGCTCTACATAAACAGAATTCAGAGCTTGAATTGAAGCTTCAGAAATTGCGACGTGGTGTGGCGGAAATTAATGAAGATCATCTGATGCATTCAGATGAACGAGAAATTAATCAGGATTTAAGAACAACTAGTGATTCATTGAACACAAATGACGTCAATACAAAGGCATATGAAGGTGGCAGTGCTGTTGTTGTTGTTGATGATGGTGAAGATGATGATGATGATGTTCTTGTGAAGCAATATGAATGCACTAAAAATAGCAACAACAAAGGCAACAACAAATTGAGTAAGCAAACTCAAGAAAGAAAAGCGCATGAAAACAAAACATTTGTAAATAAAATGGAAACCGGTGAAGAAACATTAGCCGCAACAAAAAAAGCAACAACAACAACAGCAACACCTGTGCTTGATGGTTATATAGAAAAGTCGTCTGATGTACGCTTCGCTGAGCAAAAGACCCAGCAGCAGCAACAACAACAAAGAGGAAAGCAGCAGCAGGTAGAGAATGACGGTGAAACAGTTGTAAAATGCAACGGTGATAAAGATGAAGACGGAGAAGAAGAAGATGGCAATTCAAGAAGCATACAAATTGCTGTTAGTCGTGACAGAAGAAGCATATGTGCTTCCGAGGAACTTATAAAAAATTCTAATGACGAAATCCAGCAATGGCTACAACAACCACCGAAAGAAGGTGTAAAACAAAACGATGATAAAAAAGATATACAACATAATAATCATAAACTTAATTATGCGCAACACACTAATGACGTTCAATACGAAAGAGCATGCAAAAGCAAAAGCGTTGATAAAACAATGAGTAAATTTGTATATTTAAGCGGGGAGAGCGGCACTGGAAGGAGCAGCGGTATTACCTGTCAAACAGGCCACAAAAAAGAGAGTAAGAACGATAACAGCGCCGTCATATTGGAAAAAACATGTGAACGTGAACAAGCACAGCAAGAAAGAAACACAGCAGCTGAACAAACTGAAGTTTTATTTAAAGAGAAGAAGTCAGCGGAGGAGACACCACCACCAGTGAGCACTGAAGCATGCAAAATAGTAACGAATATCGATGACTACTTTTTGAGCATTAGCCAAAAACAACAACAACAACAACTTCAAGAAAAAGAGCAACATACTTCAATGGCTAAAGAGAATGGCAGAAATAGCAATAAAACACCTGAGCAAATGCAAGCAGAAACAACAAATAAAATCAGTAAAGCCTTGAGGTTACTGAGCGAGATCGAATCGCTCTCAGCTCATGCTGATGATTCTCACCAGCAGCAGCAACAACAACAACAAGAGCAACAGAAGCACCAGCCAGAGCAAGAGCTACTACCATTTCTACCTGTTAATACCAACGAAGTTAACAACGAAGCCGATCGCGCAGCACATGATGTGCATACGAAGTTTGTGGAGTCGTTGACGAACTCACCAGCAGCAGCAGTAGCTCTCACAGAGGAAAAGAGCATTGGCAAAATGTTTGCTAACAATAATGTGAGCATGAGTGATTCAGTTATAAATGAAATGTTAAACGTTGCGGACGTTGGCGATTTAACGCGCGCGGAGCAACATATTGTCGTCATTAATGATTCTCACTCTTCGTCGCAAACGAAAACGATAAGTGACGTAGTAGCCAAAAGCCATCATAGTGTCGGTAGTGTTAGTAGTAATAATAATAGTAGTAGTATTGGTAGTGGTTATAATAACTCAGAAGCACACGATTTCGAATTAAGTATTGGTAGTGAGTGTAGTGCTACGCGTGTGTTTGAAAGTGTCTATGCCAAAGAAGGCAAAGAGAATAAACAACAAAAAGAAAACAAAACCATAACCAACACTACAGTGGATTATAACAGCGACTACGATAAAATATTCGGTTGCCAAACCTTAAACGCAAGCAGCAGCAACATCAAAGAAGTCAATAAAGGCGGCACACCTTCAGCCTCAGGCGTCGCTGACTCCGCCGTGCCCTCCACAGTGCATACTTCACCCAATTCACTTTCGGCCAAATATCGTAGTTTGGTCATGATTACAAAGGAGAATAGTATTGAAAGTGCAACAAATGACAATATTACCACCACTAATACAAATGTTGTAGGATTTGGTTACGAAATATCAGATTCGACATTAGAAACCATAAGAAAACAAGAGAACCAACAACTACAACAACAACAACTACGCGATAGCAAAAGTAACAAAGATAATAACTTTGTGCAGAACGAGAATATCAAAAGAGACAACGACGACGACGACGGCAGTGTTGATGATTCATTGACAAGAATTATGACGTCGACTAATTACGCGAGTGGTCAAAGCATCAATAACAAAAACACAAGTGGCTTAGAAACAGAAACAAATGAAAACAGAACTGCGGCGGTGTGTCTCGAAGATGGCCTTGCTGATGATGACTCTTGGGTAGAGGAACTCAGTCAGCAAGGTGATGAACTGATCGATGATACGACACCAACTGCATCGGATTCAGATGGAACAGGCGATAGTGATACTGTATTGGCCAATGGCATGTTCATTGATCGTGAAGAGGAATTGCGTGGCTATCACCGAGCTGCAATAGATTTCACATTGCATACCATAGTCGAGGAGAGTTGTGAGGAAAGTGAAGTGGCATCATCACGTGCTGATAATGAAGAGTTCGATGAATGTGAGGATGTCGAACGGAGACGTCAACGCACTCTGCAACACCATCATCGTTTATCAGCTTCGGAATTAGAAAAATATTTCTTCTTTGGTTTGGGTGATGGTAAAGTTATGAGCTCAATCGATACACGTGGTGATGACACAGCTTCAGAAGTGAGTAGTGAATGCTCTGAGGGCATGGATTCACTGGGACCAGATGATGAAGCTGCCATGGATGGAAATAATGCTGCCAATTTGGCTTCATCGCGGTTGGAGAAATATTTCTTGTCTGGATTTATGGGTTTCAATGCTACAGAAAAGAATGAATCTGATGAGAGTGGCAGTGTGGGTAGTGATAGTGAGGGACGCCCCAGTCCAAGCCAACGACGGAAACGTTTAGTTCGTGCTCGTGGCACGCCGCGTTCGCACAA
Source organism: Amiota mariae (assembly GCA_035041805.1). NCBI lineage: Eukaryota > Metazoa > Arthropoda > Insecta > Diptera > Drosophilidae > Amiota > Amiota mariae. The sequence continues at coordinate 1,213,047 of JAWNKV010000361.1, read as the reverse complement.
TTCGTCACTGGACAATTTACTTGTGGATGCACAAGTTGCAAGCGATTCACTGGAGTGCACAGTTGCAAATGGTGATAAATTAGACTCATCAGAATCAGAGGCCTGTGAGGACACAGTGATTCATGTGGTCAGTGCAGGTGAACGTGCTTCAGATGGCTCTTCATCGGATACGATAAAACGTAAAAAGCAAGTACGCAAACGTCATGATTCACTTGATGAAAAGAAATTGTATGAAACGTCAGAAGATGTATCCAAAATAACGACAGCGTCTGCCACAAATGCCGAGTGTCGGACACCAACACCGGGCGCCATGAGTAGCGCACAGGCAAAGCGCCAACAGCATCATAGTCGTGATAGTGGTTTTGTTGGCAGCAATGATGATTTATTGAAAGCACCAGAGTGTGAGGCAAGTAGCAGCAGTAGCAATGGTGGAATATATCTACAAGTGAGAAATAAATCGCCTACAGCCCTTGAGCAGATAAGCGAAGATAAAGAAATCACTGCGGCTTTAACGAAGAATGCTGAGGAGGCAGCTGCTTTGCCCATACCAGAAGTGCGATTGTCAAAAGCCACCAACAACGATTCACCAACAAGCCAACTATCTAATGAAAGTTCCTCCTCTAAGCGTCTCAGTCTACCACCTGCAACAAATAATTCGAACTTGGTACGCAAGGATAGTTTCAACAATTGGAGTTCCGATGAAGAAACCAATCTTATGATGTCCAAAATGCGTCAGTTCTTTAAGACACTCATTGTGGCAACAGCAAATGCTCAACAGAATAATAGTTCGACTACAAGCAATACTAGCAACAACACAAGCAATTCTAGTAAAGCCACAACGCCCAATCAGACTACACCCATATCGATGCGTCGCATGAAGACGCGTCCAGCCCAGTTGGCATATTTCGAGAATGAATTGACACGTTTAATGAAGACTGTGCCAGGCATTAATGACGAACAAGTGCGTGAGATTGTTGAGTATCTGAGTAGTGAAGACACTTGGTCTGATTCCTATGACTCTTCTGACTATACCAGCTCTGATCTTGAGGGCAGCAATCGACATAAGGGTGAACTAAAGGCGCAAATATCTGAAAGCTGTCAACAGATCATTAACAAATTCGAAGTAGATGAAGAAGGTGATCGCGGTGATGGTGGCTTACTGGATGAGGTACACCCCCTGAATCCCGACACCGCTTTAGTCTATCAAAAATTGGTTGCATCATTTTCGAAAATTGCCGTGGGAAATGTAAACAATGTCAGCGCAATGTCAGAACAAGATGAAGCAGAAGGAGCAAATAAACCCAGTACTAGCGGAAGTAGTCATGCGGCGGCACAGAAAATTGTTGAAGAAGATCAAATTTCAAATGCCAGTTCACGTAGTACCGAACGCTCCCCGCAACTGTTTGCCAAAGTAATGCAGCACATTGGAGCAAGACTTGTTGCCCTAATGCACGAAGTGAGTAGTGGAAATGACTCAAATGGCACTAATACACCAATGCAATCACACCACCGGCACCATCATCACCACAAACGTCTTCAAGCCAAGATATCGGCTACAACAACCGAAGATGAAGAGGATGAGGAAGGTGCTACTGCACTGACACAAGAACAAACGAAACGTAATCAACAAATGCTGCATCCTTCTAGTGCAGCACGACCACATACACATTACTATCAGCACCAAATGAAAATGCGTCGTCAACAAGAAGACGATGCCAATCTCAGTTTGGCTCGTAGTAAATCACATGATCTACTGCTCGACACAGCGAATACAACTAGCAGCAGCAGCAGTAGTAGCAACAACAGTACTGCTTACATTGGAAGCGGAGGTCACTCGTCCTCTTCTCAGACACAACGACCCCATCATCACCAGTCGAGCAGCGGCGTCAGCGATACCGCTGGCGAGGAATGCGGCGTTGCCAGCGACTACGAGCGTTTCTCGTGGCGTGGCAGTTTTGAATCGGCATTACTGGCTAATGGCGACTCCAGAACAAAACTCAGTCAACTAGACCGCGACAACTCGTCGTCTGCGTCCGCTTTGGCCGTTGCAAAGCGTCGTTCAGCAGGTGATTTGTTGTTTAACCATAAAAGTCTGAGTCGCGAGCAATTGGATCGTGTACGTTCGTGCGGCAGTATAGGAGGCGGCGATGAGCATCATCATCAATTGGAAGCTTCACCAGCCAAACCATGGGTATCATCATGTGATTCAAAGGATGTGCGTCGTTCCAGTGTACCCGATGCCATTTATGAGTCTGATTCTTCAGACGAAGGTGCCGATTCGGATTTAATTGGTTCACGTTCAACATTACCGCGTAGCTTGACCAGTGTCACGCAAGTGGCAAGTACAAATTCCTTGCCACGCCTGCCAACAACCAGTTTGGGAGCAGCTGCTGCTGCTTCGTTAGGTAGTGGGTCAACACCCACAATTCTCACATCCACACCCATAACAAAGTCACAAAATGCCCTCAACTATACACCACCCACAATGATAAGCAGCGCAACGACAACGAATAGTGCAAAAAGTGCCCGTTATAGGTCACCCGGTTTGGCAGCACGCGCTGCCTCAAGTGCTAAGAAAACAAGCGCCACATTGGGGTTGCAACAATTTTTATATTCCAAACGCGATGCTAGGAAGCGTTTAAATATGTCTTCGGGTGAGTCTTTTTCGTTTTTCTTATGTTTTTATGTTTATTTTTATTTATGTTTTTGGTTTTGGTTTTGGTTTTTGAATTAACAAAACTCAAGTTTGTGTGACCAAAAACCATTTCAAAAATCAAATACAAAAAGAAAAAAAATTGAGTAGCAGCAACATAAAGTGAGTAAATTAGTGACTGAGTGAGTGAGTGACTGCTTTCGGCTATAAATGTATTTGTATGTATTTGTTTAAGATCTTTTTCATAACCAAACCATTAAGTATTTTATATTGTTTAAGTTAAGTATTTGGCCCAAAATAAAGAATGAAAGAATTCCAAAACCCATGAACTTGGAATGCGAAGAACGTGCTCAATTCACTCATTCAACTAATTTAAAGCCCTTGCCCTGTCTACATCTCTCTCTCGCTCTCTCTCTCTCTCTCTGTGTGTTTCCTTCTCTCTGCTTTTGTCTTACCTGGTATTTTGAACTATTGAAATGAGTGCAGAGCAGTTTATGTTTTATTGTGTGTTGTGTGTTGTGTGCTGTGTATGTTGACAACATGTCATCAACCATGTGGCCAGCCTAGTCATAATCCATGGTCAGAAACAAATTCAGCACAGTGTGGCTTTTTCTTTTTACTCTTATATTTGTTGTTGCTTTTTGCAGTGTATTTCATCGTTTGTTTGGCCAAAACAAACTCAATCAAGGTCAATTAACTGTGAACCATATTGAGCATTCAAGTTAGTTTCGTTAGTTCATTCAGTCATTCGTTGGTTCATTTGTTCGTTCATTGGAACAAACACCTTATGGTCTTCATTCTATAGTAGAGATAAAATCTTATATTCAAGACTTAGTTTATATGTACATACGAGTATATTGTTTGTATTCACTCTTTATGCCTTTGCCCGCTGCGTGGGTGAAGAACACTTTGATCTGGTCATACTACATATGATGGTTGTGATGTTGATGATGATGATGATGATGATGACGGGGTTATTGAGAAACACATGAGTTCTTTAAACTGTTTAACCAGCTTTTGACTGTGACTGTGACTGTGTTTTTGTGTATTTCTCGTATATATTTTTTGAGGTTATTTTTATATGAAAATACACAACAAATTTATTTTTGATTATGTATGTTTTTTTTTTTATTAACAAAACTCTCAGCAAGGCATTTAACCTTTTTGTTTTGTATCTTTAAAAATAATCAGTATTTCCTGATTCGTTTCACTTCACATTCATCATTCAATAGAGTTCATTTTTGATCTATTGATCGACATAATGTTTTCTTAAAATTATTGTTAAAATGCCAACTAAATTGAATTAAATTCGAATTCGAAATCGAAATCGAATTGTTGTATATTAAATTGTGGCAACATCAACAACAGGTGATTGTGCATTTTTCATCCATTTCTTTTCTTTTCTTTTCCATTTTGTGCAGATAATTTCTGGTTATAAAAGAAAACAAAAATTAAAATGAGTATCTTTTAAACATGCGATTCAATGTTGTTCAATGTTGTTCAATGTTTTTGTTGTTGTTGTTGTTAATATGATTATTCACTTTCAAGTGTCGGAAATTTATTTTTATTTTATAATTTTCCGCATTCGAATTGATATATTTTTATACTCTTCACACAGTGAATAGTATTATAAGTTTGTCATGAAATTTGTAACACACAGAAGGAGGAGACATCGAAGACCCCATAAGGTATATATATTCTTGATTAAAGCGATGAGACAAATTGATTTAGCCATGTCTGTGTGTCCGTATGTCTTTCTGTCTGTGTATGTATGCAAACTAGTCAGTCCTTCAGTTTTTGAGCTAGGAAGCTAAAATTTAACACAAAGCTTTATTTTTACCATATGCAATACATTCGGACCACTTGGGGTGTTACCCCCCATACAAACCATAGATCCAAATTCATGTTCTCATTAGAAAAACTTTCTTGTTTTTTATACTATCGACTTGAAATTTGGACAAACATAAGTTTCTAACCTATATCCATTAACTTTGTCAATTTCAAGACCCTTGGACTACTAGGAGGGGTAGCTTCCATACCCATAACCCAAAACCAGATGCAAATTCACATTCTTAATAGAAAAACATTTTTATTTTTTTTTTACAATTGAATTAAAATTTGGACATTATAAATTTCTGACCTATATCACCAAACTTTGTCAATTTCAAGACCCTTGCACTACTAAGAGGGGTAGATCCCATATAAAACATATAAACTTAGAACAATAATCAGAATATATAAAATGTGCATGAAGAGTAATACAACTTCGGCATAGCAAAAGTTAGTCTTATTCTTATTGGTTTTTTATTAATTTCAAATTCAAAATTCACTTTTTTATTTGATTACCCTGTTTTATACTAAGTATAAATGAAATACCCTGTCTCTGTGTGTGTGTGTGTGTGTGTGTCACATTGGTGAGTGAATCTTTCTTATTGGTCGTGATATATTCTATAGACATGAGATGCCTAGTATTTATTAATTAAATTAACCTTTTAGCCTCACGATCCAATCGTGGTCATCATCATCATACAATAAGAGATATAAGCATCTCTCATATCGAAGTGGGAAAGAGGGTTTCCAGGGGGGGGTTTGTTAATTGCATTTTCATTGAATTTATACTCTCAGTCCAATGATGATGATGTTGAGTCTTGAGTCGAGTTCAATATTTGAATTAATAGAACTAAGATTTCTGTAGTACTTCATTGGTTCTTGTTTCATAAACAACAGCAAAAAAAAATATCTTCTCGCATTTACAAAAAAATTTCTATTTCTATTTCAAATGCAAATGAAAATGAAATAAAATAAAACTAAAATTAAGTGAAAGTGATTATTTTCTTCGTTTACTAGTTCCACCAACTGCTTCGGTTTGGTTTGGCTTGATTTGACTTGAGTGTTCGGTGACGGAAACAAAGTTATAAACAGAAAATACAGAAAATATTAACATAAACATTAACTTACTGATAACTGACTGAATGAACTACTGGTCAAGAGAGCATAAATTTATTTATACTTATGATATGAAAATGATATAAAGCAAATCTTGTTGAACACATGTGACGTGACTTCTTGATATTTTACTTTACTTTACTTCATGATGATGATGAAATTGAAATTGTTGTTGGATAGTCATAAAGATTAGTTTTATCTTTTACTTTGATAATTTCATAACGATTCCATTTTCTTCTATCCTTTCAACTGTTTCGACTAAATTAATAATTTCAATTCAATTACTGTGAGAGTCAGTCATTTCTCATTTCCCGAACTGATTGGAGAAACATTATGATCCATAATCATCGATAAGAAAATAAAAGAAAAGAAAATATACTTAAATAAGAAAAAAAAAAAACATGTTGTTGAAGAGACTTTCAATGATGATAAGTGGCAATTAAATAGTTTAATTGATTGAATGAAAAGATGAATCGAGTGACACGCCTTATAAGTAAAAAATCAAAGAAATCGAAGAAAGACTCTACTCAATCACAATATGATCCATTCACCACCTGCACTAGCAGCGGCAGCAGCAGCAGCAATAGTGGATTCAAACAGAAACAGCAAAAAAAGAAATCAACAAATATAGTTGCAGTACATAATTATGGAAAATTTGGGCCATCATTGGTGCCTAGTGGTAGTAGTAGTGGAGGTGGTGGTGGTGGTGGTGGTGGTGGTGGTTGTTGCGGTGGTAATGGCAAAATACAATATGCCTCATTGAATCAAATGCGTGACAGCAATTGCAGTAGTCAAGTCAATAAGAAGCAACCTAAACGACATAAGCCTAGAAGATGGCGACGTTATTTGAAATGTTGTTCTTGGTGCATGGGGAACAAGAAATATCAAAGAAATCGTCGACAACGTAATTACAAAAACTATTGGAAACAACCCACTAGTGTAGCACCAGCGGGAGCAACAAAGAAACCACAAAAGTGGCTACGCTTATCAAGAATATGGTTGTGTTGCCGTCAACATAGTCAACGTTATCAATGTGATTCTGAAGATGACGATGATATTGATGCCAAATTTGCTGCCTATATAATTGAAATGAAGCAACGTGATGAAGTGGCAGCAGCAGCAACAATAGCAACAACAACATCAACATCATCAGTAGCAGCAGCAGCAGCAGAAGGAAGCAATGTTCAATCGAATACTTCAAACAACATAAGTACGCTTGCCCATCATCAAACAGAAATCAACGACACATCTTTGACTATTGTAGAATTAGTTGACAATGCAGAAGGGAACTCAGTCATGTTAATGAAGAATCCACAGTCAAGTGTTTCTTCTTCCAATCAACAGCGTTCCATATCGAATGCCTCCAGTTTGTCTTCCACTCTTTCCTATTGTCCACAAAGGCGTCATTCGTCACGTAGTCAATTGAGATTAAATCGACGTGCTTGGACATGGGATGACAGTTTACGTTCGAATTCAGATCGTTTTCTAGAAACCCTTGAAGAGGATCTTCCCAATGTGGTGACTGTGGCTCAGCATAGTAGGCCAGCTTTACATGTTGCATTCGATATTGATGATAGTCATGGACAAGAAGCAGGAGGAGGAGGAGAAGGTGGAGGTATTTTGATGATAATGATTATCATCCATTCAAAACAACAATATTTCGCATGTTCATGCCAATGTCCATGTGTGTGTCTGTCTTCATTAAAATACTCGTATTAGCGCTGTTGGTGGGCAATAAAATCCATTTCGTCATGACCAAATTTAAATTACCAACTTTATTCGGAGAAACTATCTAAAAAGAAACTATCTGAAGCGAATGTTTTGCTTGCTTGTTATCTTTCACTTAATGATAGACATTATTATGATGTTGAGATAGTGAGATTGAGTGAGTCTGGGAACCAAGCAACCAACAATCATCAAATCCAACAAATAAATATTTCTTTAAATGTAACCAATTAGATACAATTAAGTAATTTATCCTCTCTCTCCCTCCCTCTCCCTCTCTCTCTCTCTCTCTCTCTCTCTCTCTCTCTCTCTCTCTCTCTCTCTCTCTCTCTCTCTCTCTCTCTCTCTCTCTCCGCTCTATAATATATATATATGTATATTCGTATATCTTCAAATGTATATTTTTATTGATTACTTTCAGAGGAAGCCAAAGCTGCTGCTGAGGAATTAAATCGTTCTCCTGTCATTGGTAGTAGTCGTCATGATCCTGCTTTAAGTCCAAATCAATCACGTGGCTCCGGCACAAGTGAAACATGGCCAGCACAATCAGATGAGGATATTGATCGTTTGGTGGCTATGCATCAGAATCGCAGTAGCATGAGTTCCTTGGGCGTAAGTTTAAAACAAATTCCTAAATTGTTGATTTTTATACTCTTCACCTAAGTGAATAGTATTATAAGTTTGTCATGAAGTTTGTAACACACAGAAGGAGACATCGCAGACCACCTAAAGTATATATATTTGTGATCATCTCGATGAGACTAGTTGATTTAGCTATGTCTGTCTGTCCGTCTGTTCGCATTCCTAGTCCTTCAGTTTTTGAGCTATAGAGTTGAAATTTTGTAAATAGATTTCTTTTTACCAAACGACAATCAAGTTCGTGAATCAGCCGAATCGGATCACAAACCTTGAAAATTTCAAGACCCTCGGACTACTAGGAAGGGTACCCCCCATACAAACCCCTTTTTAAATTAAAGTTTTTATTAGAAAAAGTTTTTTGTTTTTTGACTTATTGAACTGAAATTTGGACACTATAAGTCTCTGACCCATATCCACAAACCATTAAAATTTCAAAACCCTTGGACTACTAGGAGGGGTACCCCCCATACAAACCGGGATCCAAATGAAAGTTCTTATTACAAAAACTTTTTTGTTTTTTGTACTATCGACTTAAAATTTGGACACTATAAGTGTCTGACCCAATCTCAAGACACTCGGACCACTAACTGGGGCGTATTATAACTTCGACATAGCCAAAGTTAGTCTTTTTTTATATTTTTTTTTTTTTTTTTTTTTGTTTGATCGTTCACTCAATGAGTTGTGGTTGTGTGTCCCGAGTGCTGCTAAGAAATTCAATCGATTATAGTGGTAATATTTACATATAAAATCAAATAAATACCTGAATCAAGTTCGCGTCGAGTCGTGGAGGGATTTGCCGATTTGCGCGCTGCCTCATCTGTCCTGTGGTGGTTCCGTCGTGTTTTTATACTGCTCATACAGTGAATAGCATTATAAGTCTGTCATGAAGTTTGTAACACACAGAAAGAGACATTGGAGACCCCATAAAGTATATATATTCTTGATCAGCGCGACAAGACGAATTGATCTAGCCATGTCCGTCTGTTGGTCCGTCTGTTTGTATGCAAACTAATCCCTCAGTTTTTGAGTTAGAGAGCTGAAATTTAACGCGGAGCTTTCTTTTTACGATACGCAGTACATTTGTCGGAATGTGCCGAATCGGACCCCCCATACAAACCGGGATCCAAATGAAAGTTTTTATTAGAAAATCTTTTACACTTCGGCATAGCCAAAGTTAATCTTTTTTTTTATAATTTTATACTTTGTTTCTTTGATTCTTGGGTTGAGTAAAAATATCTCGCACCAACAGGATATCAAAAGTAAGTAAGTGCACATCAGCTGTACTCCTCGCACAGCTGACTGATACAATGCACCCATGGTGTTATAAACTCATTACCAAGTGCGACCCAGGACAGCAGAACTTTTGCATCGATCAGTTAAGTGCTGCCAAGCTGCAAATCCCAAATCGTCTGAGCTTTTTCCATCAAATAAATAATCCTAATCGGCTTCTTCCTAACATATGCCCAACATTATTATATCAAAACCTACGCCTGAAAGGAGGTTAGCCGATTCCTTGCCAGAAGAAAATTCTACCAGAAGTCTGAGGGTATCAGAGCTAAATGTGGATGATTTAAAGAAAATTATATAAGAAGCGAATAGCACCATAAGGGAAAAGTTGGACTTCATAAACGGCACTGTTGCATCCTTAATAAAGGCAAATCAAGAGAAAGGAAAGACTTAGAAACGCTTTCACTCGAAAGAACGCTTCGAAGATCAAAACAATGAAAGGATGACTGCTGTCACCTAGAACTGACCTAGCTGCGTTTCTCCAAATTTAAACCTGGAAATCCTGATGCCTGAAGGGATTGAAGACGTCAACTAAATCTTCCTAAATAAGGTGCACTCAGCAGCTTTTATGGCTGCTCCCTTAAATCTATCACATGGCTCAATAGTGCGTACTGAACTTCCCCCAGCTATTGAGGCACTGCCGCTTATTAAGAGGAGACTCAAGAGACAGTTTTGTCGGACACGGGACCCTATTGTGGGCAGGGCTGCTGACACTCCAGAAACAGAAGGAAAATTACCGATTCTTGTCAAATGCCACCCCTGATGACTCCGCAAAGCACTCCTTATGGAAGCTAGAAGAATAGAAGATATAAGCAACAGGTAACCCCCAAATCACCAATCAAGAGGGCTGACGGATCCTATGCTAGATCCTTCAGGGAGCGAGCTGAGGCTTTTGCTGAGGACTTAGAAGCCCGATTTCAACCATTTGATACTAGCTCAGAATACAGAGTTCGCCAGATCCAAATGGGGCTTGACAGCAGAGGAAGTCTCAGCTCACATTAAAGGGTTGAACACAAAAAAGGCTCCAGGTGAAGATGGTGTGGACAACTTTACACTAAAGGTTATGCGATTAAAGCTGTGCTATTTCTGGTCTGAGATTGGGATATGTTTCAAAACAGTGGAAGAAAGCGACAATTTGTATGATTTGTAAGACCGTCAAGAGCCCTTACAACTTAGATTCGTACGGCCCACTGTAGCCAAGTTATTTGAGCGTTGTCTGCTGACGCGCCTCTTGGATTTAAAGAAAGTAAAGGATATAGTTCCTCTCTTTCAAATCGGGTTCCGTAAGTCCCACGGAACTCCAGATCAGCTGAATAGGGTTGTCAAATTCACTCTTGAAGGCCAAGGAGGCCAAGGAGTACGTGGTGGCAGCGTATCTTGACATTAAGCAGGATTTTGACCGAATGTGGCACGACGGGCTGCTCAGTAAACTCAAGAGCCTGTTGCCGCCCCAACTATGTTTAATAGTGCGTAGCTACCTCAATAACAGAACCTTATCAGTGGTACTAGATGGTGTGGAGTCTAGCATCAAGGCTATTCGTGTTCCCAAGGTAGCGTTTTGGCTCCGACTTTGTGTACCCTGTTCACGGATGACATGCCCAATGGCTCAAAATTACCGCTAGGGGATCCTCACCTGCATGCACATCATGGAGAAGGTACTTTATCAGAACGATCAGTTAGAATATGGGCGATTTCGTTCGAGAAATTTCGATGTAGCAACACGCGCCTCGGTCTGGTTGGCCTTGCACCGTAGGTTATGTTAGCTTGGCTGATCAAAAAGATCCCACATAGACCAATAGCGGTCCTTAGTGTTGCCAAGAAGAGGCATGGAGAACTTCAGATTTTGTTCTTAATACACGTTTTCGCGAGTTTCAATAGGTTGCTGCTCTTTTGATCCGCGACACTTTCCAAGGAGAGGAAAGACGCAGTTCCAAGATAGCTAAAGCGTGATTTGTAGAGAGCTGGACATTGACAAAATAGGTGTTCTAAAGTCCCGCTAGCATTTACCTCGTTGCTTGTTGTACATGCATCACTCTGAACCAAGCCCAATTTGGCTGCGTATGAAGGCGTTAAACAATGTCCCGTAAGTATTCCGACAAATATCTTACAATCCCTTCTTGGGAGAGCTAAGATGTAGTTGGTAATCTTGTAATTAAAGGAGCGAAGCATGATTTTTGCGGTTCTGCAAGAGAGTGTTCTATCCCACATACTCTTTGCTTCCAGAATCATTGCTGTGTCAATTTCTGCTTTTAGCGTGGACAGAGAGGAGGGACGTATGTCTGACGCACTTGCCTCAGGTTGGCTAGTGCCGGCTTTGGCAACTGCGTCTGCTTCATCGTTCCCTTCAATGCTTCTATGCCCCGGTACCCAAAAGATGGTGATGGTGACGCGTCTGTCGATACAGAGTTCGTCAATTTTGATTCTACATTGTTGAACACAGTTGGAGTTTGTCATCACAGCCGCTATTGCCTTTATAGCTGCTTGGCCGTCGATGAAGATATTTATTTGAGAGTTGAGAGGAGTACGCTCAGCTGCTAATTCTGCTGCTTTTGTAGCCACATAAATCTCGACCTGAAACACGCTCCAGTAGTCTGGAAGCTTATATGACCATCTAAGGTCAAGCTCTGAACAGAATACTGCAGCTCCCACTCCCTCTTGCCATTTTAGAGTCATCTGTAAACAGGTTGTAGGAGTGACAACCAAACTGGAGTCCCCTCTGCCACCCATTATGTTCTATTACTACACTAAGCCTTTCATTGAAGTTGGCCTGGAGAATAACATAGTCGGAGCTAGTGCTTAAACTTTCGTGTATATTACTGTGGCCATAAGACCGTTGTACAAACTGTTACCGTTACCTTTAGTCTTAGTGCGGACTTCTTGCCTTGCACCGTAAAAGTAGACCAAATTTTTGAAAAAATAGAGAAAACGGAAACGGAATAATATCCAAATTGATAATTGGTAACATACGACAATAATGTGAGAAAAAGTCATGGTCTAAACAAGGTGAGCCTGCCCAAACCATTGCAAAACCGGCGCTAACTACGAGGAAGTTGTTGCTGTGCGGTGGGATTGCAAAGGTCCTGCGCATAATGAGTTGCTCCCACTTGACCCAACGATAAATTCAAAACTCTATTGTCAACAACTAACAAGACTAAATGCAGCGGTGTAGGAAAAACAGCCGCAATTGGTGAACAGAAAGGGCATAGTCTTCCACCACGACAACGCTAGGCCACACAAATCTTTGATCACGCATCTTCGTACGCAACGAAAGTTAAACCAACGGACAGGGCCAGTGGTGGTCTTCTTAATCTATCTCATAAGTTACTCCTCATTGGATTTTCTCAACAATTATCTTAGGTGATTCTAAAATTTTGATCGGGTCGGTGTATTTTAAGTCTTCTAGTAATATAATCATAATGTTGGATTCCTTGGAAAATATTTTTGATGACTTATCTGCCAAGCATGGCTCCATTCCAATTATAATTGGGGGAGATTTCAACGCCCGAGTAGGCTTGGAATGAAATTGGGAATTATTTCCGACATTTAGCAGCAGCCTAAATCAAAAAAAGGACTCGCTAGATAAGACTTTAAATATGCGCGGCAAGTATCTAGGCAACTTCATGGACGACAACGGATTTTTCTTACTAAACAGTCGCACCCCTGGTGACTTTTCAGGAAATTATACCTTCTCCAACAGTAACGGCGTTAGTACCATAGATCTAATCTGAGCAAATTTGAGTGCAATTCCTATAAGTTCTACTGGCTCTGATCACTTCCCATTATTACTTAATATCTCA